>WBNH01004368.1:389355-730844 GCA_013401255.1 Urocolius indicus
CCGCGGGCGCCCGCGGTCCAAGCGCCGCCGCCGCCGGCCCCGCCGCGCTCCGGCCCCCGCGCCCGCCCGGCCGGGGCGCGCCCTCGGCCCCGCGGCACAGCCCGGACTCGCTACCGCCCTCCGCGCCTGCCCCGCACCTTGCACCGCGGCTCCGCACCCACCAGCGCAGCGGCCCGCGGACGAAAAGAAAACGTTTGCCGCTTATGATTTCTAATTTCGGCGTCTGGCTAATGGCGTGCAAACTTCCGCCAGTTCCGAGTGACCTCCCCGACGAAGCCCCCTGGAGACTCGTATTATGAAGGGAGGCTGCACTAATCTAAGATCAAAAGCGGGAAGGTGCGAACAGTCTTTGTCTCCCTTCGGCCGCCTCATTCCCCCTTCTGTGTGTGATAAATCTACCCTGGCGCCGACTGTGCGCTGGATGATTAATTTGCAAGCAAACAAAAGAGACCTGATGGCCAGCCATCTTAGTTAAATATTGGCCAGTGCTTCCAGCTACTTGTTAGCCGCCTCTTTACCAGAAATAAATAAATAAGTGAAGCGCAGAAATAAATAAATAAGGAGGCCCGCACAAATGAATGGCAAAGCAAAGGGGAGGAAAGGGCGAAAAAAAAAGAAGAGGCGATCGGGGTGGTGAAGGGCAGGGAGCTGGGTGGAGGTGGGAATGGGCTGGTGGCTGGGGGGAGGCAGGGTGATAGCATGCTGAGATAGCCGGCTGTCCCCGCGCCTCCCTGCCCGTCTGCAGGCTGGGCTTGCACCAACGCCGACACTATCTTGGCTCTTCAAAGAGTCATGAAAGGTCTCTGCTGTCTCCCCAGAGAGCAGCCAGGCTGAAGCTCTCTAATCTCGGAGAGCAAAGAGCTAAAGGCCGGGCCGGGGGGAGCGGCTCCTACCTTCCCTAGCTCTCCTCCGCTCCCTGACGCTGTCATCGCTACCCCCTCACTGGGTTTTTTCCTACTTCAATCCAGGCCGGAGGGAAAGCAGAGCTGGCCAGACCCTGGGCCTTTGGTGGTTGAGCGGCTGGAAGAGCCCCACTTGCTCAGATTTCACCCTCCTAAGCAACTTTTAGCGTTTGCACGAGAGCTCGGGGCGTGCAGCAAGCCTGCCCCGTGCGTGTGTGTGTGTTGGAGGTGTGTGGAGGAGAGAGGCTCTGGCACTCTCCCGGTGGCCTAAAGAGACAGCTGGAGGAAGAAGGCAAAAGGAAAATAAAGGCAGCCCGGTTTCCAGGCCCACACGTCGTCTTCTCCCAGGCCTGTGGGAGCAGCTCTGAGGCATGTGTGCGTGCGTGGAGAAGCTGTGTGTGTGCTACACGGCCTGTTGTGTGGGTGCATGTGACCGGGAGGGATCAGTGCCTTGGGCTACACCACAAAGCCCCGCTCCCACAGCAAACCCCGAGGTGTCCCTTGCACCCCTTGTGCATGCCGGGTGCTCTTCAGGAGGATGAGCCCTGGTGCGTGGTGAGCAGGGGCCAATGCGCACAACCTCAGTGGGCTTTTGCATCCTATCTATGCATTTCCTTGTTGCATTGCCGGTCCCAAGCATCCCCAGGGGCCCAGCCCCATCCTGCCTGCCAGCCGCTCCTGCACCCTCCAGGATTCACCCCTCTCTTCCCTCCCTCCCTTTCCCCTGGCGCCACAGCCTCCGCTCACATCTCCAGCCCTTCGGAAGGCAACACCCCACCGCGGCTGGGCTGTGTTTATCCGAAATAAAACGCAGCAGGCTGGTTTACTTTGGCAGGTTTGCAGTAAATACTGGCTGGAGCTGGTAGTGGTGGTGGTGGGGGGTGTCTAGTAAGCAGCAATTACATGCTTCTTCCGAGGTAAACTCTTCCCCACTTCGTGCTGGCCCTTCCCCAGCCCAGCAAAAGGTGTTGGTAAAGGGGGGCTGTGTTGACACAGCTCCATCCCAGAGTGGCACTGCAAGCCACAAGTGTAATGAAGCAGGTCCCTTAGGGAGTGAGTCTATATAACTCAAACTATATAAATTGCCATGGGGAGAGGGGGAGTCACTACAGCAAGTTCCCTTTGGCAGAGTCCTTCCTCCGATTACCAGTTGAATTTCACAGAAAGCCTGACCCAAAAACTTTACAGAATAACCTGCCTGGGTCCAAAAAAGCACAGCAAAGTATTAGAAATAGCAAGGAGGAAAACTAGCTAGATGTCTGAGCAGGCTGGGCCCCATCATGTCCCACTGCAATCAAAGGGGCTGCTCTCATCTCTTCCAAACAGAAATAGAGCGGGGGAAGCAGGAGAGTCAGGTTCCCCTTTCCAGCACAGCCAAGCTCAGGGCTTTGTAGAGCTGGAGGAAGCCCAGACACGGTTACACGTAGCTTGCTAGAACATCAGGGAAAAAAAAAAAAAAAAGAGAGAAAGTAGCACGTGGAAAGGCTTCTCACCCTCCTCTGGGAAATGCTGCTTGTGCCCCCTGTACAGCCCAGCCTGGTGGGAGCAGCACGGCACTGACCGTGGCACAGCCTCTGCGGGGTCAGGCAGCACCATCCCCCCAGCCCGGGGTCACTGCAGTGCTGGCAGCTGGCCTGTCCTTCCCTGCCTGCTTCTGACACAAACAGCTCCCAACTCCTTGTTCCTCTTGAGCCTCTCTGGCCTGGCCAGGCTCCTGCCAGGTGCTGGCTCTGGTGGGAGCCCAAATATCAGGGCTTCAGGATTATGATTTATCGCTCTCCTCATAAACATGGTTCATGCTCAGATCACCAGCCGCTCCCCACAGCAAGACCTGTGTTCACCTTGTTCCCAGATGGCTCTGACGCTCTCCAGTCGCCTCCACTTTGCCATCGACAGAGAAGGGAAATAAAGGAGCACCCAGAGCCACGTCCTGCAGCTCTCCTCTTTGCCTCCTGGCCAGGCCCAGCCCCACCAACCGGGTCACTTTGGGGCACAGCAAGGTTTGGGGCCGCTTCTCCACTTTCCCAACCTCACGTTTCTTTCACCCTTTTCAAGCTGCTCTCCCACCACTCGGTTTCTCCTTCCACAAAGCATCACCCGTCGCACAGGCAGCCCCCGGTGACCCTTTCCACCCCTGCTCTTGCTGTTCTCACTGGTGTGTTGCTGGCAGAGACAAAATGAAAGCCCTCTCTCCCTCCTTCCCTCTTTCTACACCCATGCTTCTGTTTCCACCGCCGTTGGCCAAGCAGAATTGCAAACAGTTCACAGTTTGGAGAAGGGGTTGTTTGGTTTGGTTTGATTTTTCAATAGCCAGGCACATATATACAGTTTGCTGCTCAGGAAATAGCACTAATTGTCGTTTCCTATAGTCAAACTGATCTATCTTTTCAATGCTGTCTTTGTGTGCTTGTGTCTGCGTGCTAGGGAGAAAGAGGGAAGGAGTGGGTACGTTTATTCAATTATTTAAATACACACACACACACACAACACAACAACAGCACCGAGGAGGGACGGTTCCTCCCGCAGCAGCCCTCCAGATGTGGCATTGCCCCCTCCCCTCCTCCTCCCTGCAGACCCAATAGAAGGAGGCACTCGAGAGCACCCGGCGAAGAAACCGATTTTATCTGCTTTAACCATCAGCCGTGTTCTTTAACAACCCAGAACCGGAGCCTTTCCCATCTCCATTCCGACCCCCCCTTCCTCCCCGCCCCAGGGTCTCCTCCGTGCTCTCCACTCCCCGCGAAGCTGCGGCTCGGTGCTGGAGCCCAGGCGGTGCTGAGCACCACCGGGCACACGGCAGACACCAGTTTGGATCAGAGGAAGGAGGGTTTCCAGGAGCCTCTGGCACCGTCGCAGACACCCATTTTTGCTCCTGTTTTCTTCAAGATGCCACCAAGTCACCCGACCATCGATTGATGCCTCGGCCCAGGGGCGGGGGCAGGGGGGCAGGACCAGCTGTTGCAAAAGGACATGGTAAATCTAATAGGGGCTGCTGTCAATAGCGAAATGACAGAGAAGAAGAATTGGCTTCTTAAAGTCTGCTGAACTAACACTCATCATGTAGCCGCGGACACGTATTCTCCATCGCAGCCTGGTATCCATTACTATTTTCCTTACTAGGTTTCAATTAAAAAGAGCTATAACTCTCGCCCCCGTTCCCCCTCCCCGCACACCCCAAGGCAGGAGATCCGTGAAAGAGAAGAGAGGGCAGCGGACAATCCAACTCCTGCTTATACGCGACGTTTGTTACCAGACCCGAGCCTCTGAATGATGCCCAAGTGAATTCACGCCGAGCCCGAGCGCCCGGGCCGGAGCAGAGCCGTGTCCCGGGGGGCAGCGGGACCCCGAGCTGCCTACCGCTCCCTCCCCAGCAACAGCTCTCGCCATGGGCTGCAGAACTTAAAAATAAACTGCTAAAGAGAGATGTTATGGGTGCATTTAGGCAGCGGAGAAGCTCCAGGGCGCAGCGGTGAGGGAACCACGGCGTGACCGTGTCACCAGTAATTTTATTTCACTCCCTCCCTCGCACACGAAACGGAGCTCAAAATATCCCCAGCGCAGAGAATGATTTTTTATAAAAACACGTCTATTTTCTGGCAGAGGAAAGAAGAGCTTTATATTTTTAAATGCCCCAGTTAGGAGGTTTGGAAGCGGTTGGGAAGGCTTTGGGGTTTTTCCCTCCCCTACATCCCCTATGTATGTTTGACTCCTGATATCTGCCTGCGCATGGTGAGGGAAGGGCTTCACCCATCCTGCCTTCAAATGGGGGGGGGGGGGGGCTGCAAAAGGCAGACGAAATCTGCCTTCTGAACGTTGAGAAACTTTTGAGTAGCAGCAAGTTTCACTGAAGAACTTGGCCGATCGGCCCGCCTAAAGCTGCGACCCGACGTTGCGGGACAGGGGGCTGCGGCTACATCCGAGCGGCACTCCAGAAGATGATGTCGGAAGGAGAAAACTTCTCCCTCCCCACCGCTTTCCAATTGTCCCTGATGCAAAGGGACAAATCCCCGCGGGGGCTGAGCCGTCCGGGGGTAGCCGACGGTGTCACAGGGGACTGGCAGCCCAGACCCCATGGAAGGCTCTGGGCAGCCCCACCAACAGCCCCCCTGGGCCATCGAGCAGCCCGCTGCGCTACACCAGAAAATGGTCTTTTCTCTACACGCTCACATATCCACACACGAGCCAACAAAACCCTCCGGAGAGGAGGGTCCATGGGGAGAACGAGGTGAAAATATAAATTAAGAAAGAATTAAATCGAGAAGGGGGAAAAAAAAAAAAAAAAAGAGGAAAAAAAGAGAGAAGAGTCCTCTCTGTCTTTAGGGCGTGGGAGGTTTTGCAGCGCTGTTATTTTAGTTTAGAATTTTGAACAAACTTTAGGTTGATTTCCGGAAAGTGCAAACGCGCACACATGGGAAAGTGAAAAAACCGGTCCTTCGAGGTCATCTGAGAAGGGGAGACGGGATCTGTATCCCCCCCCAACACACACACACACATACTCCCCAGGCCCCAAAAAACCAAAGCATCAGAATGAGAAAGATCCCATGTTTTTATAGTTTAAAAGCACTTTGAATTATTTGCTTTTAATGGCACACGTGGCTGCAGAAAACACAGGCTCTGCTTTCGATCTTGCACTTGCTCCTTTTCTGTACACACGGGTGTGTGTGTACATACATAAGCTTTACAGCTCAAATTCATTGCCATCTTTCTCTATCCTCGTGTCCCCCCCCCCTTCAACCTTTTCCCCTGGACCAAAACCAAGTCCCAAGCCACTCTTGCTCCTACTATAATTATTCTTCTGTTGGGATTCAGGAATACGGGCAGAGCCGACTCCTGCTCGGGCGTTTCTCTAGAGCAACAGGGGTGTTGTGAAAACTGATTAAACCCAGATGATCCAGGAGTTGTGGCAGACGGAAAAGATTTCCAACTGAAGCCGAGCGAAGCAGAATACAGCCCGCTTCGCTTCGCAGGTGTAAACTGTATTGCTGCAGCTCTCGCTCCGCTTCCCGGCGCGGATCCTTCCCCCTCTTGTAAATCAAGGTTACAGGGGAAAGGTTTGGGGCTTTTTTTTTCCCCATCAACTGGAGCGCCGTCGGGCTCGCCCCGGCGCCGGGCACCGCAGTGCGGAGCATCCTTCCCCGCGGTCGATAAGCGGCCGAGCGGCTCCGGTGCCTGCAGCCTCCCCGGGGCCACCGACCGCCACGTTCTACCCCTGAAAACCCCGGCTCACCTGTTGCTGCAGCCGCTTCTTTAATAGCATGGACTTAAAGGGAAGTTAAAACGCTCGCAGGCGGACTCGGAAAAGCGGCGGCGGCGGGAATCAGAAGGGAGATTGGGTAGGACAAAATGGAAAGGGAGCCGGGGCATCACTTCTGATCCTCCGGATAAAGAAGGGGAATGCGCTGCCGGCGATAAGAGATAACTTTCGCATCACTTTGGTACCAGTTCTTGGGGGTTTTGGGAGATCGAATTCAGACGGGAAAGTTGGTTCGAGGTTCATCAAGTGCATTCAGATACCCAAATCACGTCGGGGGCCGTGGGGGACACGTCGCTCCCCACCCCCCCTCCACCAAAAACCTTGTTTTTTCCCTCGTTAGAGCGAGGCTGGACACACATTCTGTGCACAAGGCACCCTGCCTTCTGAGATTACCGTCTAAATAAGAGAGAAAAACCATTACTGGATGTGTAATCCGTGTTTTCTTTAAATACCATTAGGACAATTGTCCGGATCCTAGGTCAGAGAAAAATGCTGCTCAGTGGAGACAGGAAGGCGACGGGCTGAAAGGAGAAGGGAGGATTTTAAGAGTGAATAAGTGGGTGCACCGTCCACGGAGCTCACCTTCTGCAAAGACAAGACGTGATTAATGCTCGCCACTTGTGTAGCCATTTGCCCCTGTCCAGAGGCAGCACAAATCCTACTGCTCTTCCCCCGACAGCAAAGTGAGCAGAGCATATTGTGAAAGACTCTGTCTGCGAGCTGGGACGGGAGGGGGGGGTGGGAGAGGGGAAGGGGAAAAAAAAGAAAAAGAGCGAAAGAAAATACAAGACGAGCCCGTCCCAAGCGCTGAAGTGGGCAGAGTATTACATGTACAAACATCCAAACAAGATTTGAGCAGTACAAAGCGTCGGAAAATCCAGAGCAGCCACATAAAAAAGAAACGTTAAGTAGGAAGTGGTGTAAAAGTGTTGTCATTTATTTTGCCTTCCCTTACAGATGTTCTGCATAAAGCCCTATCTTAATAAGAGCGAGAGAAGGAGGGAGGGAGGGAGGGAGAGGAGGCCTGAACGCCGGGTGAACCGCGCTCCCACCGCGGGTGGGGAGAGATCGCGGGAGTCGCCGCGGAAGGCCCTCGCGGAGAGCCGGGCTGGTCCCACGGAGGGCAGCGGTGGCCCCACGGAACGTTCCGTGGGCTCTGACCACGGGATGGCGCCGCGGCCGCCCGCTCCCACCTGCCCGAGCCGCGCTCACCTGGGCTCCCACGGCCCCCAGCCCCGGCACTGCCCCCCGGCTGGGCTGGAGCAGTGGCACCGCTCATCTTAACGAACGGCAATAAAAGAGCTATTAGAAGTGACAGCCAGGCGTTTATGGGCTGAGAGACAATGCGTGCCACGGGCGCAGAGCATCTCTGCCTCCTCCGCCCGTGACCGCGGGTGATGCAGAGTAACCGGTCCCAGGGGTGGGTGGTGGGGAAGAAACGGGGGGTGAAGGGGACTGGGGGAGTTCAGATCCAGACAGGGAGAATTTGGACGTCAGTTAGCAGCGCAGGAGGCAGCCCCCGAGCTGCAAAGTTCGCCAGGAGAAAGGAATAACGCAGCGGAGCAAGAGAAACGCTAAACTGAGCTTAGGACCGGGAATAAGAAGATCCAGGGTTACCAAACAACTAGAGTAAAAATACCCCCCCACTCCCCTCTGTGTTGCATTTAAGAGCTAATATTTCAGGTGACACAAGAAGGGAGCAAGCACCCTGCCAGAAGTTCCTCTCATCCCGCACCGCCTCCTGCCTCGAAATACACTGACCATCCCCTAAAAAAAATCTCAAGCAAATAAATCCAATGTCAGGTCTCGCTATCGCCCACCCAGCGGAGAGAGAGAAAACCCCCCCCAACCAATCAACAACCAACCAAATAATAAACCGTGTTTCATGAGCCCTGCGCGTCCTGGCAAGAGCAAAGAAGGAGCCAGTCGTCCTGGGGCCACCTCTCTGCCCCTTCCCTCGGGCAGGTGCCTTCAGGTGCACCCCCCGTCCCGTCCCATGAAACGGCCATTCCACCCCTCAAGACAAGCACTGGGGACAGGAGCTTTATTTAAGCAAAGAAAAGAGCCTCGTCTGCTTCTTTATTAGTGTCGAGCCTACTCTAATTACGAGAAATCGCTGCTTTCAGGCTGAAACGACGTGTTGTCTTGTGCTTGTAAAATACATTTCAAGTAATTCTTCCCTGTCTATAAAATACTCTGTGTGTGTGTGTGTAGGGAAGGGGGTAGAAATAAACCGCTGTCCATTTGTTTAATGCTATTTTAGCCAAATTGACTGGCCGGATTGGAATTCGACATAAAAGCTTTAGTTTGCAAAACATCCGCACTGGAACGTCTAGGAGACAGGGCTCGAGCTCCAGCGCGACAGGCACGTTAACTGCATTAAAACCCCCTCCATACATTCTCTAGCTTGTGCTTTTCTTTCCCTTTTGCAGCACATCCACCCGCTCTCCTCTCCTCTCCGCCTCCGGGCACCCGCGCCTGTTTTTCTCCAAATGAAGTATTTTACGTGATCGATGGAAGGAGTCATTTGGCCCATAATTAGGTCAATAAAATCAATGTTTATTCCTCTGATGGCCTGAAAGCTAATAAATTCCTCTTTTATATTCGCTCCCTCCGAAGATTAGAAAGGAACTGCCCCAGCTCCGGCAGAGCGGGAGGCAGCCGCGGCCGGCGGGGATGGGATGGGATGGGATGGGATGGGATGGGATGGGATGGATCCGCTCCGCCGGGGAGACGCACTCCTCATCCTTCTCACAAAGGCTTATAGTCTCCTCTCATCATCAAGATTTACCCCACTGCTGTCCCTCCCCGCTCCTGTTTATTTTTCAAGACATTTCACAGCGAATCCAGATTTAGTCTCACCCCATCACACACACACACACACACGCACTCTCCTCCTATCTGGCAGATAAATTCATTTCGCTTCATACCCTTTGGAGCCCCTGGTAAAAAAAAAAAAATACTCCAAGCCTTTTCATGAACACCCAGAGAGGTTTGAAGGCGCCTTAGAGAAATCCTATTAGAGTTGGGGAAAGTAAAGCTCTGTGGACAAATTAAAAAAAAACCCCAAACCTCAAAACCCAACACAAAAAAAAAACCCGCCACGTTTTTATTTTGCAGGCAGTAACAGCGAGGGAAAAGCATCCCGGTCCTAATCAGATCAATATAGAGACGCACAAATCTTTGCAAAGGTTTAACAGTTTACAGTGGGTTCCAGACCTTTTGACATACATTGCGGATTAATTGGGCGCTGTCAANTGGGATTCCAGTTAATTAGTCGAGAAATGAATAAAAACTAAACATTATCGGAATTGTCTGCGGGTCCCGGTTTGTTAGTGGGGATTTGGGGATCAGCTTTTGTGCGCCGTAAATTGGATCTGAGTAGCGTGGTGCTGTCTTACACTGTCGTTTTGTGAACTGGCGACAGCTCGAGTCCATGGGAAAACTTAAAGGGAACCTGGGGCTGGTCACAGAGCCTCATTATCTCATGTCGGATACCATTTTTCGGGGAGAGCGTTTAATCAACAGTGGCACCCAATCCTCCCCTCGCAACCTGGGCAAACCACACCACCTTCCTTTCCCTCTGCCCTGCAAACGGCCCGTCGCCGCAAGACGCCGATCCGAAAGACAAAGACCAAAAGAACAAATATATATATATCTGAGAGACCCCATTCCCGAGGGGATGAAACCGTCCCACGAGCTGGAAGGAGGCGGCGGACCCGCCGGAGTCTCCCCCAACTGCGGCTGCCCGCGGCCCCTCGGAGCGCGGAGGGTCCCCAGCCGGACCTGTGGGGCTTCTCCCCTGCTTGTGTTCGAAGGATCGGTTCTCCACGCTCTGCCTTTCCCTAAAGGGTAGAGAAGCAGCCCGGCCCGTGTCTGGAGGGAGTTTTCCCCGCGGAGTTAGACGGGACGGTCTTCGCTGCCCACCCGCAGAGCAGCCTCGGCCACCGCTCCCCTCCCGTCCTGCCGAAAGCCCGGCATCGCCGGCTGCTTTATTCTCTTCCCCTGCCTGCTTTCCTCAAGGAATTCACGGTTGGTCACCCACTGCTCCCCATTCCCAAAGGCCAGGAGCAGAGGTCCCGGGGCCGCCCCGTCGGCAGTGCGGGCAAGCGGTGGAATCACACGGGCCGGGGCAAGCGAAGCCCTGCCAAGGTGTAACCCCAGCTGAAGGACTTTCCCTTCGCTCTCAGCAAAGTGAACTCCCAGGCACTCGTCTTCCCTCCGTCTGCCCTGAAGGGTCCGGCTGGTAGAAAGGAGAGGGAAAAAAAAGAAGAGAAGGAGCGAGAGATAAGGCAGCACCTTCCCTCCAGATGCGGGACGGGAGTCGTTACGCAGGGAGCAAACTTTCGATAATGAAGGCAAATGTTACTCCCCGCCGTCCAAGGGCCCCGAGAACGGCAGCCGCATGCCGAGGTCCCTCGGTACTGCTCGGGGCCACCGCGGAGCCTGGCCAGAATGGAGCGAGGGGAGCAGAGAGGGGGAGCCCTCAGCCCACGGGAGCTCACAGCCGTGTGAGGGTGTCCCCCCTTCCCGAGCCGCTTTGTGTGCTCCCAGGTGAGGAGCGGACTCCACTCTCCCAGCGGACGTGGGGGTCAAAGTGAGGGGTGTCTCTGGGGAGATGTGTCGGGGGGGTCAGCGTGTGTCCCAGCGGAACGAAGCCGGGAGGCGCCGCAGAGCGTGATTTGCCGGGCAGGGAGCAGATGGCTCCGGTAGAACCAGGGATTCGGATACCCCACCGTCCCGCGTCGGGCCGCGAGAGCACGAGGGACACACAGACGGACCTTTCCCACCCCATTGCTGTGTAGTTAGCGGCGGGGATGCAGCGAGATCCCCGTCCTCCGGGCACGCCGCACCTCTCCTCCGGGGCTGAGCAAGAACGGGCCGCGGGGACGGGGCAGATGCTCCCCGCCGGTGCTACCGTCCGCCCGGGCAGCTCACGGGCCTTCAGAGCCACCGGAGCAAGTCCCCGTCGTCCCCTAATCCCGAGATGGAGCTTTGCAGAAAGGGGTGGCAACTCCCTGGTGGATGAGTCGGGGGGGTCTGAGCCGGGTATCTGGGGATGGAGGAAGGTAGAACTGGTGGGGCTTTTGAAAAAACAGCGTATCCCTGCCCGTGTCCAGGAGCTGCCCTTCATCTCCTACACCTCCAGTACGAGGCGGTGTGAAACCACCCGCGGTCATCACGGGGCTGGTGACAACGCGGCAGAGCCCGGAGCATCTCTTTGGCCGGGCAGCAGCCACTGCTCCCGGCTTCCTCCGGGCCAGTAATTGGGTGTGTTTAAAATCAACCCGGTTAACAAGCCTGTTGTCCTCTTCACCCCACCCCCGCGTGTGAAACATTGTCATTAGGCGTCTAATATCTCCATCGCTTCCAGGGGGGGAAGGAGAAGAGGCTGCTAGAGTAAAAAACAAAACAAACAAAAGAAAGCGTGTGAACTCCCAGCGCCCATACGCACAGCACAATGCAAAGCGGGTTAATATCAGTTAGCAGCTCTGCAGTGACCTGTAAAGTTGCCTCTCTGGAAAGATGCTTGATGTATTACTTAACATGGCTACACAGTTATCTGTCTCGGCATTAATGCGTCCATTAAATCACTGTTGAGTAGCATCAACCTACTCCCAAGTCTTTCCGTCCCCTGGGAATATGGTTTCTAAACAGGATCAAACATGTGATGCTGACAAGTCATGAGATAAGTTATAATTAATTAGAGTTTGCTACATCCACAGAATGGGTACTTGGGGGAGTGGGGATGGACCGAGCCATTAAGGACTTGAACCGGGAGGGAGGATCTATAATATTGAGTTGGAAAACAAGAAGAAGTAATCAAAGGTGGCCGAAGAAAACTGCAAACCTTTAGCTTTCAGAACTCAGTCAAGATTAAAGTCGTTCTTGATGGGAAACACACCATCCCCTTCTTAATGAAAACCATGGGGAGCCTGACGCTGGGGACGGCTTCTTAAAGAGGGAGAGAAACGGCTCGCTCCAGGTTCGAGGACAGAAATCAACGGCACAATTTGCAAAGAGAAGAAGAGAGGGAGAGGAAGGAACTGGGTGAAGGGAGCTGCCTTGCCTGGCTAAGCAGGGAAACTGCATCCAGAGGTCATGTCCTCACCCCACACACTCTTTGGGGTCGTTTTGCAGATGTTCCCCTGATTCAGAAAGGCCCATAGCATTCCCCCCTCGCCTGCCCCAAAGTGTCCTGGAAGCTGCCGAAACCCCTGTCCTTTTGGCAGACAAATGGCCCCTCTTGCCCTGGGCTGGGGCCAGCTTCCAGCCCTCTCTCTGCTTGGAATGACAGTTAAAAATCAGAGTGCAAACAAGTGGATTTTGGTCTGAGCTGCAATAGCCCTTATTTGCTTTGCTTTAACAAACAGCTTGCAGGGGGTTTACTTTCAGGCTGGCTGTAAAAGCCCCGCACGGGAGGGGAAAGGCAGAGGACAGAGGTTAACCGGCGGCATGGGGTGTCTTTTCATGCCCTTTGCGAGTCAAAGCGACGGCTGGGTTTATTTGCTTGCTCTCTGCAATAAATGGGAGCCCTTCAGGTGAGAAGATGCTGGAAGGGTGGAATGACAGGACAGATTTACACCTGTCCTTACAGCTTACTCTGACAACCCCTATAGCCTACAGAAATGACCAGTGGTGCCATGTAGTCTGGGGAAGGCAGCAGGTTCACTCTGTTTTTTTGTTGGGTTTTTTTTCCCCTCTCTGTTTCCCTCCCTGCGCCCCCCCCCCCTCCCTCCACTTTTTACTCCCTTTCCTCTTTCTCTTATGGCATGACATGAAACACAGAGAGATCACCTCGGCTGATATGCTACCCCCCCCCCCAGCCACCCTCTGCCCCAGGAAGACAAATATCACTGCTCACGCCACTACAGCCTCTCACTGTACTGCTGCTTCATCACTGGCCTCCTCTAGTTCTCAGCTGTGCCCTCCCAGCCAAGGAGGCAGACGAGAGATAACCCCCCTTATGTCCTATCCACCCCTGCCTCCCCCTCCATCCCACCTTGATGACAGAGGCTGTCCAGATGCCTCTGGAATCTGGTTGAACTCGGCTGCCATCTTCATCTGTGGAGAGGATGAAGGCTGCATTCCCCATCTCCCACCCCAAGAGTCTGTTGCCACCTCCTAGTGCCTGCTGAAAGCCCTATTCAAAGCCAGCTCTCGACTGTGGCGTCTGGTGGAGCCAAGACCACTCAGCTCTGCATTCAGCACTCCTGGAGCAAGGGCTGGCTGCAGCCATTCAGGCTGAGGGCACAGGGGGGTGTTGCTGAGGGTCCTGTCCCTTTTGTAGAGAGGGTAGGAAGGAGTTTTGGGAGCCCCCAGCCAAAAACATCTTATGAACAAGCAATGCAGCTCCATATCTCATCACCCAACCTCATACAAACACCACTTAACAGGATCTTTGGATGCTTTCTTCCAGCATAGCTGCCTTAAATTATATTAAAAGAGCCAAATATGAAAGCCACAGGACAGAGCAGTGTATAACTTGAGCTCTC
Organism: Urocolius indicus; assembly: GCA_013401255.1. Classification (NCBI taxonomy): domain Eukaryota; kingdom Metazoa; phylum Chordata; class Aves; order Coliiformes; family Coliidae; genus Urocolius; species Urocolius indicus. The sequence continues at coordinate 403,008 of WBNH01004368.1, forward strand.
CTGATGGATCCTGTGTACCCAAGTCAGGTGCCCACGTTCCCAGGACAGAACTCCTGGGCAGCAAAGTGTTCAGACATGGGGTGTGCAGGATGTAGGACATCACATGCAGAAGAAACACCAGGTCCTAAGCTGCTCTAAGCATCTTCATCTAAAGTGTAACAGGTGCCATGTTCTGCTTGGAATCTCCAGCTGCAACTCTTCTCCTGAAGAGGTAAAGAAGCCAAAGTCACCAGTTCCTACAGAGAACTCAGGGAAGGTTTCTCATCTCCCTGTGCCTATTCTTAGGCTCATTCCAGCCACGATTTCTCAATTATGCAAAGTCAAACAGTTTCAACAGAAAAGCCTGTGAATGCCTCACAGGAGGACTCCTGCCTCCCTGGGGCTAGGAAAGTGTAGAAAACCTGCCCCAAATGAGGCAAGTGTGTAGGGAGGGGATTTGCAAACAGGTCCCTTTGCTCATGGTGACAGCCCTGAGCCCTGGGCTGGGGTTGTAGCCAGAGGCAAGCACTCGAGATTCCTCTAAAATCTTTGGGAACATCTAAAGCTTCGGCACTTCTGAAAATCTCTTGAGGCTTCTTCAGATGCCTGGAGAGAGGTTTCACAGCTTGCTTCCTCTTAATAGCCCAGTTTTGAGTCTCCAGACAGAAGCTGCTATGCAACTTCAGAGTGCCTCCCATGGTGACTACCATGAATAAACCCCCCTCTCCCCTATGATACACACAATTACTGCACAGTAACCAGCAGATAATATCTTCTGTGACAAAATGCACCCAAGTGAAGAAGATGGGCAAGGATATCACAAAGGGGGATGAGGAGAGGAGTTGAATCTTTTCCTAGCCTGGAAGGAGCAGGGGTGTCTCTCCCTACCCCATTCCCTTTTGCAAACTGAGGCTTGCTGGGATGATTCTGACACAGAAGACACTGCAGGAAGCAATGAGGCTAAGAATATCCTTTGGAAGCTTCAAAATCAAAATGGTTTTGGTTGTTTTTTGCTTTTGCATCATTTCCATCATACCATTTGTGCAGGCCTGTCACAATGAGCAAAACCAAGGCAAGAGTCAACGTGCAGATGGCAGTGCCAGCAGAGCAGAGATGCAGCTGGGTTCTCATCTGCAGTGTGACTGCTTCAGCTCAGACACTTGCACACAACTACTCAGTAGAGTAAATGCCTTTCAGGGAAAAGGGACAAATGCTCCTTGGGATTGGAACAGGGAAGAAGAGGATGGAATAAAATGCTATTTTGAATCATCCCTTTTCCAGCCACTCTGGAATTGATGGGGTGACATGCAGAGGGAGGTGGCAATCCTCAGTGTACCACCATGCAGTGTTAGACACCTCAGTGCCTCTCTCCTTGGAGGTACTTCCTCAGCCATTGCTGGCCACAGCTTTGGGCAGAGGGTGCATCACACCTGTCTTTAGTGATCTCGGATCAACCACAAAGCCAAGTTCAAGTAAAGGAAGGAAAGGACATTCAGAAGTCTTGTCCTCATTGCTTTAAGGGATGTGGATACTGCCTCTCAGAGAAACCACTTCCCCTCCTGTATGCTGGGATCACTGGAGGTGCTGGAGTTCATACCAGGAGCAGGTTGCGAAGGGGAGGGTGCTGACAGCAGGCTTTGCTCAGTGAGAGGCCCTTAGCAAGACAACCCACTTCTCACCTCCATTTACCAAAGCCTGGCTGTGGTTACCTCCTGGTGGAGATCTACTTTTTTTTCCCTTCAAGGATTTCCCAGATGGGAACATATGCCTGTTGTGCTCTGCTGCCCTACCAGATTCCAAAGACTCTGGATTTCCTTCCTACTGCTGCTCTCCTTCTGCAGAGCATACACAACACATCCAAGGCACCCCAGAAGTGCTGGGTTTGCTGCATCTCTCTGAGACACAGCCTATCTGCATATATTCAATGACCACGCCTGAGAAGTCTGGATGTGTTCAGCCTAGACCTAATTTCCAGGCACACAAAAGGGTGTGCTCAGAAACCTCAGCCATTTTCTAAGCTTGCTCATGACCTGCCATGATCAGATCAGCTAGAGAAGTCCTGAAGATGGAGCACATGGCTGGGAAACATCAGATTTGGAGGAAGTAAAGGACATTCAGAAGACACTTCCAAACATGCAGTTTTTCTTGCATGACACACAGGGTCACTCTTGTCAACAAATATCCTATTTTAATATTCCATTAAACTTTCATGGTGTACTTTGAGTCCATGATATAGGCACAGTCAACAACCCTAGAAATCAATTCATCGGTCCCTAAATGAATACCCAGAGAGAGAGAGAGAAAGGCTCCCATCAATTTCTCCAGACTTCAGGTCAAGCCCTAAATGTATAAAGATCAAAAGGCCTGGAGATTAGCATTGAGCAAAGTCATCAGCAGTGGGATTTCCAAGGGCCACACTCAGCCCCTTGCAAGTCGATGGGCAAAACCCATCTTGAGCCAAGATTTTTTAGTTCCCTTTTATTTTTTTTTTGCACTGAGGCAACTCTTGATTTTTGTTTTTAAGAAAGGGGGAAAGAAGTGGTTTGCACTTTTCAGCACAAGTGATAGTTTCCCTGGAGGCATGTGTGTGCCTTGCACACACACACACACACACACACACACATTCACACTCACTCCTAAGTTGCTGGGAAGGTGAGTGACAGCCAAATTGCCTCGCAGCCTTCTCTCTTTGCACATCTCCCCTGCCAGCTTTGCGCTGGGAACAGGTGGTTTTCACACCTAGCACATATTTCTCCTGAGTGTTAACAGTGAAACCAAATCTTTTCCTTTGACCTAGGAATTTTGATGGGAGAAGGAAGGGTGTCTTATTTGAGGGGGGTGTGGCACTTCTTTCCACAGGAACATTTATCATTTCTCTGCTGAAAAAGAGACCAATAACCCATAGCCTGTGCCTGTTATTACCCTGTGAATTCAAAGGTGTCTCAATTTTAATGGGCCCTTAGCAATAACGCAGGCACCTCATCATTTATCATCTTGTGCTGACATCTTCCTTGATGCAGAAAACTCCTGAGTGGCACTTTTAAAAGAGGTTTCAGCAGAAGGAGCCGTGAGGGGTCTTGTATCTTTTCCTATAGTCAAGCAAAAGGAAGACCTGAGGCATGTTTTATGCCTTTGTGTGGGAATGACTGACACTATCAGACAGCCTATGTTCTCCTCTCTAGTCTCTCTCTACATCTCCAGTGCCAGGCCCAGCACAGTGAATGAAAATCAACCTCTGAAGGCCACATCTCCCTATCAAGCAAGCACAAGAGGGATGAGACACAACAGTGTGGGCAGGAGAGCCCTGCTCCCATCTCCTTCCCTCATCCTGCAACCACGTCGGAGCCAGCACATTGCACAGATGCCCCTGCACACAGGACAGAACAGACCCAAATTACTTCCCCTCCCTCCCAAAGCAAAGCAGAAACAAAGGGGTGAATCACAGCTTTGACCTACAATTTGCAGCCTGCTTTTTTTCCCAGGGCTTTAAGGAAATCTCATGTTAAATCCATAACCGAGTCCTAAGGGAGACAGGCAAAACATCCTCTGACACAGCCAACCTCTTTTCTCTCTCTGAGAAGATGTTTTTCAAGGAAAGAAGCCAAAAATTCAGCTTAGGAAAACGAGCAGAGCTTGGCTGGATTGGTAGGGCTGAGTTGATTTTGGTCAGGCAGGCACTGCCTCCCAACCTGCTCCTATGCAAATCCCACCAGCAGCCCAGCAGTCTCGCTTTGGCAAGGCTGCTCTTGCCTCCTGGTAGCCACGTTTGTGCAAATTCAGTCTTGCCACAAATCCATTTGCAATGGCCTGAAATGACAACAGCTGATTTTGATGCTGGCTACAGTAAATCTTCCATTTCCCCCTCAGGAGGCTTTGGCAGCACAATGTTGATTTTCTTCTCCCAACCTTGCCTGGCAAAGGTTTCCCTATCTCATAGCCTCATGCAAGCAGAACGCTCTTTAATTACTGGGTCCGGAGTCTTTCATTCAAGTGCCTTCAAGGACTTTGAAGCATGAAGAATTTTGACTCGGGGGCCCCTGAGGCAAAAGCCTAAGGATTGCTTTGCCCAATTTACTTATGAGTAAACTGAGGCACAGCAGAGAGGAACCTCTAATTATCACGAGTCTGTTCATTCAGGGTTCCTCGTTTTCCACACTCCCAACTCAAAAATGCCCTAAAGGCTTCAGTATTCAGGGCTGCTGAGCAGCCAAATATTTGGTGGAAGGATTTTGCAGCGCTCCAGAAAGTCAACTCCATCATCTCCCAAACCACCCACTCGGAAAAAAATCAGCATCCAAAACTGGTGGTTTATTCCACTCAGCTGATAATAGGGTGTGTTGTTAATAAGCCCTAAATCTAAACCTTTCTATACTTTCATTCAAGATGTATCTTGGGGGAGGGGGAAACAGGAAAGCAGGTAATACCTTCCCTTCTTCTGCCCAAGAGCTCAGTGTGTGGGCAAAGAGTGGGAAGAAAGAAGGTATTTATTTCCAAACAGCTTCCCAGGAGGCTCAGTGCCTGTTGTCTGTCGGAAGAAGCACGTAGGACCATCAGCAGCAGAACTGAACAAGCATGGCCTGGTTTCCAGCAGATCTGCACTCAGTGCTGATTGCCCACTTAACTCACTCCCACTGCGACTGAGGCATGAACTCACCCACTTTCTATTCCCAAGGGTTCTGCACAAGAGATGGACTCTCTCGAGTGGTCTCTCCAATGTTCACTAACGTGTGGACACCAGTGAAAGCTTTATCACCCACCCTGGGTACCGAGCAGCTGTCCCCAGTGCAGATCCTCAGGCCTCTGCCCAGAAATGAGCCCTTGCTGTAACACCCACTGCTTTAGTGGAATCACTAATGTTCCCTCCTCTATCCTACTGCTCTCTATTTTCACCAAAGTTTTAGGAAACTTTCACCCTTTGACTGAAACCACCATTTGCATTCAAAAGGCACTAAGGGAAAGGGATGGAGGGGAAGGGCAAAGACACTTGAACCTCCTTTTCCTAGCAACTGTCTGAAGAAAAAGGAATAATTGTGTATTATCCACATGCAGCCAGAGAAGAAGTCACAGGAAAGAATCCATCAAAGAGCCAACGGAGAGTCAGATATTCGAGGAAGAGATTTCCAAGTTGACTTATGATTTTTTTCCTCCAGGATCTCATTGCAATAGACACTGTGCAAACACACGGTGAGAGACAATTTCCTGCACTAGATATATTAAAATCTAAGCTGCAGAGACAGAAAGAGTGTGGGAGGGAAACTGAGAGGGTTAAGGAGAATCGAACTGACTCACCCTGGGTTACTTATCTGGTCACAAATAAAGGCAGGGAGAAATAATCCAAGGCTCCAGAGTGCCAGTCCAACACTCAGACAAGGTTGCTCCTACCTATCCCTTTGATCTGTTCATAACACCAGGGAGCACGGGGCAAGGGCCATCTCCTATCACACTGAGAAGCTAGGCAGCAGCCAAAGAGCAGCAAATGGAGAAACACCAAGAGAAGATCGTCTGAGAATGCCAAATACTTGTGAGAATAAAGTGTCTGTTGCCAACAAAAAAGAATGTTGGTGTCACATGCGGGCTGGAGTCCATCAGCTGTGCTCAGTAAGCATCAGCAGGATCTGCTCCACCTTATCAATCACTGGTGCTGGCTAGAGCAGAGGGGGACTGCGAGCTCAGGCAAAGCCATACCCCAATTAGAAGAGAGCACTAACATGTGGTCCCAAGTCAGTGATCTGAATGCACTGGGCAGAGAGAGAGGTGATAAGAAGAGAAAAATAATGCCAAAAAAGTGATTTAAATTAACTGCTGGGAGTAAAGGAAAAGAGAGGGGAATCTGGTCCTGGGAAAGGTGATTTAAACCTTCCTCATCTCTGTGAAGCCCTGAAAGAGTTAACAAAATAGTAGGAAAAGGAGAACAGAGATTCTAATTTATGGAGAGGTTCAAAGGGCTTTTGATAAAGCCCTTCAGTAGAGTCTCTGAAGGAAATTTTATAATCATGGGGTTGGGAGATAAAGTGCTGTCATAGATTAAAAACTTGTTGAGACAGAAAACAGAGGAGAAGGAAATAAATGGCAAATGACCAGCATGGAAATAATTTAGGAGAGGTGTCCCCAGGATGAATTTGGAAAGTGGTTAACTGTAGTATGACTTTATGACTAATAGCAATTAGACGTGGTAGAACAATAAATAGAAGCACACTAACAACGGCGCTCCTGTACCCACTGCCTGCAGTGTGCTGCAGACAAGAGCCTGACCTAGACCAAACCATCAGGCTTTGTTAGATTACTTTGAGGATGAGGGGAAGAAGAAAAAAAGTGTTATTATTCCCATTCATTCCCCAGAACCAATTCAATGACACCTCTGGGTCCCCACACTCCCACTGCAGGCAGAGTTGGAGCGTGCGCCGACAGCGAATCCCTGGCACCAGGAAAGCGGAGGAGCCGGAATTTTTTGGCTTTTGATTGCAATAAAGTTTTCAGTGATTCCTTCCCCCTCCCTTCTCCCTCCCTCTGCTGACTGCTGCCTTCTTGAGCTGAGACCCACTGGCTGAGAAATCCCGGTGGAGACAAAGAAAGCAACTAAAAACTCTTCAGTGAAATCAAGCCTAGGTGCTTGTAAATATGAGGGGGATCCAGGAGTATTACACAGGAGGAGGGGATAGCAGCAGCAGCAGCAGCTGGATATCAGCCTCAACTGGACTTTGCTAAGTCAGTCTCCTGAGTTTGAAAAGAGAAGAAGCAGCGCTGTCACCAGCTGCCTCTTGAGACCCCCTCCTGCTGCCCCAGGGGAGTCCCTCCAAGCCCTCAGGCTCATGGATGGCCAGGGATGGCTGCTCCTTGGCTTGGGCAAAGAGCCTCCCAGAGCTGAAAGGTGCTTTGCAAGGACTGAGGATGGGGATTTCCTTTGAAGCAGCTCAGTGGCAAAGTGATTCTCCACACGCTGCAAGGAGATGCTGAGCTTCTGCAGGTGCCATGTGTGGCACAGGGCACACCAACAAACACAAGAACCTGCATCTTTTACCAAAACACACATGGAAAAGATGATGGTGAAATGTCCTTTTCCTTTTCCCACTTCCCAAACACAGGAGAACATCAGCTCCCTGGGATGTTTTCAGCACTCTGGCTGCCCCTCAGCTCAGCAGCTCAACTCTAAGACACAGACTTGGAAAAGATCCTTTGCACCAAGTCCAACGCCTTGTTATCCAAGGAAAAAAAAAAAGCATGGAGATGAACCAGATTGCACTGTAGGTTTCAACCAGCCTTTAATCAAGTTGTGTGATCTCAAGATAACTTGGAAACAAATGGAAATTGATACATTTTAGGCCTGCCGAGGGCAGGGAAAGGAAAGGCTGGATGTGACTGGTGCATGGGCATGAGAGGCAGCGTGGATGATCATGGTGAGTCCGTGCCCTCCTTGTGCCCCTGGGGAAGAGCAAGGCAGTTGCTTGGAGCAAGAAAGTGCTTGGCATTTGAAAAGAACAGGACTCTGAGCAAGGAAACGGTTGCAGGAATATTGATTGCACAAGATGGCTGGTTGCTTGCCTTGTCTTTGTGAGTCCTTCTACTTTTTTTTTCCCCTCCTCCCCAGCGCACCCACAACGCCAGCCCTTTTATGACAGAATGATTCTAGTGAGCCTAAACACAATGTGCCTTACAGCTGTAATTCTGGGACTCCTCGAGCATGAATCATATGATGCACGGAGCTGATAGTGGGGGCAGAGGCATTTGCTTCGTTTCCAGACAGAGGGATGGAGTCAGACTCCATCCTGCTGAACCAGTGCTACCACTGCTCCCCGCACCTTTTCCCAAACAGCAACGTCAAAAGCAGGGTCAAGTAAGCTGGATGAGGCCTGTTTACTACAAACCAGCCTCCGGAGCCACAGTGTGTGTGAGGAATCAAAGCGCGGCGCTGCCGGTGAGAGCTCAAGGCATTCCAGTTCCTGGGCTCTTGCAAAATCTCCTGACCTTGTACAGGCAAGGCCACAAAATTCACTTGTTTGACTTCATTCTCAGACTTTCATTGAGTTTGACTTGGGGGGAAAAAAACACAACAACCCCCCCCCCCCCCCAACAAAAACTCATAAAGCAGCAGAAATAAAAATAGTACCAAAGGGAAGGGAGTTTACAGGGAGGGAGATCTCACTGCTCTACCCACAGCTATGGTTGGGGGGTAGCCGGGGGCAGAAGCACTGTGAGCTGTCACTGCAAGCAAGGGAAAGGACAAGGGGTGCTGGGATGAAGCTGGAGCACAAAAAATTCCACTGAAACATAAGGAAAAACTATTTCACTGTGAGGTGAGGGAGCCCTGGCCCAGGCTGCCCAGGGAGGCTCCTTCCTTGGAGGGCTTCAAGATCCACCTGGACACGTGTGGCCTGATCTAGATGGGACCTGCTTTGGCAAGGGGGTTGGACTGGATGATCTCTAAAGGTCCCTTCCAACCCCTACTATTCTATGATTCTATGAAAGGCTTGTGGGCAGGATCATGCCCATTCCAGGAAAATGGGCAGTGGGGGTTTGGAGGGAAAGCAGGGATGGTACATGGAGCTCCCCTCTGGCTGCAGCTGAGGGCTTGTGGCAGCAGGAGCCTCAGCAGCACCCACTGGAGTTGGTTTCTTTGGGATTTTTTTTTCATATTTCCACCCGTTCTTTTACTTCTTTCTAAGCTCATCAGATCTGAATCCATCTATCCAGACCTCACAGAGATGAACCAGTCAAGAAAACCTTGGGATGGAGATTAGAGAGGCAGGGAGGGACCTCAGAGCATGCACAGGTGCCTTCCTCCGAGCAGGATTGCATGTTTCTCCGAGGCCCAAACACGCTGGCACCATTCCACTGACTTCAGAGAAACCAAGCTACCTCAGGAGCAGATTCATTTTCCTTAAGCAAATGCTCATGACACTTTTTTTTCCCACTCACTTTGGTGGAAAGGAGCACTGTCCCCGTCCCCCCCCATCCTCCTGTTATACAACACATCTCCAACACTTTGCTTACGTTTTATTTATGTAGCCTCACACAAAAGGTCACTGGCACAAAAAAATACACCATTTGTACTATTTGTAGGTCACAGGATTTCACAGGTACGAGTCTCCTTTTATAGCACACAGGCAAACAGCTAAGAACATATTTTGATTACCCTTTAAAACTTGCAATAAAGGTGTTAAAAGGAAAGAGTGTTTTTACGTGCCATGTCAAGCTGTAATCTACTCCATATCTCACACGCACGCTCTTCCAGCAGAGTGCAGTTGTTTCAAGTCTGTCTCCACTGCTGCTTTTTTTTTTTCCTCCCCTTTCCCCTAAGTAGTGCTTGTATAACCAGCACAGGAAAAGCAGAAAAGCATATCTATGGTTGGCTTTTTGAAGTAGCAATTCAATGTTGTCGTTCTCCTGCCCCAAGGAATTATGTATGACGCTGCTATTGCCTTCCCATGGGAGGTGATAAGAAAGTTTGGGCTCAGGTTACCAGCAGAAACACTGAGCTGGTGACAGGGAACCTTTAGTGTCCTGCTAGCGAGGAGCAGCCCTATGCCTGAGCCACAGCTCTGACACTCAGCTTTCTCCTGCCCTCCTGTGTACAGCTTTGTGTGTTCCTACATTGGAGTGGGAGACGGGGACATGGGTCAAGCTGTGGGGTCTCTTGGCATGTGGGTCCTGCAAAGTGCCCAGCCTTGTCTCCAGCCCCACCTACAACACTGGAGGAGAATTAGGGGGCCTACAACTGGAATTAGAGGAGGCAAAGAACTAAGCAAGGCAGTAGAAACACTTAGGAGATAAGCCTGGGCTTTGTCTCCCTTTTGCTGAGAGTAGGGCAAGGAAACAGAATACTTATTTTCCCCTTTAGCTATCTGTCCTGAAGTTGGGGGAGGAGAGCGCTTAAAAGTCATAAAACCATTCCCTAATCCCTCTCCCACTAGACAGTGAGCTGTCAGGAGTGCCCATCTTCCCCAGCGTGCCGACAGCCTGGTGTCACACCTCTGAGACACACTTATCGTTAGCTGAGGGTCTCAAACGACTCCCAGAGCAGCCCCATCCCCGCATCCTCCCGCACACCCTCAGAGCTCTTTGCCCGTGCACCCACTCTCTCACTTAAAAGCCACAAGGCAAACCAAGGTTCAGCTCCTGATCAGCTTCAAAGTAAACAAACTGTGGACTCTCCTAAAACACGAGAGGCCAAACAAATAATTAGCACCCCTCCCCTTGACTCTGGCTAGCAGGACCACAGAGAGCCAGCTGCTCTTTCTGCTTCTGTGTGGTCTCCCTTGTAGACAGGCGAACATAAAGGGCTAAGTCACTGAAACTTAACGAGTTACTGCTCGTTAGCTGAACTGCATTAACTGCCTGCGTGTGTGCTCCCTATGGATAGCTGGGGCAAACTTCTTTTATTCCTTTTAGGAAGGGGCAAAGGCAGCATTTTCTAGCCTCACTACCTAAAGTGCTTCTAAGAGGTCTGCAAATGTACCTGAAAACCAAACCACTTGTCACCAGCGTTAAACCACTAACTTGGGGATCCACACTGGTGGAAAAGAAAAGCTTTAGAGGGCCAGAAGAGATAGAAATCACCAGGCCAAAAGCACACACTCAGCTGGTTCATGCAGCCCTGCTGATAAGTGGGAACTCCTGGTGTTTAACTGCATGCAACTACCTGTCTGTGCTTTCATTGCCTGGGTGTGAGGAGCGTCTCGAGTCGATGCTGACTGCAGCAGCTGCTCTCTGCTCCGTGCAGCACGAGAGCACCCAAAGGGAAAAGAAATAAAGAAGGAAGCAGTTAATACACCCTTTTCAGAGGAAAGTTTCTACATTGTTGGATCTGTCAAAAGACAGAGAGTTTGTCTTGCTCCAGAGAAAAAATTCCTGCAGCTATTTCTTATCTCTCTCTTTTGGAGTGCTTCAAACTGTGATGCGTTCAAAGGGTTTCTGAAGCACAACAAGTGGGTTTGTTTGGAAGGGGAAAAGCAGAAAAAGGGAGGTGGGGGTGAAAAGGGAAGGAGGAGGCTCTGCTCCAGGTGACTTCCCATTTGGGATGGGGTAAGAGCAGCTCCATGGACAGTTAGTGCGGAGCGGCTGACAGGCTGCAGCTTGTTGGCGTGGCCCTGCCCCTGTGTCAGCAGAGCTGTAGCTGGATAATTATACTTCTCTCTTTCTCTCCCTCTCTCTCTGGACTTTTGCACAGAGGCAAAGCTTAGGGCACAAACCTAAAGCAAATTGCACCGTGGCATCTGTTGTGCTAATAAGATGCCTCTGCATTTGAGAGCGTGAGAAATAGGCTGGCTGGGCTTTGAAAAGCAGGAAGATGAAGGGATGACAAATGTCATCCCCGTTCATCCTAGGATGAACCTGCCAGGGGAAGGGTTTCAACCTGGGTTAACCCATCCTCTGTCAATGCCCTTCCTTATCTATGTCCCACAGGTGAACTCAGGGCTGAAACCTCTCAATGTGCCGTTCACAGGGGTCTTAGATGCAAGACAAGGGCTTTGGCACAGGATTCACAGCTACACCAGTGCTGCTGCTTGAGCCAGGCTGCTGCCCAGGAGGGATTTGTTTTTTTCAGACAGGATTTCTCTCCACCAGCAAAGCTGTTGGAGAAGTGGATCCTTTAGGAAGATCTGAAATCTTTAGGTTGCTGATTTTTTTTCCCCAGCTTAGTTGGGATCTTTCACCTCTATAAAACGCTGCACTTTTATGTCAGGGAGGAAAGTTTCATACGAAAATCCAAATGTACTTTATGATTGGCTGCTGTTGCCAGCTCTTGGATTTTTCAATACCTTCTGAGATCAATGAAGCCATGCTGCTTCCAGAGAACGTTTTGTACACCCTGCCCTGATGTTCAAACACCGACACAGAAGCATTCCACAAAAAAGAAGACCCTCTCTTCTGTCTTTGCTGTCATGTTATTGACAGAAAACCCCTTTGGGTGATCAGCTTCTGCAAACATCAATTTCTATTTGTAGTTTCGTAAATCTTCTTCTATTGCCATCTATTTAATGAACTCACCCCAAACTGCCTCTCCAGCTGGCACCACACTATCATTTATACTGCTGGGCCACTAATAGAATTTTCATTGTGTGGAGAATAGAGGGAAAAAAGATGATTTTTACTAAATTGCTTCACTTTGGATAATGTTCATCCTCTGGCCACTTTTGATTTATATCTGCCACTGACAGCTCCATTTCTGCTTAGAAATTAATTCCCTTATTGGCAAGACAGACAAATCCTCTGCCTGGCTGCAAAGAGAGCCCAGGACAGTGAGGTATGTGACAAGGCTGAACCAAGAAGAGGCAGTGAAGCATCTCTCCCACACTTCTCTGCCTGAAGGGCAGATTTTGGGCCAGCAGCCACCAGCCTCACCCCACAGCTCCTGGCTGAGGATGTGGGGCAGGATGGGCAGGTAGGGCAGGGCAGAGCTCGGGGACAAGGAGCCGGTTTCTCCTCCTTCAGCTCTGGCCCTGGAACAACCAGGAATGCCTTGGGGGGCTGCCCTGAGGTGCAAGGGGACATTCCCGCCACTGTTTTGGGGTGCATTCAGCAGCTCTTTTGGCGCTGCTGGGAGAAGAGGGGAAAATGATCCCCAGCCTCTCAGATATCTGAGCTGTCTGATTCGTTTTCCTCTCCTCAGACAACCAAAGAAGGGTTGCTGTGTGCCAGCTGCCTGCTCCCTCCCCTGGACCACTGGGAAGCAGGGAGAGGGCAGATCCTGCACTGCTCTCAGCCTGCTGCAGGCTCTGGGGAAAAAGGAGAAGAGAGAAAAACCCAACCAAGGTGCCATTAAAGTTAATTGTTTTTATTGCTGGTTTAACAGTGTCTTGTAAATCTTTTTACGACCCAGCCCAGGAACACCAGTGAGGCCTCAACTGGAGCTGGGGCAGGATGAGTAAGGGCACGAGGACAGGAGAAGAGCAGCTCTTGTTCAGGTTTTCCCTTCCCTGATCCCCACTGGGCTGGAGAGCTGTGAAGTTTGGGTCTATGATGTCCAGAAGAGACTCTTAGCAGTGCAGAAAGGTGGAATAAACCTGAAAGTATTGCCCACCTGAACCTTCCTTTTGCCCCTTTGCAGAAAGCTCATCTGGGACCATCAAAGTTTGCTTGTTCCTCACAGCAGCACTGCAAGAGCCCATGTGTATCTCACAAGGACACAGCCTGCCTCGAACACAGAGCAGGGGCACCTCACTAATGTCCCTGTAGAGCACGGGAAAACCCCCTTTGATCTTGTGTACTTGCAAGGAGAAAGCTAATCCCATGTTGTGATATAAGTACCAGATGCTTCTTGGAAGAATTATACTGGGGCACAGGGTTAATGCTCCAGCTTTTCTTTAAAGTGTCCTGTGGATTATTCCCCGATTAAAAGGATTGTTCCCCAAACGGCTGGAGTGTCAGCCCGACTGTTATTGTTGTTGTTGATACATGGGATGAGAGAAAGGACAAGGGGAGAACAGGGTGTTGGGATTTATTTCCTGCCTCAATAACCTTTCACTCCCTCTTTACCCGACCCCTTTTCTCCCTTACAAGCTCACCACAGGGTGGGTTGGCCACTGCCAGAGCTGTTCACCCAGGAGAGAAGGGAGAAAGGCCAGGAAAAACAGTGCTGAGAGTGCTTTTTGAACATTTTTTTTCCACATCTAACCCACGGGGCACTCACTTCCACCTCTGAACAAGCCCATGACACTGTGGAGAGCGTGCATAGACTGGGTCAAGGGGCTCAGCCGCCCCGCAATGATGCTCTGAGCCCCAAATCATCCCCACTCAGCACATGGGCACGGGCAAAATGTAGGTAAAGAGAGACTGAAATATTTTGCCTGTTCCTGTTGCCACTGCCAAGGGCAGGCAGAGCTGCAGGTCCTTCCCCTGCGGGAGCCGCCCGGGAGCACAGCTCCTTGCCCCGCTCCCGAATCACCCCCGCAGCAGCCCCATCTCCCTTCCTTACTCCTCTGCTCCGCTTTTTTTCCTTTTGCTCTGCCGTTTTTGAGTCCCAGCCCCAGCGAGATCCACATCCATCTGCCCACCGCCTGGGTCACTTCGACCCGAGCATCCTTTGAGCCTTCGCTTCCAGCCCCAGGCCATCCAGGGACCGCTGCCACCATGGTGAGAGGCGCGGAGAGGCTTCTCCCTGAGCTGCAGAGAAGCTGGCAGAGGGCTGGGTGCCGGGTTCGGGCACAGGATGATGGGCTTCGGCATCCTCAGCCTCCTCCCGCTGCACCGACCTCTCCGCTAATCTCTATTTAACCTACGTCTGGCCCCAAAGAGAAAAAGGTCTCGGACCGATAATATTGCAGATGTTTGAAGGCAGGATGGCGCCAGACTTGAAAGGCAAATAGCATCTTCCCAAAAGCAGAGAAAAAAAGCAGCAGCAGTAGCTCTGAGGAGGCACAAGGGCAGCATCCCCTCCCTCACAACGGCGATGGGGCTCTGGAGGTCCCCCTCCTCTATGGGGCGGAGGATCGGCAGAACAGCCTCTATCTCCGGGTTACAGAGCATCACTTCTCGGGGACGTAAACGAAATCGCCCCCTGCGAGGCGACAAGCGGAGCGCTCCCCCTGCCCGAGGCTGCCTGTGCGCCGGCTCTCGGGAGGGCTCTGCCCTCCGGGCCCCTTCCTCTCACATAACCAGGGCTTCTTCCCCGAGGGAAGGGCTTCTCTCACTCAACTACAGCCCTATCTGTTCACTAAGGGTTTGGTGCTCCTTGATGCTTTACAAAGGAGAGGTTGATCATCCTCCCGCGTACCCCGAGCTGCAGGTCCTGCCCCTCGAGCCCACCCACCCACGGAGCAGCCGAGGCTGCCCTGCAGACGGACGCTCCGTTTACACATTATAGGGCTGGAGGTTTTCCCGCAAAGCCGCTCAAATACTTGTAGCGACCTGAAAACATCCCACCGTGTGCTCCTTGCCCACGGAGCGTAACCTCCGCGCCGGGCTGGACGGGGACCGAGCTGCTCCGGCTCTGCCTCCTCTTCGTGGGCAGCGATCCCGCACCGCCCAGGAAAGGTGCCCGTGTCCTTCTCTCCCCCTCGACTGCCCTCGCTAAGCCAACCCTGAGCTCCGCGGAGCTCCGCGCCTCGCCGCGCAGGGCCTACTGTGCATAAGCACCAGAGTTAAAGGCTATTATTCTCCGTCTCCTAAAGGATTACAGCTGCTCTACCCCGCTCCTCGCCTCCGCAGCCATTTCCATAACGCTCCGGCAGAGCAGCGCGGTGTTTCCCCCCCGGGAAGAGCGGCCGCGGGCTCGGGATGCTCCGGGGAGATGCTCCCGGAGCGCTGCGCGTCGCGGTCCCGCCTGTCCCGGCAGCAGAAGGGGGGTGACGGCGGTTCCAGCTCCCCCTGGCCCAGAGAGGCAGCCCCTGGCACCATCCTCCGGCTCCTGCCAGCCCCCAGACTCCTGGGCTCTTTGGCCTGGGGAGTCCCGACTGCCAATTTCCTAATCTCGTTCCATCCACTCCACTATTTTCAGACCTCTAAGTGCATGGGACAAGCACAGCCTCCCCCCTCCCCACAGTCTACATTAGTCTCCATAATATTTTATGCATTAAATACTACAGAGCTGCCTATACAGACGCATATAGAAAGCTATAACGAGTACTATGGCGCAAATCGCCCCGGTTTTGCCCCCTCTCTGCCTGCAATAACTCTTGCCTGTGTGCAGGCAGCGAATCTGCCTCAGTCTCCCCTGTACAGTCGCCTCATTCTAATCCCCGCTTGTCTTTTTAGGGAGACCGGAAGATTTATAGCTGTATAAAACCATCAACCAGGGAACGGGGAGACACAACAGAACGGGTAAAAAAGGGGGGAGGGGGCTGGGAATATCAAGGCCTGATAAAAGAGGGAGAAACCCCTCATACATCCTAGAAGAGACACCTTCAAAGCAAGCGATTTCTCCTCAAATTGAGCAGAGAAGGGATATTTTTTTCCACATTAAGTGTTGGGAAGGCAAAAGCAGGGTCCATAACTGGGAAATTATAAAAAGGAAGTAAATCCATCATAGCAAATGCAATTGGGAATATAATTAAGCAGAGGGCTGGAAGGACACAAAAGGAGGGAGGATGGAGGGAGCTCTGCCGCTGAGTGACAATACGCAGATTGCGCAGGGGAAAAAACACCCCAGCAAATGTGATTTGGTAGAGGAGGCTCTGGGCGAAGAATTAAATCGATCGGAACCCAGAGCAGCTTGAGGGAGGTGGGAAATGCGAAACGCGGGCAGCGCCGCTCCCCTCAGCCTAGGGGCTGCGGATGGGTTTTTCGAGGCAAATGGCTTAGTTTACTAAGACAAAAGCAGCTTTTATTTTTTTTTTTGGTGCGAAGGAGTGATGGCGACAAAAGGAGTGGCAGGGTTGGGCATCGGGAGAGGGCTGGGGACATGGGAGCAGAGTCCCCGCACTACGCTCAGCCTCCACCACCCTCCCTCCCTCCAGCCGCAAATCCCTCGCTGGGGGCGGGGGGGGGCAAAGGCAGAAAAATGCCACCCTGGCAGCCCCAAAATCAGCTTTTCCACACTAAAACTTCTTTGGGCCAGGATGTCCCTCCCACTCCTAGCCAAGGGAAAGCGTGGGGTTTGCTCCAATTCCTCCTTCCTGCTGGTGTGCGACAAGGCTCCCAGCACCGGAGCGGCAATTTCGGCTCTAAGGGAAGCGGAGGGGAATTTAACCTATCCAGATCCTGCAGGCAACGCTTCTCCCTCTCTCCCCGGGTTGGTTTGTTTTTCGGGGCGAAAGACAGGAAAGGTTGGAGGAACGGCACTGAGAAAAGTGAGAGGGTTTTACGCTCTGTCATTTAAATAAAGCGCCGATTTTTCTTTTGTTTGTAATCTAATGTACAGCCCAACTCTGGAAACTTAAGGAAACTACTTATATATCCACACGCAGCTATTTTTCCAGCCTCTAATTAACGCATATACAGGCGCAGAGCTTTACATGTTCCGATCTTTCTTAAAAAAACAATAGATCTCCCGTCAGAATTTCCTATTCCCCTTGCTTCAACTCATCACCGTTTCCACTGGGGGGGTGGGGAAAAACGTGTCAGGATCATCAGCGATTTTCAGCAGCAGTGATTTTTGGTTTTCGATTGGGGGTTAGAGAAAGGAGGGAGGAAAAAAAAAAAGGGAAACGGGCAAAGGTAGTATAAACATGCAATTATATTGCAAGAGTTTTTGCACAAATGAACTTAATGAGTGTATGAAAAAAAACCCCGTAGTTAAAGGCTTTGCCTCCTCACTGAACCAGATTAACAGTATTTGTTGCTTTTTCTAACTATACCGAACTGCACTAATGAAAAATAATCTTGACATCCTTTAACTTCCTTAAGGTATCTTTCCCCCGCAGACGCTCTGAAAGCTATTAAAGAGATGAGACGGAGTCGTATTGAACTGTTACAACGTTGGCTTTCATCAAAATTAGATGGAATCGCTTAAAATAATAATTAAGGAAAGCTCTCATTTAAAAAAAAATATAACAATTAATTAGTTCCCAGCATCAGCAAACTTCAGCATTACCAGCTCGCTTTTCCCCAGCCTCCCCAGTGCCGGGAGCTGGGGATAGATCCCCAACATTTGGCAGATAGAAAGGCTTTTAAACCCCGTTAATAGGAACGCGCCGGGGACCTCGGTGTTTCGTCGCTTTCCCTGGTTCGCAGGAACCGCTGGCCGGTCCCAGCCCCCGCGGGGTCGGGGCACCCCCTTTCCCAGCTCGTTTGCCTCGTCCCTTCCTGCAGGCAACGACGGATGAAGCGAAAGTGATTTTAGGTCCTTGTAGGAAATAACTCTGACATACCGCCGCTGTCATGGGACTCGGACAAGATAAGGGAGTTGTACCAGAGCATCCCGGCGGGTCACGTCACCGGGAGGGGACCAAGGAGGCTGGGGACGGACATGGACCACAAATCCCTTTGGGCTCAGATCCCACGGCTTTGGGCAAGTTTTATTCAAACTCCAAGTTTTTGTTAGGCTGCCAGGAGAGCTTGGGATAGACCTGGGCTGTGCCGCGTGTAGAGTAACTAGGTAGAGTTTATATTGTATCGCCGAGTAGGAATAAAACTACCGACCGAGTGCAGGATTGGGAGCAGATGCGACGGGGCAGCGGTCCCGCAGCACCGGGCACCCTCCCCGCTCCCCTGAGAGGGGCTGCAGAGACCCTCAGGTGGGTTGTCCACACGTGACAAGGACAGCCTGCCTACCCGCAAACGAGTCGTGTACGATTTTGGGGGGGTCAGGGGTAACAACAGTGGAAAAACCCTTTTTTGTATAACAAAGTATCCTCAAAAGAAACAAAAACCAAGCAAACAAATAAACAACAAAAAGGCAAAAATAAAAGGAAAAGAAAACCACCAAAAACCAGAAAAAGAAATAATCACCTCCTCCACCCCAAACCCCCAGTCCCTGGAAACACCCGGATCTCACAGCTCTTTGTCACCCAGGAGAAGCCACTCAACGAAATAAAAGACAAGTTCAAAAATATCCCCCCACCACAATTCCACCTTCCCTCTGCATTAACCCCCGGGCCAAGGCTTGGCAGACTGGGAAAGGTGTAAAAGCCACGAGCAAAAGGTGGATGGGGTGGGTGTGAAGTGCAGTGTGAGGGTCAGAAGTGCAGCCCCCCTGGCACTGGGCACCTAATCCCAGCTGTCTCCCTCCCTCCTGTCCTCCCTCCTCCAGATCTGCTTTCTCCAAGGAAAGTCACAAGGTAAAACCACGGCTGGCTGTAACTTAAGAACTGAGGATGGCTGAGAGATTATTTTTACATTAAGAGCTGCCCGAAGATGCAAACGTGCCTTTTGATGAGTTTTGCACTTTGAGTTTTGACCAAGGCATGTGTAGTCATCTCCTGCTAAACGTCCTATCCTGACACTGTGCTCTCAAACACACACACACACACACACACACAGACACACACTCCCCCCTGCAGCTCCTGGTGTGATCCCTGAGGCGTGTGTACCCAGACAGAGCACCCAAGGTATAAAAAGAAATTGAAACTTCTGCTCTGAAACCGATCTCCTTTCCCTTGCATCACACTTTTGATCTAATTTGTTTCTCTGTCCAAATGACTTGGCTCAGCCTTCCCCTTGAAAATTCGGTGTACAGTTGACATCAATCATGTCTCAGTCTAGGGAGGGATAAGGATAGAATATCAGAGAGGTGACCATGCATGCCACATGATTCAAATCATCTCAGCATTGATTAATTGGGTTCAATCTGAGTTTCAGAATCATAACAACTGTTGTTCCCCTTCACATAACATCAACAGGGCCTTTAAAGCAGAGTATCCATTTACTCCAAGGCATGTGATGCATTAAAACCATCATCTTCTATTAAACCTTAAAGCCTGGATGAATTTTAGACAAACTCAATTAGCTCAAGATGGTTCTGCAGTGATTAGACATTGTTACCCCTTCCCCTTCATCAGGGATTTTTCTACCCCCTCTACTTTTTTACTAGAAAGGGCAAAGCATTTTGACATATGGAAGATGCATGCAAGCCCTGAGACCGTGCTATTGCTGCATTCACCGTGCAGGTAACCCGCTTAAATGAAGGCAAATCCCCTCTAAAACTTGGATAGGAAATATCTTATATAAGCATTAGTTCCTTTTAAGGAAAAGCCCTTTGGATACCTGAGAGTTAGGACATGAAGCTGTTACTGAAAGGAAGAAGCAGCAGACAGAATGAAGTGTGTTTCTAAGCAGGTGAGGAGAAGGTGGCACTCTGAGCTCTTAAGAAAGGAAGAATCAGGCAGGACTCTGGGCCCTTAATAAATGAAATTATCCGTGCCCCTACAACCCAGTAAGAAGTTGTGCTTGGCTTAGACAGTTGCTTATCAATTACCTACAGCTAAAACAGGAGAGAAACACCATCTTAGCGGACTGAGGGTGTGCAGCGTTTGAGATGGAGACTACTTCTGCACTTCAGGTTTCCATATGTTAAGAAAGATGAGCCATATTTGTGTGTGTGTTTGATTCTTATCTACCAGCTGGGATCACTCATCCGGGTTGTAACTGAAATAATAATGATTAAAGAAAAGCATGCCTGCCTTGTAACGTTGCAAGTATGGGCCTCCACATCACATATATCCATCCCCGACTGAGGAATGACCTATCACAAACGCAGCCTTGAGCAATCAGAGCAACATCATTTCTAATTACTGTTTTGCAAGCTGAAACCCTATTAAGCACTTCCCTGTTGTGCCTATTATGACTGGTTCTACACTTAAAACAAAAGCATCCTCTTGTTTTTTTTTCCCCCTTGGTTAATTGTTCCACTTTGCGTGGGAGCGATACCATTGTGATTCAGTTCAGGGATTGCTTGCTTTATCTTCTGTTTACTTCCTAAGAAACAACTTGGAGGTTCTGGTTGCAGAGGTTAAGAGAGATGAATCTTTTAAGATTTGGGTTTTCTTTCACATTTCCCTACTCTGTTGTGATTGTTCATTAGTAAGAAGGGTTGCAAATGCTCCTTGTAGCTGGAACAACCAAAGAACTGTGCTGAAATCAATCTCCTGATTTAAGGCATGAGGATCCTCAAGGAAATAAAAGCCACAACCAGACTTTTAAGACAAGTTTACCTTAAAGCTTGACCTGCACAAACTGCTCTGCTATGGGTATGCTGGTGATGAAAATGGATCTGTGATTTTCACACGGTATAAATGGAGATCCTAGAGCAAAAGCCACACAACATAGCAGGGCCTTGCTAGGCAGAACATCAGGGCTCACATCACTCTCAGAGCATGGAACAGTCACACTGTCTTGAGCTGTACAATCTGTTTCTGCTTTTCACTGATCTTACCACTGGAAACAGAGCAGTGGGAAATAAAACCGAACCCCAATCAAACAACAATATTAAGTGCACTACTGGAAAGTGTTAAGTGACTGTGGGAGATGGCAGCAAACACTCCAAAGGGACATCCAAGGGATGTCGGCTCTGACACCAGGATGCTGGAGTAGGGAGTTGTCTCTGTGTTCACATAAATTAATGAAGCAAATTAATTAAGCTGCTGCACTGACTTCAGGCAGGATTCCCAATTGATTTGGTCAAGGAACAGAAACCATTGTCTGGACACTTCTGAGGTCCATGTGTGTCTTACTTGCGAGTCATGAAGGAAGAACCAGAGTTTTGTTGTCTCAGCCTTTCACATCCGAAACAAAAAAAGACTATTTCACTTGTTTCTTTTGCAGGTCCAAGCCAGGGGGACAAACACACTTCACAAATTCCCAAAACCACATTTGAAAGCAGTAGAATAAAGAGATGAGTACTCAAAGCTTGACAACTGATTTTCAGGCTAGGTGATCTCCAGCTCAGCCAGAGTAGAAGCAGCGAGTTTCCACTGCTGAATCTATGCAAGAACTTTGGGACATCCCATGATTGCACCCCAAAGGGGAAACTCATGAGAGAACCCGCCTTGACATCAGTCAGTGGCTACTACTGATGTGAGCAATGCCAGAACATGTAAAAAGCCATAACAAAGCGACTATTACTAAAAATGTACAGCCCCAAGCCCAAACTAGCAGACACTTTTATCTTTTCTTTTTCACTAGACAGACTGAGAGTAGCATCCCCATATGTCCTAAGGGAGTTGAGAAAAGAAATACCATCATTTGAGATGCACTTGGGTAGAAAAGTCACTGGAGATTCACATTCCAGCCTTTTCATCCAGACTGGCAGCAGCAGCAAGGAAGATGGGGGCTATGAAACAGCAAAAAGCTGCTCAGTTACTGATTTGTCTGTCCATCATCTGCAGGGGAGGGCCCACGTGAGCTTGTACTGGCGACTCAGCACTGCCTGACCTGCCAACCTTAACAGATCTGCTACGGGGTCACAGAGCAGCAGCTCTTTCCTATGGGATTAAATGCCTGGAGAATTGCCTGTTTTCCTGGAGAGAAGGCAAGCATCTTCCCAGCCCTTTGTGCTCCCAGGGATGGAGGTCTCAGGTGCTGAGTGGATAAATCCCAATACTGAGGCTTGCTACACTGAAAAAGCAAAACCTTCTCTTTTTTTTTTTTTTACCCCCCTCCAAAAAATTCTGCTTCTAGAGGAAAGATTTCTCAAGTGCTGACACCACGTGAAGAGGTTCTTCGTCTCCCTGTAACACGAACCATCCATCTGCGTGGAGTGGATTCCTTGAGGGTTGTTTATTTTCTCTCACTTCTTTTTCCTCCTTTCACATCAGCTGCCTGGTCCCTTCCCCCAGCTCTTAAGCCAAGTCTCAGCTGGGAAACTAGAGATGGATGCATCCCTGAGAGCAACGTCGTTATCTCCTAATTTGTGGTGGGAGGGGAGCAGAGCAGCACCTGCGCTTCTCAGTTTGGGCCCATTCTTGGAGATGACCCTCACATTTCCCCCCTGTAATGATACCCACTATTCATCATCTCTGTCTGCTGTGAGTCTCCCCTGGCAGCAATGGGATAAGTATTCACAATAGACTCTTCCAAAGCAGCTGAAGGCGAGGAAACGAGTGAAGGAATGCACTGAACCAGACCTGGATTTGAACTTTTAAGTCTCCCTCTTGCTAAGCATAACTTTTCACTTTGAATTTGACTGATCCAGTAGCTATAAGCTACAGAGAAAGAGTGTGTATGTAAGGATGTATTTATCCCTCTGGACTTTCTGGGAACTCCAAGCTGGTGCTGCCCCAAGTTTCTTCTGAGTCTCAATTCATTTAGCGTTCACCAAGTGAACTATTCCAGGAATGTGCAGGGATCAGACCCCAGAAGAGTAGACTGAGAAGGGGGGAGGCTATACAGCAACACAGCATTTCCCTCAGCTTTTTAAAGGAGATTTCTTTCCTCTGCCTTCCAGCCAACTTCCCCTATGTGACCTAAGAAGTTTCCCTAATAAAAATATAGATGTAACCTTATCTAAAGTGAGTGCAGCAAATGTACTATGGATAATGTGTAATTAATAACAGAAAAATAATGTTTCCCCTGTTATTAAATCAAGGCCTCCCCTGACCTCTCACCCTCATATAAGTGCCTTTAGTTTTATGACAGCAATGGACAAAGTTATTGTGTGTCTGTATGTGCAGGCACATCCTTAGCTGGCGAGGGGCTCACCTAACCAGTGCTGGAGTTAGTTTAGGGATTTTCCTTCTTCATTTTTTTTCAAGGTTAAAAAAAAAAAGAGAAACGCCTCCAAGTAGTTTGTAGGACGCTTGGCCGGCGAATGAACTCAATCAGGGTATGAAACTAATCTGGTTCCACTGAGGAAAGGTTCTGCCTCTCGCTCTCAGCGTAAGCGTTTCGATTGCCGCACACGCACGCCTGCGTTAGATGGCTTTTGGGCTCCCTAATGCATTTCCAGGCTTAGATGGATGCTCGAGGAATGTACCAATATTTTCATCTCTTTGCAGCATGCAAAGGGAAAACAAAGAGTAGTCCAATTCCCTTGGAAGGGCTCAGCATTTTTTGTTTGGTTGTAATGCAATCACAACCTTCCCTGCTCACAAGGCAGCATTTCTGCCCTGGCTGCTTTGCTTGTTAATCACAGATGCTCAGCCCCCAGCCATCGCTGCTGACAAAACCAGATTCATTCAAGGGGAGAGAAGAACTAAAGAAAATTAACAAGTTTAGACCTGAAAGTGCATCAAGACTTTGAAGAAATTAACAGACATGAGGCCAGCCTGACTCTCTCTGCCTTTTCCACCCCCTTTCCCGACACACTGGTTGTCAGCAACGCTATCGAACTCTGGAGGTCATTGGGCTCATCTGATGTATGGGCTTCCCTTCTGATTCATTACATTTGATGCAGGGCTCTTCCAGGAGGCAACTCAGTAAAACCCTTGAGTTAATGGAAGCCACACCAGCTTCTAATCCAGTAGCTTTGAATTCCCCTGTTTGTGTTGGACAGGCGCTGCCTGCAAACCCATTTTCCCAGGGTCAGAGAAGTTCCTTCTGATCATCAGCTGCAGTGATGTGAGCTGCAGGTCACACATTTTCCATCAGTCCTGCAGATCTACTAGTCAGCACCACCAGTGTTCCCTCTCTCTGCCATACACCCCAGGGACCTACCACTCCCCAGAGCCTTTGGCAGGGTAAGAGGGAAGGGACCTGATCATGTCCTGGACATCATGTAAAGCCATTTGGATCTAAGCCCCTTCCTATTCCTGTGCTTCATTCACTATCTAATTTCCAGGCAACTCATTTCAAGGCTCAGCCCAAGGCTGTGCCTCTCCCCCAAACATTTTGCTCTTTGTCCTTCCCTAAGGTGACAAATATTGGATTTCTTCAAAATTTTCAGCTCAATACTTTTCTTTAAGGAGGTGGAAAACTTTGCCTTAAACACACAGATGTGACCCAGCCTCTGGGTCTCAGTATTTCTCCACTCAGTCCCTGTGGTTTGAACAGATGAATCTGTGCGGAGTGAATGTGTCTTTTAAATGGCAGCAGTGCATGCAAGCACTTTGAGGTAAACACTCCTATAAAAGCAGATATTCCCTCTGTCCTCCTCACTCACACATCTACGTGCCACACTTCCTGCACAACACGGCCCCAAAGTCAGGAAAGAGGGAGTTAAGTTAGGAAAGTGAGAGGGCACTTCATACTCCTACCTCTTCCAGATCCATTGCTCACTTCACTTTAATCATTCAATGGAGATGAATCCTGCCACATCCCTGGGATAAAGTATCACACATCAGACTATAAATACTGTGCCCTGTGTTTCCCTGGTGCCCTCCCTGCTCTCAAAATGCAAGTTGAGGGGGTATTGCTTTCTGACTGGGCCCCAGCAAAGGCAAAAGGCACTCCTAGCCCCAGGACCTGTTCCTGGGAAGAAGAGGGGATATTCCTCCTTTGGCAGATGAGAACATTTCTGGGCATTCTGTTTGAAGAGGATCTTTCCCCAAAGGGGAGGAGTGAAGGTAGCATGGGATATATTTGTGAAGGGTTAGGGTTTCATCATTTGCTCTGTTCCCAGGGGAGCAGCTATTTGAAGAGGATAAGAGTTAGTGGGAGGGAGGCTCCAAACCCAAGGAGCACAGGCAGCAGCCCAGCTTGCCCGGGCTGAATAGTCTTGCTGCCTTCAAGCAAACTGGCTTTGTATTGGTCAGGATGATACCTGACACAGGGATAAAGGAGACAGGGCATCTTCCTCCAAATAGCATCACACAGATGATGGAAATGAGTTAACTCCATCACCATCCTCTGTGTTTAATCCCTCTTCCACTGCCTGTGGGATGCACTGATACACATTCCCCTCCCACCAAAATCTCCTCTTTATTTACTCTTTGAAACTCTTCTGTGCCCACACAGTGCGTGGATATGAATGGCTGCAGCTGCTTCGAAGAAGGTGCTTTCTGTCCCTTCCAAATCACCATCGGCTCTCACAAATCTGACAAGCATTTCATGGAGCAGCACAAAACAAACCCTGCACACACACAAGCTGCTCCTTTATACTTTCAAGTTCAAGAAAATGTTTCATTTCAGTAAGGGCGAGCTCTTTCCTTTGGCTTTTGGAGCCTCTTGTTCAATTGTTCCATTATTTCTCTATGGATTCCTCCTTGACACGAGTTGAAAAATGAAAGAAAAATGAGCTTTGTCAGCTTATAAATATCCAAATAATGTATTTTGCAAAGAAGCTCCCTGTTCCTATTAGGTTTTTTTTCTTTTGGTTGGGGCTGGTGGAGGAACCTTTTGCTTATTTTTCTAATTACACAAAGTTTTGCCATCAGCAGTGACATTTTGTGAGGAAAAAAAAATCACCTGGTTCCATCAAAATAGCATATTCTGTTTGAAGGAACAATTCTATTGCATTTCCTGTCTCTGCAGAGACCAGTCCCTGGGACTGAGCATCCCTCCACCACTCCTAAAACCCCTTCTCTCAGAACTATGCACAAACACAGCCAACTCCACTTTAGAAACAAATCTACTCTGTTTACTGCTAAATATTTATTCAGACATTTACCAAGAAAACATGAAAGGTAAATCCAACATCTGTATTTCCACTATTACTCACCAGGGAATATCACTAAATACACTTGGGCACACGCATCAGAGGGCAGCATCAGAATCACCCCCAAATTTGCTTGTGTAAATGGGGTTTCACTCCCTCCTCCCTTGCTTAAAATCAAAGATGAATTCTGATTTTCTCTGGAAGCCACAGCATTTCTGTTGGTTGAATGCTGCAGCTCAGCTGCTGTGCTATGACCCTTATGACTCAGAAAAAGCAAACTGATGAATTCACATCCCCATGGGGACATCCCAGTGTGTGGGGGGGACTCTGTGAATGCCTCACAAGGGCTGGGGACCTCTACCAGGACATCCATCCAGGACTTGCAGCCATTTACATTTACAAAAACGTCCTGTTGGGGCTTTATTTTCCCCTGACTTTGGGCAAGCTTCTTATTTCTGATTTATGCCAGTTAGTAAGAGAGGAGGGTTGGTACGAGGCACTTCTTCATTTGCTAATGTTACGGGCAGTTACTGGAAAATAACAGGTCTCAACAGAGCATTACTGCAGTTTATTCTATCAGATGAAGCCGTGGTTTCATGTCGATGGAAGAAATCAGCTACAGCAGCAGAGCTCAAAAAAAAAAACCCCAAACAAACTCAAAACAAATATCAATAATAAAAGCATGAAAGGAAGAAACACTCATGAACCCACTCAGGAAATGTTACTAAGCAATGAAGTCCTGATGACTAGAAATCTCAATCCTGCAAAGTTTTAGCCCCATATTTAGATTCAACTTTGCTTCCCCTTTGCTCTGAGTTCAGTCTCTGGTTTGAGGGGTCATAGCCTGCCAATTCTGAAATGTCTGAATAGGCAGAAAATGAGGATTTTTAACTGAGGCATTTTGTTGCCGAACACCAAACAAGAGTTTTCTCTTTACTATAAATTGGTATTTATTTTTCTGTACATAAAAAAAAGTACATTAAGACATAAAAAAGTAGATTAATAGAGGTAAGAAGCAACAAAGCCACCATACCCCAAAATCGTGGGAAAAAAAGCAAGTATTTCAGTCAAAAATCACACACATTTTTGCAAGAAGGTGATTTTTTTTGTTGGTTTGTTTGCAACCAGCTATGAAATTATGCAAAACCCAAGGAAATGCCCCTGAATTAGAGTGAAAAGGATTGTCTTGGGGTTCCCTTCAGTGCTTTGGAAGGACATGGAAAAAGAAAGAAAGAGAGAAATACAGGGTGCCATCTGAAAACCTGCTCAGCTTTCAGTGCAGAGGAATGTAAACAGGTTGTTTTGCTTACTCTCATCATTGATTTCAGGAAGCTGGGAAGGCTGCTCAGAAAATGGTTCCCCAGCCTCAGCTACAATGCAGTTCCAATAATAGACAGCGTAGGCAGATGCTTCATCATCTTCAAATCATGTTTTGTGATGCCAGATCTAAAGCTCTTGGCCCATGGCAGCACACAGTTAAGCTCCTGTTTAGCTGAAGAGTTGCAACAGGGCTTGAATGTTGCTGTCCCAGCAGCTGGGCAGAGTCAGGCCCTTGATGTGCTGAGAGTATGAGCAGTTTGGGGCTGTGATTGACAGGCAGCTTGGAAACCTTCCATTGAAGAGGAGCTGTTACATTACAAACACCTTGTGGGGCTTGGGAACTATTTTTCTGATTACTTGACTAACTTTTGGAGCCTTATTTGCAGCTACACCCAGCGCTCTATGCTACATTCCCACCTCTGACATAGCATCCTTCCACTTTAAGGTGAAAAAGAGGGGGCATCTCTCTGGAGGGAATCATCAGATCGTCACAGATCCTTTCATGTTCTCCAGTAAGATTTATGGCCTCACGCTCACCATCAACCTCCTCATTCCCTCTGGAGTTGAAAGAGCAGCTTGCTTGGGTCTGAAACTCAGTCCCTCTGAGGGGGCATGAATACACTGGCCCGGGAGGAACGGCTGTAAGACATCTACACATTCATCTGGGCCAACCACGACAGCACCCAGCTGCACTCCCACGTGAAAAAGCTTTTGCTTGTCTATTTATTGCCATTCCCTGCCAGTGCTGTGACACACAGACCAATAAATACCCTTGCAAAGAGCTGCCACTGCTCACACGGCAGGTGGAAACGGCACGAGAGGTTTGAGGGAGGTGGGAAGGGTTAAAATAAGCCACGTGTCCTGTTATTGCAACTGGAGTTTGGCCAAGCTGTGAGGGCTGATATTGCTCTGTTGGGACGTGTGCCATGGAATCCTTCCTGATGGGGAATGCTCACAGCCTTGGTCTCGCATCTCACCCAAAAAGACACCGCAACAGCCCAGCAACCCCAGTTCAAGGTGATAACGGGGTGTTGAAAGCGACAGCTGCCTGCATCTCTCCTAGCACATCCCACTGTGCTGCCTGGAGCTGAACTGGAATGAGGGGCCAGCACACATCCCAGCTGACTGGCTTCAGGCAAAAGCTGCTGCCAGTGCTGGCTGGCTCTAACTAACCCTCCTCAGCAGCTTCTCTGCAGATTCACAGTTGAAGGCAATCCTGGGGACACCTTCATCCAGCCCCAGCAGAAGGACATTGCCTACTCCTTCCTCATCCACAATCCTTCACACAAAATCTGTGGCTTTTTATCTCTTTATCCCACAGATATATGAGAGTTAACTTTCCTCCAGCTACCCCATGAATAAGGACACTGCAGTGCTGAATGCCAGGCTGTGGCAGAGACACGTTGGTCTGGCCCATGTACCATGGCTTTGATTCCAGTCACCAGCCTGGCTCACCCCTGACAGCCTGAGAGGGATGCTGGTGTGTGGACAAGGTGTTCAAATCCAATAAAATTAACACTCCTCTGCCTCCTACCCTCCCTGCTTACTTTGGGAAACGGGATACAGGAGAATTTTTCTGCTTGGCACTACCAGAGTTTATTTAAGAAGTGCTTTCAATCAGGCTGAGCTGTGCTAGCACAGAAGCTGTGTGATTGCTCCTTTAGACAGGGCTCAGAATCAGTCCTTGCTATAAGTCTCACCAGGGTTTGAAGTCTATTTTGGCAGAACTAAGCAAACTCCTTAACAAAGACTCTTTCTTCAGGTTCAAAGCTAGCATGTTTCTTCTTGGCTTCAAATAAATTTGGGATGCTTCTCTGAAAGCATCCTGGACCAAATCAAAGTGAGGAGCAGCATCAGAGCTCATGCAGGGGTTTGTTAACTTATCCAAGGGCTCAAATGGAGCTACTGCTGAGCCCTGCTGATTGCATACATGCATACATGGGGCAAACAATGGTTTGCTTAAACCCCCGTGAAAGATGTTTAAACTAAGAGGTTTTACCTTGTATCTGTCGTGGGCTGGGAATACCCCTGTGGCCAGTTAATGCACAGCAGCTGAGCCCCAGTAACTCGATCACGTGTCTGAACTCACTTCAGAGACTGTCATACAAGAATTAAAGACGTTGCAATAAGTCTCATGTATAGGGAAAAGCCCAGCAAGCCTCTGTGTGCTGGGCAGGGGAAGCGCCCAGCAGCCCTAGCCCACTACCTAGTCCTAGTACCTGGGACTCGACTCTGCATACAGCCCCAGGGAAGTCAGGCTTCCCTGATGCTGTTTTGGGGGAAGATACAGCTTTTTCTAACTCCATGTGATTACTCCTGAACTACAGCACCATGGGCAAGGAGCCCTGACCTCTGCACTGGCCGCCTCCACCTCTGCAGGAGCACAGAGCTCTACAAAGCATTGCTAAGCTACGGAGGTAAACCACAGCTTTTCCCTCTGAACCCCGACCAGACTAACTTACTTCTGTATTTTCAACAGGAAGGATTTGTTCCAGTATCCAAAACAGCGCCAAGCATTTCAAAAAGGTGAAAAATATGTGCAAAAACCCCACTCATAAATACCTCTGCTCGACTCAGGGCAAGCCAAGCAGAGGGAAGCGTGACATTCATGGAGCAAAATATTCTGGGAAACAATTAATGCAGGACCCAGCTCGAGAAAAATACTCTCACTAAGTCATTCAAGCAGCAAGAGCAGATGGCAAGCGGCTTTCCCTGCCCGTGGCACTTGTCCATCCCCCTGTCACAAGTCTTGCGCCGCCCTGAGCCCACCTGAACAGCAGCCAAGGGCTGGCAGCCGGGGCAAAAGCCAGCTCTGCTAAAGCCACTGCCAGGCCAGCACCAAGCTGGCAATCTCTTTTTCAGCTGTGCAACAAGTCAGGTAAAGAGTATAAAAAATAATGACCTGGCTGGGGCTGGAGGAGGAAGGTTCAAGAGTTCAGGCTGGAAGCAGAGAGCCAGCGCTTCTGTGAGGAGAGGCTAACCATGAGGCAAGAAGGACAGGAGGAAAAAAGCCTTCTATGTGCAGGAGATGTTGGCTGGGTTTGCTGACAGAAAGGTCTGCCTGAGTGTTACTGAGCTGTAACTCACAGGGACAAGGTTTTGGGGATGAGGATGCAGTCCGGCTTCTGCCCTGGCTGCCGTTAGATTGTGGGAGCTTTGTCTTGGTAGGGAGGGAAGCAAAAGTTGATGTTTGTTGCTGCAAAGAATCTTGTGATTCTTTCTTGGAGTAGCCCTCACGGTAGCCCTGCAAGTCCAAACAGACTTTTAGGGTGCAGAAAGCAGCCCTTGCCCTTCAGTGCTGCCAGCACAAGGGAAACAAGCAGCTCTTATTCTGAGAAGGGCAGATTAAACCCCCATGATAACCCCCTTGATTGCAAAAGCCAGTTTCACCTCTTGGTGTGGCTCAGACCCTTCATCTGTCTTTGAAGAAGAGACCCAGATAACCTCTACCGCTTACAAATAGAGTCACTCCATCAATCTGGAGAAACCAAAGTGCAGCCCCAAATTCCTCTTCTCAGGATGGGAGGGTTTTCCTGCCCTAGATGGTGCATGGAGGGTGCAGACCACAAGGGTCCACAGCTGACCCTGTTTCAGCTGCCAGGACACAATTACCCCATCTCAAGCCCCAAGAGCAGCCCCACATGTGCACTATGGGCCCAGGTAACACACTGGAAGTGTCTCCGGTTCCAAAAGCTCTTTTGATGTCAGTGTGGGGGTCACTGTCCACAGAGCAAAGGGAACATGAACAGCTCCTGAACACTCCTGGTACTCAGTGCCATTTAACCCTGAGCAAGCCTCAGAGCCATGGTGGGTATCCCTCACCCCTGAGGTCTGCTTTTTTGGCTGCTGCACATCTGTAGCAGCAGGAAGGATGAAAATGGAGAACGGAAAGTACAAAAAGAGCACAGAACTTGCAAGCCCCTCCAGCGAGGATGGGAAAGGCACCTGTACTCTCAATGGCAACATGTCACATTGTGCAAGAGGGATAAAATCACTGCTATGCCTCTCTCCCCTCCACCCTCCAGTTTCGTTCTTAATACTTGGGATTTCTGCAAAATTATTGAGTTTTTTGCCTTCCAGGAGAAGTTTTCATAGGATTATTGGTGGCCTAAATAATTTGCCTCCCTCTTGGAAAAAAAGATCACCTGATTTATGAGTGCTTCCTCCCTTTCAGGGGACTTCCCAGTCGGGGGCACAGTTGAAGTTGCTTTTGCAGGGAAAAATGTGGGAAAACCAAGAGTCATTGGTGAGACTGAAGAGAAACGAGGGTTTCACCTCTTCAAAACAAGTTGAAACCAACCCCTCTGGGCCTCTGCCCCTGCAGACAGCTTCTGTGCGACGCAGCCATGGGAGACAAGCACAGACTGAGCAAAGGCTCCTCTCGCGAGTGCCCCGGCTCCCACTGAAGCCGGAGCCTTCCCCATGGTGTGAGTGCTCAGCGAGCGAGCGCTTCCAGCATCAACAAGATGTTACATGTAACGAGGACGAGGTGTTTGATGAATCATTTGCAGAGAGGGGGATTTTTTTTTAATAATAACAATAAAACAAAATAATTTCCATCCCGCTGCAACACCTACAAGACAAACAAACAGACCAAAACCATCCGTGAGCTCGCCTCGCGCTGGGTAATCACACGCTACCTGGCTCCGAGAAAATACTGCTTAGGAGGTGAGAACCCTTCTTGTTTAATACCTTGCTAAGATATGGTCTTTAGGAAATGCCCTCTCAAAGTTAAGATGGCTGGTAAGTTTTATTTGCTGTCCTTCCCAAAGAGTTGTGGTTAAAGACAAGAAGAGGCAAAAATGCCAACATGAGTATTTGGCTTGTTTGAAGTAAAGTATGGCCCCATCCCTTGCACATATTCCTATCACACTTGAGATAAAAGTCCTGAAAGAAGCTCTGGTACAGGGCAGCCATCTCTACTGACCCATCACATGGAATCTGCAAACAGGAGGAACGATGGTTGCTGTGGAGCAGTGATCTCACTGATTTCATCAGGACAGTTGTGGAGCACACTGTCAGTGGAGAAGACAAGGAAATGCAGTGCTACCCACCTAACTCTAACTCACTGCCTTTAACTTCATGTGGAAAGAGGCACTGAGGGTGGGGAAGCAGCACCACACTGTCTGGTATTCATCTTTTACACTGTTCTCCCAATTCTTATCAACTGGAAAACCACTTGAAGCAGCAACACTGGTGAAGGCAGGATAAAGCCTGACTTGTGTTGCACTCTTCATTCTAAAGCAGAGTTCACATCATCACTGAGAAAACCATCGAGGAATGAAAAACCCCAAACCAACCAAAAATCACTATAATCTCTCCAAGCCTCTTACTCAGCCGGTCAGCATTTCTACAGCGAGGCACATCTGTTCCCATCTCCCTGGGAGAGGGTGGGTGGGAATAATTGGGATATCCACTTAGCAGGAAGATAAAAACCCCACTGAGATTGCTGAAGCCATGGAGAGGTGCTTCCCCTGCCTGAGGCTGTGCTGACCAGCTCCCCCCTGCCGGGATGCTCCCACTCCCCATCGCCTTTATAAACTTTCCAAGTTCCAGCCACTCTTCCAGATTTACAATGTGTTTCACTTTTTGAACACCCTCAGATCAGACTGGGGTGACGAAAGCCTGGCAGGTTTGCAGATAGCTTTTTGTGCAGAGAGAGAGTATATAAAAGATATTGCAACCCCCCATATACACACATGCACTCCCCTCCCTTAAAAGTATCTTCTCTGAAACCTTCAGCCAAGTCCATCTATGCCAAGAACCTTCCCACACTTCACTCCAGCCTCTTGCTTTACTCAACATTAATTCAGAGACACAGTACCAGGGACCACAGCCTTTGCTGAGTCTTAATAAGACCATAAGGAATAGGAAAGGGGAAAAAAAAAAGAAAGAAGGAAAAAAAATAAGAGAAGGAAAAATTGCAGCAATTCTTGTAACTAAATCTGTTGGAGTTATAAGTGTGGTAAATGCGTGTTCCTGCTCTATTTGGACGCCTCTGCTTTGCCTTTAGCAGCTGCTGTAATAAACTTCCCAGAAAGTATTGGATTCACAGAAGTGTTACTAGAAACCTTAACAGAAACCTAATGGAAAGGATGTATCAACGCTGCAAACCAGGGAGATAAGCCCTGCTACAATAAAGAGAGATTTAAACTCAGTTTCCTTTACTTGAGAGGGAAAATAAAAAGTGCCCTCTGCATTTTAGGAGAGAGGAAGAAAAAGGGGGGGGGGGGGGGAAGAGTGAGATCCGATTACAAGTGTCTTGAAATTCCTCCTGTGTAAAGTTTCCTTAAAGAGCTGCCAAAAAGGCAAACTCTGAGAGCTTGGCGTTGGAGGTGCAGCTCTGGGCTCAGCTGAAGCGCGCCGCCGCTTTGCCCTTGCGCTGACAAAACGTTTAATTATGACTGGCCCGATGTCTTCCACATTTGGGAACCGGATTCTTGACACACATAATATACCCCATGCTGACACGACTATTTGGCAAAAGCCGAGCCTGTGATCTCACATTAATTGCTACACAAATACACTTATTGTGGGCATGGGTTTTATATGGCTGAAGCCTCCATTTGCACATGTTCACAATAAAAACATCCCCCCCCCACTCCCCAATAACGATTAACTTTTTTTTCCAGAGAGGTTTGTTGCTTTTTTTTCCCTGAGATGCAGTTTTAATGGCATGAGAACTGTCTGTCGGCTTCCATTACCCCTTTGTTCTCTTCGTCTCTCTCTTTATATGTATTTTTATAAGCCTTTTAAAACCGAGTCTCCTCATTCTTAATTCTTCTCTCTCTTTACTTTTGTTTTTATTGTAGGGCATCAATAGAAACAGAAAGATTCTGCTGGATTAAAGACGCTGCTGTCACTTGAAAGCAAGACCCCTGATAGAGATCTTCTAAGATCTTCCCATTTCTTCCATCTAAGGCCTTTTGCAGGGACACAGGAGGACAGCGACACATCTCCCCTTAAACCGGTGGCTGGAGGTGTGAGATACCAATCAGCAGCCATGACTCACCTTGGCCTTTACTCCACCAAACCCAGCTAAAGGCATGCGAGCCTCAGCCCTGACACCCACAGAGATTGCTCCTTAGTGACATCATGAGCTTCTGAGGTCACAGCTCTCATCATCTTGTGTGTGGGAACATGCAGCAAACAGATGTCAGGGGCTGGAGGAAAGGGTGTTCGTAGGGTTTCCCATTTGGTGTCTCATCTTAAGCCTGACAGCAATGCCTCTCCAAAACAAACAGCACCAAAACACCCAAATTTACCCTTCTCCAGCTCCTCCATGGCCCATGGTAGCCAGGCTATGAGCTACTAATTCTGGCTCTGCTGCTAACATGCCTGATGACCCTAAACATCTCACTTATGAGTCCTCCATGAACCTTTCTAGAGACAAAGCGACAGCTAAACAAAGCCATAAAGCCCCATGAGGCTGGGGAAAATTCTAATGCACAGCACACTTGGACATACGAAGCTATTTTAAGGCTTGGAGCTCTTATTTCCATCACTCTACTCAGATGAGGAAGGCTCCAACAGCCCTTGCAGAGTCCCACTGGAGCTGCTGGCAGGTGGGGGTCCCCCCCATAGTTCTGCTTCTCCCCTGCAGTAAGCAAGGGCTGCAAACATTTTGGTTTGGGTTTTTTTTTTTTTTTTTGCTTTCTCAGTACAAAGAAACTGTTTATTTAGAAAGATCAAGGAACCAAAACCATAGGCAAATCACTCTTCTCCTGGTAAGGCAGCAAAGCATGCCCAGCCTCGCTCGCATGTTTGTGCAGTGCTGCCGTGCATGCAGCAAGCTGGACGCAGCCTCCCTCTCTGCTCTCACAGTTATCCTGTTGCTCTTCCAAGAGTCATCAGCTCTTTCAAACAATGACCAATTTGTTCCCTGGGGTGGCATTTCCTTATGATTCATCCCTCTTTGCCGCAGGCGTGAGGGCTGGGATGCTAATACCAGAAGGATATGCTCACGTGCTGGCCTGAGCACCACAGCCAGAGTTTCCGTGACCATCAGGATTGGGTACTTTCCCCCCTCCCCTCCCCTTCCAAGTGATGCCTAGCACCATGTGGGTGCTGGGACAGTTTTTCTAAAAGCTGGATCTGCATTTCAATGGAGAATCTACTGTTACAAACCCCAGGTTTTGCAGAGAGCCCTCACTGCAACAACCTCTCAGAGTGGAAATTGCGTAAAGCAGCAGTTGGGGGGGGGGGGGTGAGGGCTGGAGGAAATAAAATTCATTTCAGCAAGGCAGAAGTGTCTCCCTTGAACAACAGGATGTCTTCTGTAAACATGAGGCTACCACAGCTGTTAGAGATATAAAGTGCTGCATTAAAATGTTTCATTTTATCATTGCTGAAGCACAGTGAGAAAGCTGAAGGGATCAGTTCATCCTTTCGTCTCCCCCTTCACACCATCAAAAACCCAACGAGAAGGGTGAAGCCTTTCTACTTTAATGGAAGTTCATTTTCCAAAGGGCAAGTATGCCTCTAAAAAGGTTGCAGGCATTTCCCCCCCCACGCATATATATAGGGCTGCCAAGCCATCATTTTAACAACAAATCTTTCTCTTTGCCCTTTTTTTTTGGGTCTTAAATCCCAGGCACTTGGGATTTACACAGCGCATGGGAAGGAGGTCTCACGATGGGAGCGAGTTTTCACACGCGATGTTTGTGTGGTGCAAGCTGCTCTTTGTGAGAAGGAACCGTCCAGCAACCGCCACCCAAGTAAAGACAACAAGATGAAATGGTTTTGGCCCTCCCTGGTTATTCAATATCTAATTGCATTTGACCAGGGGGAGTTGGCTGCATCGCACACGTCCAGCCACCCGCGCAGCTCCGATAGCATCTGCAGCCTGGAAGCTCACACTTCATCTGCAGCATCCACAGCCCGTTCCTACAGTGCAACGGCCTCCTTTCAAACAATAAATTATCTTTTAGAAGTGGCTTATCGTGGAGACACATTCATCTCCGTGAGCTGGACCGAAACCAGCTCCACTGGCTGCAAGTTCAAGTGAGGGCAAGTATATTCACTATTATTTCTTTCTGACCATACAATTTTGGGGTTGCAAAGCCAGACATTAAGCTGGCTGACAGTCTAGCCCTGCAAAGCATTCTGAGTTGGCAAAGTTTTGCTACTGATTTATGTGGCGCAACAGCTCAGGGCCTGGGATGCATCCATAACATTCGTTCCATCTGTCGTCAATGCAGATTCTGTTCTCCACTGCTCATGCTGGCAGGGCTTGATCTGAGATCTGCCACTCTCGGTGTGTGGAGGGGGAAGGGGATGAGAAAAGAGGAAGCAAAAGTCTCCCAATGGTGCCAATGGCTTCACAGGAGGCCTCAAGTTCTTTAGATGCCTCTAAGCATTGTTGCCAAAGTGATAATCTCTGCCAGTCTATTGAGCAGAACACGGGAATGAGAGGTCACACTGGTTTCCAACAGGATTTCAGAATCAATATTCACCAACTGTCTCACTTTGGGCCCACACACGTCTGTACTAATAAAGGATAAAGGTCCAGAAAACCATTTAGTCCTCCTGGTCTCCTAACCTCGTTCCTTCCAGACAAATCTTCTCTATGATCAATCCGCACAAAACACCAACTCCCCTTCAGAGCAGTTATAAACCCTGCTAATGTGAGTTATCTTCCAAGGCTATGAGCAATTCTGTCCAAGCAGCAAAGGCAGCATTTATCTTGGGCACAACACACATGTCCAATCTGCCCTGGAGATCTTTGGGCAGCGAGCCTGGGGCTCACTGAAGTTGACGGGTCTGGAAGCTCCATCCACAAAGCAAGTGCCGAGCGCCGCGCTGGGATTCACACCAAGTGTAAGAGGCCTCTTCTGCAGATAAAGATAGCTGAGGCATGAGCCAGGCTGAAAGCCAAGACGCTCTTCCCTCCTCCTCCCCCCTCCCCACATTTGGGAAGGCTGGGGATGCTGTGTGTCCCCCCATCTCTCCCATGCACAAGCCATGTCCGAGGCTGCGCTCGGGGTGGGATGATCCTCCCTGCTGAAACGCTGATGATGCGATTCACCTCGGAATATTCCCTTCTGGTTCCTCGCTGTTCCAACGCCTCCAACATCTACAAAAAGCTGGAATTTCCTGCCAGCTCAGTGGCGCGATTTCAAATGCTTTTTGGTTTTTGACTCTGTTCTTTAATCTCAAGCCAGCTGGGCCCGTGCGTTAGTGTGAAGGCTGAAAGCTTCAGAGCTTTGGGCAGTTAGTTTTCCAAGGATCTCACCTGTGGGTGGAACGGTTTGCTGCAGCTCTGCATTAAATTAAAAAGAAACACACACGCAAAAACCATGTGTCTGAGCTGTCGTGGCAGCGCTGCAGCGGGGAGGGAAGCTGCAGGCTACCTCCCTGGTCCCATTTCCAGGGAGAAATGTAGGTTTAACTCCTCGTGCCAAGAAGGGCAAAGAGCAATTTGGAAGAGAGAGCTGCAGAGGCTGGCAGGTACTGCATGGTGCCATGAAGGTCCTTCCCAAACTGCCTCATGCAGGTACTGAGAGCATACCTTCAAAGAGAAGACACGCTCTATTAACATTGTCCCATTAGACAAATGGACTTTATTCCTCTATTCCCTGTGAAAAGGATCCCATCTTAGGCTCTACTGTGCTATTTGCAGCCTGTAGCATCATGGGAGGCTTGCAGAGCAAAGGCCAGGGCCACCATCTGTGGCAGAACAAGAGGCCCCTAATTTATACCAAGACTTAGGCAAGATGTTTCACAGCTCCACACTGTGGGGACCAGATCATCAGCTCATGCAAGGTAACAGTGTCGCTGAGAAAGTCATTACATTGGTACCAGTTCACATCAACTGAGGATCTGCTCGAGGAGCACAGACAACTAAAACAAATATATGCACCTGCTGGAGCCCCGACAAAAGCATTTGAGAATTAATCTTATGCTGATAGGCCAGAAAAGCTGTGTGGCAGAGAAGAGAGGAAGGTATGAAGAAGCCTTGTTACCCTGCTTACTCTACCATTTGAGAAAACAATCTGTCTCTGCAAAGAGATCTGACAAGAGCTACAGCAAAACGGATGAGGAGCTGAATATGTAAAAGCCAAAACCATCACTGAAAACAAATTCAATTATTCGGTTTTGCTTAGAGAAGCAACAAAGTTTCTGACATGTTTGTTATTCAGTCTGTCATTAGAGCTGAAAGATGTCTCAATAATGTTGAAGTTACATTTTTAACATCCACTCTCCTCCAAGCAGTTTGCATATTTTCCACTACGTTAGCTGATCAAGCCATTAGTTACAGTTACTTAAAAATAAATGAGCTCTACATTTTCCTTCCTCCACACTCCTCATCGTGGAGCTCAACAGCAGGGGAGGGGGGACAGGGGAGAAAAGTGTTTCGTTTGCAGTGAAACAACCCGACAATAATGGATAATGCTCAAGTCTGACTGTGGAAGGCGAGTACATCTAAGAAGAAAAAGCAGAAGCATCTCTCGTAAAGCAAGGAACTGATAAGGCCCCCAACCAGCATCAAAACACGCAAAATGAAAACCATATTTGTAAAAGAAACTGCAGTTGGGACGTTGATGGCATCTGACTAAATCCAGCAAGAACAGAAGCAGGGTGGAATTTTGTTGAGCGCGTTGATATGCATTTACTTGCCAAAATGAGTTTTAACTAGAGCTATTCTTTCTGCTCTTTACCCTAATCCTCCCTCCTCCACATAAAAAAAAATACCATCAAGTCAGTCAATTTTCATGAAAAGGTTTCTGTTTTCACCCATTACAGAGAAAGCAGGTAATATTCATTCTTCTCTCCCCTCTTTCCCAAAATTCAGCCATAAAAAAACCCCAAAGCAAAACCATCAGTTTATGTTTTGACTGTCGAAAAACAGAATCTGAAAGCAATTTAACTTTGTTAATTAAGCTTGAAAAAAAAAACCTGAAGATGAAGATATTTTCTTCCACAAACAAAATAAAGGCAGTATATTTTCCCAAGTATCTGTGAACTGGAGAAAAAAAAAAAAAAAAACCACTAATGAACTTTCAGGGTAGAGAAAAATCTGACTGTGCCAGAAAAAAAAAAAAGGCAAAGGCCATTGCACTAATAGGTCACTGGGCAATTCTAACTCAATCCAGGCTTGATTGTAGGACACAGATTTATCCAATATATTGACCACTGAGTCATAAGAACAGCCTTCACACCCAGCACAGAGCAGATCTCCAACTGCTGTCCTCTCTGTGTGGCAATGCCTCAATGTGAGAACAAAAAATCCCCCTTGCTGCAATATATCACCTTCTTGTTGGCCTCCTAAAGTCCTCTTAGATAATAATCTACCAGTTTTGGCAATAGAGTGAACCATCTTTGCACCCCATACTGCAGTAGGTCACCTCTCTCCACATATGTTCTCAGCTCATGCTGTACCCCCACAACTACTGAGTACCACCAGCTCACCTGCCCTGTCACAGTAGTAGGGCTTCCCAGGTTGACAGTGACCTACAGGCTCCTTTACCAACACATCATTTCCCTGATAAACTTTTCAAATTACTACTTATGTGACAAAATTAGGATGACTGAGAAATCCAATCATAGTTGCTAAAACCCCTTCAATCCTGCAGATCAAGGGTAGTCCAGACTATGGCTTGGAAGTCACTGCACTGCAGGTTTGTCCCCGACTTTGGAGCACTTACTGCTGCTACATGTTGTTCAACAGCAGGGGCTTTCCACCTTGTTTTTTGCCAGTGGAAAATGATGTGACTTCCAATAGGAGTCTAGAGAACCAGATCTTAATAGTGCTATTCTGCAGACCATCTTAAAAACGTTTGAGGGTGTTTACAGATCTTTTAGAAAGGCCCTTGCTTGCAGGGGGAGCTCTTGCCCTTTTTGGGAGTATTCTCCCCCATAAAGACTGCTTTCCTCGAGTGCATTCTGACTCTGCTTTCAGAGCAAATGACACCCAGGTTTCTGCAGGTCCACACATCTCTCTTCTTTCAGCTACATCCTAGCACAGTCAAACTCAGTCACTTCAGGATGCTTAAGGACATGCTGTCCTACCCTGGAAATCATAAGCCCTCCAAAGTGCCAAGCATGGTCCTGAGTAGTTGTCCCAGTTCCAAAGGGACAGTTCTGAGGGTCAGCCTGGCTTAGGGAGCATACACCAATCCCACGCACGCGCCCTTCATCTTAACCGCACCCTTGATGCTGGGGTGTGAGAATGCTCAATCCCCTCCAGCTACAGGGGAATTCCCAAGCAGATGGTTAAACTGGATTTCCAGCTTCTCTATAGTAGTGGAATGGGGGTAAGTCATCAAGGTGGAGGTACAGAGCCAGCTCACATTGCCCAGTGCTTTGTGCTCTGAGCAATTCACAGGTCTATCGGTCACCACTTTCATTAGCCACAGATGAGGTCATGCCTTGGCATCTGCACAGTACCTTGAGACCTTCTTGCAAGTCTGGTAATTATGCAGAAATACTATAGAAATAATGAAACACATTATGGAAATGCAGTTTATTTTGGCTAGGGTAGTCATAGGCACCTTCTAGGAACTGGAGGTTTGAACTTTGCTAAAATCCCTGGGGAAGTGGGTACCTAATTCTTCTAGACCTTCTGAAGGTGCCAGGCACAGACTGTCAACTCCTCTGCTCCTGGAATTTAATGGCTCCTATGAGGCAGGAGCAGCAGGCAGCAAGCTGAATGCTCTGGACTTAAAACAAAGGCCTGCAAGTCAATAAAGTTCAACAAAACAGAGCCACTCACTTTTTGTTGCCACTCACTGGCTGCTGCAGTGCTGATTCTGAAGGGTGGGAGAAAGGAAGATGAATAGAAAGTACATGAACAGAGAGAATGAGATAGCAAGGGGAGACAGTGGACACAGTCCAGCCCTTGCTGATGAGTATGAAATGAAGGTCAGGAATTTGGGAATATTTCCTGGACCAACGGTGCCAGCCAGGGAAAGAAGATCTAGGACCTCCTGTCCCAGCCCTGGGAAATCCTCTCCTTGTACGCAAGTCTCCAGCAGCTGCTCATTCCCGTGGTGGGAGGAAAGGTAAGAAAAAAACCCAACCAAGTAAAAATCAAAAGGCACTCAAAACAAACCCACACCATCAACAAGTCTCTGCTTCAGCTCAGATCTTTCTGCTGCAGCACAGCAATACAATTCTGAACGCTCTTCCTGCCTAGACTGGTTGCATTTTCACAGCTTTATTCAGTTCACATAGTGAGAGCCGGGGACAGAAAATCAGAAGACCTGTACTGCCACTGGACTCAATATTTTCTTCAACTTTTCCTTCTTCTTCCCCTTTTTATCCCTAAATCCCTAACAGGATATTAGATTTACCCTTTTAAGGCCGTTGGGGTGGATGGGCAGATGAGAAGGTGAAGTATTCCTGCACTGCTCATCCTTCAGTTCGGTGGCAGCTCCATTCTCATGGCTCTGTGCCTACACCTCAAGGCAACAACGCCTATTATCATTTCAGGAGCACCCATCACTGGAACCAGCCATTCTCTTTAAACTCTCCATTACTTTATTTTTTTTTTGTAGGGACACGTGGAAAGACTATGGAAATACATCTTCTTGAGCCTCCAGGGCTTTTTGCCTCTGTTCTCAGCACCAAATCCTGGCTCAGAAAGCTCATCTCACCATACTTTCCATGTTCAGTGTGCAGAAGGGTAGGAGGATGTAGTACAGAGAAGAGTGATGTCTACAAGAATTCTCAAGGCTGTTTGGCTGAAAGGCTGGGGGGCTTCCTGCCTCTCTCCAGACTGATCTGAGCAGGCCCAGCTAGCATAATCACCAAAGCAAACCTTAACAGCCCACGCTGAGTTAAGACATTTGCATCTTCCAAGAACAGGCCAATCCCCAAATCACTAGGGGTGTCCGCTTTGTAGGGAGATTAAACACCCACACAGAGCTCTGAACCTTGGGACCACCACTTATCTTTATCTCCTGCTCTGAAACCATGAACAAAGATAGAGCTTTGCAATCCACCGCCAGACCTCAGCCCAAGATCTTTAGCTGGGGTTAATGTGCTATATAGATTCGTATCTGCTGAGCTTTACAGATTTATTCTAGCTGAGAATCTGACCACTTATGACTTAAATAGTTTTCTGAATGGAATCCAACAGGAAATCCTAAATCAAGAATATTCTGTGTTTTGAGAAGGTTCCTCTCCCTTGGATCCAAACCCAACTAAAAGTTTTGCAACTTTTTCCATTTTAGGAATAAGAGGCTTTCTTCTCATATCTTCCTCTCCTCCCAAACAAATAATCAAGCACACAGGAGCTGGAAAATATTTCCCCCCTCTCTGTTCACTCTATTGAGCGAGTTGACACTGAAGCCGGCATGTTTCAAACCGGCCAGCTGCGTTCTGAGCGGCCGGCAGTGGAGGCCACAGCTGGGACAGCCAAACAGGCAACTCTCCAGCTGCAAACAAATGAGGCAACACCTTTAGAGAAGGGATTGAACTTGGGGGAAATGGCCACGGTTCAATTCTGAGCTTCCCCACTGCTTTTCCAGTGACAGCTGCTGGTGAAGGACAGATTCTCAGCAGGAGTAAGCTAGTCGTGCTGCTCTCCCATGTCTGTGCCAATTTACACCAAGCCAGAATGGGGTACAACCTGGCTCATGCTTGGGTTTGCTCTGCTGTCTCCCTGTTATCATCCTTCATCTAGAAATAGCTGCATTATGGGAGAGAGAAAAGGAATTACAACCAAAATTTGTCTGATCCAGAAATGGTTTCCTGGAACTTGAGTATTTATCTTTTTTTTTTCCTGAAAGGAGATAAAGTTGTTCATTGTTTGTCTTGGCTGTCTATAAACTCATGCTGCTGAGAGCAGCCTTTGATCACAGGGCTATTGGGAAGCTGACCCTTGACAGCCAATCCACTCCCTCCTCTTTCAGTCTCACCAGCCCAGGCCTGACTTCCTTCTCCATAAATAGCCATAACAAAAATGTATACATCTATTATCCAACAGCCCTTGAAGCCATTTCAGGACCCTGATCTAAATAGTTCACTGACAACTTCGATATTGGACAGGCAATTCGCTTCCTTAAGGGTTTCTGTGATGGAAATGGGGAAGGAGGGAGTTTGTGAACTCGGGTGTCCTGCCATGAGTGGCAGTGTCACGGTGTGACAAACGCGCATCAGGGTGCATCTAACAAAAGGGCCGTGTAGAAAGGATAAATCATCTCCCTGCCAAAGGCTGCCTAAGTTTATTTTGTGTCCTCTTTTCCCACTGAAAAGTTTTTGGACGTTTGTGTAGGATTTGTGTGTTCCTGTGATCTGGTCAGAGCTCTTCCAGCTCTGGCTGGTTTGCAGCACATCCAGAACATTTTTACAGCATGTGTTGCCCAACCGCAGAGGCTACAGGCATAAAGCACATTCTCTTCTGACACCTAGCAGGGAGTTGTTCTACGTAAGCCAATCTGTGTAATGTGACTCATTGCTCCCACACTTCATGGAAGTATCAGGCTTAGTTTATTCTAGCATACCCCAGCAAGGACAACCATATTCCCAAAACACTGGCTTTACAAAGCTTGTGTAAATGATCCAAAGCATGAGCATGATAGGGACGATGCTTCCCAGCAATTCCCCACATGATAGCTCAAGTCCTGACTTCCTCCCCACCACCATGACATTAAAGCTCACTGCAGTTGATCTGTGAGATACAGGGATTTTAAGAAACAAGTGGTACATATCTCTTTAATGTCCTTTCATCTACCAGCATGAATGAGTGAGCTTTGGAAGCTGGAGTGACAGAATCACTGCTAGCCAGATTTATTAGCCACCCTCTTCATCAAGCGACTCACATGATCTGACAGATATCAGATGATAACCAGAAGACTCAAATAATACCCTTATCATCTCTTACTTCTGATCTGGGAGTCAAGCTTTCATTTTCTTTGCTCTTGAATTCCTACATCACATTTCAGCTGTTAACATTTCCAGACCAAAATGAGTGCAACCCACACGTGCAGCAGCACAACTGGGTTGGCTTAAAAAAGAAGCTCCACTGATGCAGAAATACATGACTATCATTTAGACTAGAGTCAGGAATGAGATGTGTTCATCTTGCCCTCGGTCTTATCTAATACATTAGCTACGAAAATTATCAGAGAAGCCAAATGTTCAGACCAACATCTCGCTGTTGCGTCTGGCCACAGAGTTTAAAGTCAAGTTCCAGTTAATTGTGGTCTGGACAGATGCAACAGTCAAAAAACAGCTAATTATTCCCAATTCCCAAATAACAATACCAAGGCAGAGAGAGAAAATATGTGACTGGTCTATAGTTTCTCAGAAAACTTGTAGCAAGGCCAGGAAGAGAATGTGGCACTTCCATAAGCTAGTTCAGCTCTAGCCACAACATTGTCCCTTCCACTCCAAACCACCTACAAAACCTGGAAAGATATACTCAGGTCTTGCATTTTGGTTAAAATGAAGCTATCACTGAGAGTATGGTTAAAAACCACAAGCCACATTCAGCTCTGCTCCTATTTGAGCAGCCTGGCTGTAGAAACACCTCAGCTGGAACTCATGTGTTCACAAACCTAGCTCCATCTGATCACTGTCTGTATTTTTCCCACATACAATCCAAACTCTTCCCAGCTCTTCTGGGAAAACTATAAAAGCCACAAAACCTGCAA
Source organism: Urocolius indicus (assembly GCA_013401255.1). Taxonomy (NCBI): domain Eukaryota; kingdom Metazoa; phylum Chordata; class Aves; order Coliiformes; family Coliidae; genus Urocolius; species Urocolius indicus. The sequence goes on from WBNH01004368.1 coordinate 447,750, forward strand.
CATACCACAGCAGAGCTCAAAAACTATTAGCAATGTCTTAAAGTGATGTCTGTTACATAAAAATACCCAGCATGACAAAAGACATCAACCCTTTCCCAGCCCTCCTTTCCCCCTGAAACTCAGCATTTTTTTCACTAACTATTTTGGGCTGTTTACTCAACTCCCACCATTTCAGAAGGTCCAAACACACCACACATATCGTTTGGATGTCACAGCCCCGTTGCTGCCTTTTGAGAATCAAAATTAGGGCTTGTCATCCTGAATATCTCTTTAGGGTTGGGTGTGCAGTTCCTGTAAAGGGAGAGACACACTCGAAATCCATCCAAATAAAGACACATGAAGGGGCTGGCTGTAGGGACATCGTGTCTAGGATTCTCATAAACACATGTTTTTTTCTGTTAGATTCTTTCCAGTGTATGGAAAGACATATGAAAAACCCCTGAATAACCCTCCACAAAGGTTTTGCAGAACGATGTTGCATGACAAAGCATCCTTGTGCCACTCTTGCTTATTTGCAATATCATCAGCAAAGTCCCTCCCCAGATGAGCATGAGGTCAAATGTACAACAAACTGAGCTCTGACCCTCCGGTTCCCTTTGGTCCATACCCAGAGCTGAAAGGAACAGCAGGGAAACAGCTGCTTTTCCTATGGGCTTTGCTGCCCTGGAGGGAACTTGGGCTGCTGAGCAAGACATAGAGATTGCTTCAGGGATGAAGAGCTGGACCCCCAAAGGAGGGTGACATGAGGGTCACTGTGAGACCTCACAGCTCCAAGGACTGAAAGTCAGCTCCTAAAATAAGGAACATCCAAGCAAGGCACAGAAGCCCAAACTAGAAACTGCCTAAAGTAGGCAAAAAGGATAACTCAGAACTAAATATTCACTTAAACTACTCTGTCCTCCTCCAGAAATCCAACAACCAAAGGGATATTAAATTGTGGGCAGAAATGGCTCAAGTTGGATAAATGTCCTTTGAAGGTCTGGATCTGGAGCCTATATAATTTGACAGTTGGGTTTCTGCAACAAGGACTTAACTTTGCTTTTACAAGGCCTCCTTCATCCCTTCTCTCCAACTATGTAGCACAGATTCACTGCAGTTTGGATTATGAGGTCTCCTTCAGCTCCCTCAAGGACAGTCAGGTTCAGAGAAGGCCCCTTTGCAAGGTATTTTCAGGATTCACATAGATTTTTGGGGGAATTGCTTTGTGAAAGTCAACCAACAGTGTAGACCTGACTGATGCCACAAACTGTAGGACAAACATCCCACGGCTTCTGGGGAAGGGATCTTGTTTCCAGCTAGTCACACACACAGACAAGGGAGCCCTCTCACTGCCAGGCAGCTGAGCACTAACAAACCTCCCTACACGCTGTCAGGACTCCCAACGATCTGAGTCCTGCTTTTGGCTCTGCCTCAGAGCTGCCAGATGTCCAAAAGAAAATAACTGCTCTATGCTCTGGTTTCCTCATCTGGAAAATGGAGGGATTGATCTCAAAATCCTTAAGGAAATCATGCCACAAGCAGATCAAGAAACAGATAGTACCAAATCAGCGTTTTGCGATGCTACATAGTTATGACACAGAACAGCAGGATGTCAATGCAATTCTACAGTGATGGAAAATACATTGACAGAAGCTTTTTAAAGTGTAACTGAGAAGAAAAAAAAGATGGAAAGACCAACCAGTTTCACACGAGGGGAAATGCTCCCTCCTCCATGCCCTCTCTTCTAAGACAAACAAAACCATAAGTGAACTACAAGAGAGACCTGTTGTTTCAAATCTGAATGGAAAAATCAGACAAGTCTCCCATGGCACTCGAGGAGCAGAGGTTAAGAATGAGGGGCACAGCAGAAAAGGGAGATGCAAGATAAGCTGCTTAGATTCACATCTCCCCATTTCCTCCGCTTCGTAAGAACTGGGCTCTATTATAAACTTATGCAAATGTGTTTACTTTACATTTTATTTTGGTCTGAGCCATGCAGTTGTCAGCCTGTATCAACATGTCAGTCTGTTTGTGCAAACAATCATTCCTTCGTGGAAGGATTGCAGTGAAAACAGGCAAAAATGTTATGACATGCAAAAAACTTCCTCAATATGACAATAAAAGAAAAGCCACTAGAAAAGGATATGTTTTCCCTACCAATTACACAGCTTAAAACAAAAGGAATCTCTCAGTACCATTTTTGTTCCCCAAGGATAGCACAGTACCGGATTGCATTGGCTCATGTGCTTTCATGAAGTACCACACTGTGAGAGGGAGGGATTTCAGAGTGGGCACAAGGAAATGGAAGCAGAGCCCATTAGCACTGCACATGTGCACTCCAAGCCACTCAACACCACGAGCCTCTCCAGCTCTTCCCTATATAATATCCATGAGTGCTGGAGAGAGGTGAAAACAGTCTTGTGCAGTGGTTAGCAGTAAGCACCAACCTTGGAGAAATTCTAGCCCAGCTGCAGTCCCCTCACTCTCTTGCAGAAGGTGTAAGGAATGGATGAGAGAGGCCATGGGAAGGATGAAGGGTGTTTGATGGTGGGCAGGCAGCTGTCGAGAGCAAGGGACAGAGCTGGACCGATACATCAATGTTATGTTTATCCTGGTGACAGCTCTTGGCCACTCTGCTTCCCCACTGGTGTGGCAACATCTGGCTCTGCTCTACCATACTGTCCTTCTGCACTGTGTCATGTGGCACTCCCTCTATGGCACAGCACTGCTGAGGAAGACAACGGCAGCATAGCCTTGAGGAGCTGTCATGCAGGGTCCCCAGCAACACACCTGTAGGTCACAGGGACAGAGATGAATCTCACAGCTAAACTCCAAAGCCTCATGGGGAGGTACAGTGGGTGTGCAGGGGTAAGACCGTGCAACAGGCAGTTGTGCAGCATCATTTGCTGCTAGAGCCTTTGGACCATGTTGGAGCTGAGATGGCCTCAGACAGAGCTATCACCTCCAGTTCCTTGACTTTTGACCCTTCCTCTCACCTCCCCCATAGCATCATTTAGTGAATCCTAGAAGCAATTACAATACTTTTAAAATTCTGTGCTAGCTCCTTACATAGTTTGGCCCAGATGTGACAAAGTCTCAGGCTGAACAGGGAAATAAATAGGTTCCTTCTGATTTTTCCTACTTACAAGCACAAGTTTGGTTTTTTTTAGAGACATCTGCTGATATTTCCTCCCAGGAAGAGAGAAGCAGCAGAGACTCACTCCCTGCTCAAGTACTGATGCCGAGTGGGTCCTGAGCATTAGGGATTGCATAGTGTTAACACAGAACAACAGCACACGACAGCTACAGCCACTGACTCACCTTGGCAAGCCAAAGCTTCCCTCTTTTTTTTTTTTTAGAGCTACTTTGTTACTCCCATGAATGAGGTTTCGTACCTTCCCTGGGAGGTGAAGTGCACTGCATTGTTATAAGTCAAAATAAGAAATGATAATTTAGGAGAAACAGCCACTTCACTGCAAATTCCATAGCACTGCAAACTCCAACACGCCTGGAGCTGCCAGCCACCGAGACCCACTACCAGAGTCACCAAGGAACCACCCAGGCACTTGGCACAAGCTCTGCTCTTGATGCAAGGTTCAGCTATGACTAAGGCGAGCAAATGCACATCCATAGATGCCTTCAGCTAGGAAACACTGATTGAGGCCTCTCCATTACCCTAGGAGCTCTCAAAATCTTCCAACAAATAATTAAAACCATTCTGAGTGTGAAAGCACCCCCCGTCCGAGATGGAAACCACGCCAACGGCAGCTCCCAGCTTACCTCCTCGGCGCTGAGCTGCCCCAGGCAGCTGGCACGACCCGTGGAATTGCGCGGGTGCCCCCGGCATGGCCGAGGAGCTCTGGCCTTGGCAGCGTATCCCGCTGCAGCCCCCGCCCTGCCCTGCTTCCCCTTGTGCTGGGAGGCTGAGGCTCTATTCCTGTGGAGCCTACAGAGGGCATTGTGGGAAGGCAGTGGAGGATTCCCACTGAATTCGTGTCTCTGCTGGCGAGCGGGTTGGGTGGACAGTTTGGGCGAGCTGCCTTTTGGGGCAACGGCCTGGGGTAAGGAGCCACTGTAGGCAGTGAGGGGAAGACTTAAGTGCCAAGTCTGCAGGGAAACTGACCCAAACCATGAAGAGAAAGAGGTTTTATCCCTCCCCTGCCAGGCAGCCTGTGTCTTTGTTGCAAGGGATTTCAGCTAATGTAATGAGAGTGGTAAGGGCATGGAGACTAGCTTATACACAGGCTGCAATCTTGTTATTGTCAACGGACTGAAGCTGCCTGGGGTCAAGAATCACTAATTAATTACTAAATGAAATGTAGCTTTCCGGGCTCAACTCCTCCTGCTCTGCACACACATCACGTGAGCCTGAAGATGGTTTGTTCAGGCACACAGCAACGCCAAGAAGCCCAGCACCCTCGGACAATCCCCTGCTGTTCTTGCAGTCATAGCACCAGCACAGAGTCAGCATCTTAATTCTCCAGGGCAGACCTGAATGCTCAACACACCTGTAGTGACCAGTCCTGGCTGAGGCTACCAGAGAGCTCCCCTGGATACAAGGATTCAATTTTCTCTTATTTATGAAACATTGACACACTTTGTGGATGTCCTGCACTCAGTTGGCAGTCTGCCTTGGTTCTCAGAGCAGGAAAAGCATGTTTTCAAACTTCTGTCTACTGTCCCAGAGCATCCCCCAGCCCTGTGGTGGAGAATCTGACTTCTAGGGAGTGGCTACCTTTGAACCTACCCATCTTCTTCAGGAATGTCTACTCTCAAGTGGTAGGAAGAGCTGGATGCTGACACTAGTAGAAATCACTCATAGGAACACTCTAGGAATGGATGATTTCCTATTTAACACAGATACCCACATCATTCAGACTCAGATCTGAGATACAGGTTGGGGTCTGTCCAAGGCTGACTCATCCTGAAGGGCACTTGCTCAAAAGTAAGTTGAACTGTAAGCTGATCATTTGATTCTCCACCTTAATACTTGAAACTTTTACAAGCTTTTGTGAGCAGATGAAGTGGGAACTGGTATCTGACCATATCACAGCAGGAGAGGGTTCAAAGAGCAAGTGTATAGAGAGGTCTGCAAGCCACAGAGAAATCTGCTCCATGCACTTTGTCTATGCTGGCATGGCAGAGCCCAGGAATAGAGGAACAGATCCATGATTTTAAAGACCAAATCCAACTTATGGTTCAAGCATTTGGGTCCAAGAGCTGCCTGAAACTTCAAGAAGTCCAAAATCTCGGGGTTTGTCTCTGCTGAGTCCCTGCAGCTGCTTTTAAGACCTGTCCCTTCTTCGAAACTGGAACTGCTACTGGTAGTTGTGTTCCCAAACTATTAGAGGGAGATGGTCTTGGCTTTTGCCCAGGCTCACTGAAAACTTTTTATCACAAGAATCTAAATTAGAAAACTAGGACAAGACTTCAAAGTCATCGATAAAAGGAAGCCAGTGACCTCATGTCATTTGAGTCTTCAGGCTGTGCACTTCCATGGTAAGAATATTTCTTTTGTATATTTTGGAAGAAAACTTGTTCTTTTTCTAAATAAAGTTCTCAGAAGAATAGTAACACTCCTCAGAATAGTCTCATCTCTTCAGCATTATTTTTTATCTCCAGAGTTTCACATCAGGCTGGAGTTACCAACCACTGAAGTCAATGATATGACTTCCTTGGGCAGCTGTAACGAGGAGCTCTGGTAACACCATTCTTTCTGGATTTCCCACTGAGAGACTGGAAAGTAGCTTCTATTACCAATTCATCCTCCTGCCTCATTCTCTGTCCGTGGGCTCTACTACACCCTAAGACGCAACAGAAAGGAGATGTGAACCAAGCCAACCTCGCTTTCATCACCATTAAGAGTCTCCTGTCCCCTTCCCTGTACTGTCATTTGCCTTCCCAGCCTTTAAAAGCTTTGCCTGCTCTCTGAGAGAATAAATATGCCTTGTAGCTTGACCTTCACTCATCAAATACGTGTTTTGGCAGACTTGTGAGGGTCCAGGCAGAGTCAACTGCACAGGAGATTGCTTTTCCATGTGGAATGGCACTGATACCAAGCAGTAAATACCCCTGCTCAGTGAGAAAGAAGTAGACCCATTTACACGGAGACAAGTCACTCAGATACACGAACAGCAAACCTGTCCCAAAGCTTTGGCTGGGTCTGTGGCTGTGGTCACCGAGCCACCTGAGCATTGCTCTGGTTTCTGTGAGTAAAGAGGGCAGGAAAGTGGTAGTAGGGCAGATCTTGGCAGGATGGGAGAACTTCAAGTCTGCAGGCACTCTGAAGTCCGTACCAGTGGGTTTTTACTGCAGTTGCAGAGTCTTTATTGCTTCTATAGAATGTATACTGGCAGTGACTTGCCCTCAGCTCTTTTAGGAAATGTCTCCTCAGATATATTTATATCCCAACTCTCACACAGAAGGTTCTAGGGTGCATTTCTGTAAAGGTATAGGTGCCTTGGACTCATAAATAAATACATAAATAAGGCTGCTTTTTTTTCTCTTATGGGTCCTCCCACAAACCATCCAGCTGCAGCTGGCCACTGAAGCAGTCAGAGAGGAGGCTGTGATTAGCCATTAGCAGTCACAATGCCAGACTTGCCTCCTTGACCAAATGGAGACATCAAGATTTTCTGAGCTGCCTCAGGCTGTATAATTCACATCCCTTTGGAAAAGAGAGCTGTCAGTTGTCTCTGAGTTACAAACTCGAACTGTTGCTTCCCCTGAATTAAGCCCGAGACAGTAAGAGCTTGCAGATACATCCTAAGGGTGCTGCATTCAGAGTCTGCTACGTAAATACACATCAGGAACGTCTTCTCTGAATGACCTTGTGAAGTCTTTGAAAAGCAGAGAGCAGAATAAAAGGTGACTTAAAATTATTGAGTCTTCGAGGTGTTGGGAGAAGGATGCAGCAGTTTCCTGTTGGTTTCTGATATAAACTAAGCTCAGTCTTGTCTTGCTCCTGGCTCCACTCCTTTCTTTAAGCCTGCAGATTATTTAATATTGAAGGGGAAGACTTCAACCTGGCTGAGAAACTGCAGGAATTCAGAGTGACCTGGAGGGAATTACAAGAATGCTGCTTGCTGATCAGATTAAAGGCAGAAGTGGTGGGGCTCCCAAGGGTCGTCTTATTCAACTTTTGTTGCCTACAATACCGTGCTTTGTCTCTGATTCCTGCTCTTTAAAATGATTCAGGTTACTGCACTGGAAATGCCTCTGCCTCCAGAGGCTTTTCTCTGTGCCCAGTTCACTGATGGCAGGAACACCTGGCAGAAGTGAGACTGAGAATGGATCGTCAAGTGCCAGCCCTAACACATATCTTTGTTTCCCACTGCCCTTGATATGATCAAAACTCTGGCATGGCCTTTTCTAAATGAATAACAGCATTTAACATAATTCATTCACCCTCCTCAAGGCCAAGTTGCAAATCATGCTATGAAGAAGGAAGACACCTCCTATATTTTTTTTGCAAGGCTGCAAGATTTTTGAACCAGCATCCTGGGCTGGCTGGAAGGGTGTATTTTAGCAAGAGTAGAAATGCACAGCACTGTCCTCATTTGGATATTTCCTCCTCTTTCTTTAGGGCCAAAGCATCACCTGGTACACCACTGTACCTCTCCAAAAGAGAAAGCAGTTATTCTTGAGAAGTACATCCCAAAAGACTTCACCAAAAACATATAATGCAATTAGAAAGTCCAAGACAAGGCTGATCAGTTATGTGACTGCTGCATTAAGCTGTCTCAGTAGACAGGAGGGTGGAAGAAGAGCACTTCATCCAACAGTCAAACAGAAAGAGGAAACCCGGTTAATGCAGTTGTTGTTCCTATGCTAAAAGCTACAGAAAGAGGCCAGAACGGCTGAGGTTAGTTTGACGGATGTTTACACACATCTCACAGTCTGCACAGTTCTCTTTGGCTCTCTCAGAACTCTGAACTGCAGGGTTTTTTCCTCCTAAGAATCCTTTAGAATCCTTTCTAACTCTAAGAACCATTCAATATGTTTGACAGGACCATCAGTTCGACCTTAAGAGCAGCTTCCACCAAGCAGTTCCACTCAGCATCCAGAGGTCAACGCCTCTTCATCACCACCATGAAATATTTACTCACAGAGGCAACTATGTGGTCCTGCTTATTTTCCTACTCAAAAACCAATCCCAGGCTCCAAATAGGCCCAAATTTAGGCACACTCATCAAATTCTACCGGATGTCACAGTCATCCATGACTCACTGCTGCTCCTAAGTATCTCCCAAAGAGAGGGCACATTAAGCCAAATCCATCCCTCAGCTCCAACGGTGCCACTTCAGCAGGATAAATCTGACTCATTGAGATGGTTGCTGTTGGCCACGCAAATTTGGTGCACTTCCTCCTCGTCTGCAGTTCTTTCTCATTCCACCCAAAGCATTTAGGTAGCAACTTTTGGTGGAGAAGCCTTTGATCTGCAAAATTTCTGCACTGTTTCCGTGGCAACGAGTATAACCCCTGTGATCCTGAATGAACTCTATTGTGTTCCTCCCATTGCTTTCTTCACCAAATTACCTCTACCTGCTAATGTTAGCAAAGTGAGGCCATCTGCATAGCTTCCACCTACCTTGAGAGAAAGATTAACCCTAGAAATTTGCCTTCCCCACAACTCCTGGAAAATGAAATAACTTAATGACTCGGAACAATCCCCTGAAGGAGGGCAGGTAATTCTAGGGTTCATCACTGGGATGAAGATGCTTTGGTTTACCAGCCACCCCCTCATCCCTGCCTCTTTCAAATGAATAAACAGAATATTTCCCTCGTTTCTGTTTTGATCCCTGCATCTGCATCGTTCTGGTTTCCACCATTAGTCTAATGAGCAAAATCCGCCTTGCTCCATCCCTCTCGGCTCCCGAGGAGAGCTTTCAAGGGAATAAATTGGCATTGCAGCAGGGTGTAAATGGGTTTGAAACCCACAGAGATGAGAACTTGGCTGAAGAGAAGCTGCAGGGCTGGGGACACTCGGCTGCCTCAGCGGCTTCCAGGGGAAAGCACAACCAGGGTGAAGCGGCACAGCAGGGCTTTGGCATTACCCGCCGTGAAACTCAAGAGGGGGGAAAGCAAAATCAAAGGAGAGCAGGAGGTGAAAAGGCGGCAAAAGGGTGCCTTCAGGGCTCCTTTCATGCAGCTCGCTTCACGATCCACCAGTCAAGGCTCCTAAGCAGGAACAGAGACGCCATTCAGGACAAATCTGGATGTTATCCCAGGGCACCAGGGACACCAATACAGGGAAAGTTTTGACAGGTGAAATGACCTTAATATAATTAGCCCTGCCAGCCCCTCCTTCCTCTGCCTCCTTCACCTTGCCACAAAAATGGTAGTCTTTTAATGAGATCCTTTTCCTCCCCTGTAATGCAACACCGCTGGCTCTCCCATCTTTTGCTTGCACATTTCAAACAGGACATACATGAGCTCCTCTGTCTTTGCTCCCCCCTCTCACACCCAGCTAGATGGACATCTAGAGATATTGCCATTGATTCTTCTGCTGCTGACCAGGGTGGGGTTTTCTTTTTGTTAGAGAAAAGGCTGAAAGGAACCCCGGTAATAGAATGATTTGGCCTGCAAGTCAACCCCTCCTACCTTGATGAACAATCAGACACAAATGTCAATAACAATTAGATTGGCCGAGGGCTCCAGTCACTTAGGACTTCAGTTTTCTGTCTACAGTGCTCAAGATGAAACCCTCAGTACTGTGATCTCCAAATCAAGTTTGGCATCAGGAATGAAAAGACATCAACAATAATAATATTAAAAGGCTGATGGCAGAATAAAAGCAAAAGACAGACAATAGGGCTGTGTGTGTGAGTGTGTACACACACATGCGCACACAGGAGGAGGGAAAAAGAAACAAAGTGAGAGCTAATGTAAAAACCCATCAAGATATGAAATCAGTCCTACCTACAGAATGATCTAAATCGCTTCAGATTCTCCTCCCATAAAAGTTCTACTCCTCTGGGCTTTAAAATTTCCACCTCCTGCTGTCCAACACATCAAGCACGGGAAGCAAACGAAGGGAAGAAAGCCCTTAAGTGCAGGCTGTATTTTTTCCTGTTCCTAAATTGTAAATATACAGTGGAGGCAAGAAATGCCCAATCTAATTAAGAGCAATTGAGAAGTATGGAGACAGGGCCCTCCCAACGGGAATGCTGCAGGTTAAAGAGGTTAAAAAGAGGAATGTTCTGCCTAATGAGGGAAGTTGAACATTGTGAGCACACTTCCCACTGACAAGGCAGGCTGGGAAGTAGGGGATTAAAGACGTGGAAGACATGGCTCCATGGCAAGAGCAGGTGTGTGTTTGGCTTCCGTGATAACTGAAGTGAGGGCAAGATGTTTCAAGGTTTACAACTCAGGGTAGCAGCTCAAAACATGGTCCTGAAGGGATTTCAAGGAAGGACAACTGAATCCATTACTCTAAATTAAAAGCCAGCTTGCCTTGCTTCCCTTCTCCCTGCAAATGCGCAGCTCTGAGAGGTAGCTGTGCCAAACTGGCCACCACTGGCTCCTCGCTGCCTCTACTTGGGGGACACCAGGCTGGGAACTGAGAAAGCTAACACCTAGGCACACAGTGCTAACTCCACTAGCAGAGATATCGCTCCTAAAGAGAGATAACATTGAAATAATTTCAGTTGTTGGTTCACTACACACAAGCTGGAGCACACTATAGCTGAATCAGTAAAATCCAATGATTTTACCACTAGTAAAATGATTTCATTGCTTTGCTTCACTTTACCTGAATGGGCTTTGCTATGAATTCTTCCAAAATATGCAGCATGTTAGCCCATATTGTAGCTGGTTAAAGGCAGAGAAAACATAACTTCTATTTACTTATTTATTGCTGGAATGAAAACTTTCTGAATGGGCTCTTTGAGTGACATTCCCCTTCTTCTCAAGGCATTAGAAGCATCAGTCATTTGCCTGCTTGTTGATTTTAGACTAAAGAATCTTATTTGCAAAGGGCAAGGAAGAAGAACAGAGAGCTAGTAGGGTTTTGTTAATTTTTCTTAGTTCTACAGCCACACAGCTAAGAAAAAAGAGAAAAGGTTTCCCCTCCACCTGTTTTTTTAGTGGAATTTCAGCTTCCTGGAGATATCAGATCCTACCTCCTATTTCATCCTCCTTGAGCTGACGCAAAACCTTCATCTCCAAACTACCTGTACATGAAAAGAACTGAGGACCTGGTAGTGATCATGGCCACCTCCCTTCCTGGCCTTGGCATCTTCAGCCATGTGCTGAGGGGCAGGATCCCTAATGTGACAACTCACATCTGTTATGGCTGTCCTGTTCCCCTAAACCACTCTGATCTATTACCCTTACAACCCACAGTGGAGGCTCTGCCATTAACCTTGTTTTAGAGACTTAAGATACAAAAAGTCACTAAGCATTTTTTTGTAGTCCAGCTCAGGGTTAGATCTTTACTTCCCTGGACTTCAAAGAAGGACAACGTGTTTAAATCCTCGAGCCAGATGCCTTGCCTTGAAGGACACTGGCAGCAGTGCACAGATCCCAGTCTCACTCTCCCTAAGCTTTCAAAGTGCTTTGACATTTTCTATGGTTTCTGCAGCAGTTTAGAGATGAAACAGAAGTGCATGAATCCCAACAGATGAAAGCGGTTCCCTTTGAGCCCCAGGAAAGAATTAAATGCACAACCAAAAAAAACCATAAGAGAACAGACAAAGTGAACTTGTGCAGAGCAAGTCGTCCGGCAGCAGATCTGGGGAAAAGATGGGATCTCCCAGCCCCACGATCTCACAGTCCCAGCCCCACTGTCCCTGTGCCAGGCAAACGCTGGCCACGTGTGGATGGCAGTGGCCAGCTCGTGTCCCCAGCCCTGAGAGGGCCCCTGAGCAGAAGGCAGATGGCCTGCAGACTGCTTGAGGACACGTCTCCTTCTCTGTTCCCTCAGTTGCTGCTGGGCGTCCCCGCTCACGTGGCAGCCGAAGGGAGGGAGAGCATGGGGTCGTTGCATGCACGCGCTTGGAGATGGTGGCAGCTGGGGTTAGGACCTACTGCCAACCCACACACAGACTCTGCCTCCTCCCTGGCATCACCACCTGGCACAGGGCCTGTCAGTCTTTACCAGCCCCTTTGCCTACCGTGGCTGAGCAGATCAGCGTCTCTGTTTCAAAGACGGTGCTTTTCCTGCTTCCCTTTGCCAGGATAATGGCTGTGGCCCAAGAAAGTTAGCACTGAATTCTTGGGAAGTGGCTGTTGCTGCAAAAATAAAGTATCCATTATTGCTAAAAAACGTTTTTCATCTTTGAGGGGAAAACACATACCACATGATTTCCAAAAAGGAGCTGGTCTGGTTTACAAATACAGTACATTAATAGCTTTGTAAACATTTATTCAGTATGACAGCTGACTGCAACATGTGGCATTAATTAGAAGACTCAGCAATGTAGCATATTAAGAGCTAAGTTAAATCTGAATTAGCTGGGTTTGTTGAGACTAAACACCCGTGGGGGAAGTCCTCGGATCTAATACATTATGACTCACTTGACACGGGAGACCCACAGGCCCGATTCCCAATACACTGGGGGGCCCTTATTCATACTCCATCTCCACACGAGAGCTGCAAACTCTCAAGATACCATAGATCAGAGGGTGTTGATGTTGGGACGTTGCGACAGAATGGGGCGCGCGAGTCCCTGGCTCCCAGCTCTCCTAAACCTTCTGAAGGAAGCAGCGGATGGAGACAGCATGAGCTCGCATCTCCTTTCCAGACACACAAAAAAAGAGCATAGACAGGAAGGGAGAAGGTTTTACATTCCCCTAGGCTTTAAGATCTTGCTCAACACTCCCACACAGTCACCTTCCCGGGCACGGATGACACAGCTTCTGTGGTGCAGGATGCTGAGAGCTTTGGGTTGATAGTGCACCTGCCCGAGGTGCTCTGCGTCACCGCTGCCATGAGGTGTTGGCTGGCGGCACTCCGCGTGCCACTGCTGCGCAAGCTCCAACCTGCAACCCGAGTTGGCTGCTCTGAAGTCAGCCAAGGGCTTGCATTTTAGCTCAGGGGATCAAGACACCTTTTGGCTCTCTGCTGCCTTGGCAGGGTTTCAGGGTGGCGTGTTTCAGAGCTGCAGCACAGGTCCAAGGAGATGGGGAAACCCATGTTCATGGTTACTCCTCTAACTTGGCCTGTGGCTCACAGCACCACTGACCTCCTGCCCCTCACTTGCTTCATCCAAAGAAAGAAGTGAGAAATGCCTGCTTTGCAATCCTTGCAAAGTTGTCACTGTGACTATAGGAACTGGCAAAGCATTGTGAAATGCATGAAATGCCATGTGAGCATACCAGTATTGGCTTTTTACTGCAGCTGCAACAGGCTGAGCCAAGGCCAGACAGCTCACAGCAGCCACCCCGGCCAAACATCATCCATTAGGCTATTTCTACCTTTCAGACCCATCTCTTGTGTCATTTGCATCATGTCAAATCAGGGCAGCTCGCTGACAGCCAGGGAATTTGTATCAGCAGAACTGTTTGAATTAGGAAGACCAGAAACAAGTTCCCTATCTTAAGCAAGAACTAGCTGAGATTATGTAGTTGGGTAAAGAAGATGCACCAGCACAGCTCAGTGTGTTGTGAGCCACTCCATCTCAGCTGATTCATGGTAACAAATATACCAAACCCTGTTTGCAGGAAACCCTGGGGTAAAGATGCAGGCAATTATATATAGCAATAGGTATTTAGGACAAATGCAAGACAAACTATCTTGGTTTGCATTCAAGCTGTTACAAAATGATGCTTTAAGTAATCTAAGACACTGTAGGCCTCAGTAGTCCTCCTCCCTTTCAAGAGGAGTTGGCAGGGCAGACCATGAAGTCACCCATTAGACCCCTTCTAGAGGCATGTAGGGTCTGAACTTTGAACATGAACTGGTGATTCAAGTAATAGAGACAGTGGGGTCCCTTCCAGAAACTCCTTGCAAAGCAGACAGGCAAGCATGGGCTGGCGAATGAGCAGCTATCTTAACTGCTAAGAGTTTCTGAGTTCATAAGCAATCTCTAGATAACCTAGCCTGAAAGCAAAAATAGGGCCTTGGTCTTAAGTGACTGGTGCCACAGGATCCTGTGGTTTTTTTTATCCCAATTACTGCTTCACAGAGGAAAATAAATGAAGGTGAGAGGCAGTGACAGACAAGTTGATGTTTCACCAGCAACATGTGATTTGATCTGGCGGTCCCACCTAGGCACAGACATATTGAGCAATACAGCTATGAAACATTCAGAATGGGCCTGTTTTTGCCTTACAGCACTAAAGCAATCCTTTCTTGCCCTGGGCTCCTTCTGTTGGATGCCTAAAAGTTTGCTTGCTTAGAAACACAGACAAGAGCACCTCCAGAGGTGCTGAGTCCTCACAGCTCCCATTGATTCCAGCCCTTGTTATTAGAGCTGGATAAACCATCTCAAAAGCAATAATGTTATTATCTGTGGCAGTTCCAGCTTCCCAGATATGGTATTACTAATGCTAATTGCCAAAAGCAAATAAAAGAAATCTCTGCGTGGATTTGTCCTTTTCATTATGCTGGACCAGATACCACCACTCTTATCCAGGTCTTTTCTCCTTCATCCCTTCACACATGATTTTATCCACCATAGATCTACCAAATCGAGAGTAAATCTACTAATGTGTAACACAGACAGCTAGTCCTATAATTCAAGCCTCTTTGCTCTTATTAAGGTAAGATCTCCATTGGCCTGCAAAGATTGTTTCTGAAATAGGTCACGAATAAAAGTGAAAAGCAGAGAACAAGAAAATAAGACATATATTCATTCCAAATAAATTGCATCATGGTATTTCTTAACCTGAAATAATAAAAAGGGCTGACCAAAAGCTGAATGAAAAAACTATCTTACTGTGAGGGAGCCCTGGCCCAGGCTGCCCAAGGAGAGTGTGGAGGCTCCTTCTCTGGAGGTCTTCAAAACCCACCTGGACATGCTCCTGTGTGACCTGATCTAGGTGGGACCTGCTTTAGTAAGGGGGTTGGACTAGATGGTCTCTAAAGATCCCTTCCAATCCCTATCATTCTATGATTCTATGGTAAAAATTTCTGAGATATCTACATTTCCAGTCATTGGCTTGTTTTCAGATTGGCATGAAAAGCACAAACCCTCAGACTTTGGGGGAGATGAAAACTAATGAAAATAGTTTGCTGGGACAACACTCCATCACTCCCCTACTCCCCAGTTGTCCTTTTCAATAGGAACTGACCATCTAATTTCCACTTCAGCATTTCAAATGGAGCTCAGCTCTTTCATCTTTTATATTATAAATAATTTGCAGTACAGTGAAAGGCAGTATATGTGCAGTATAGTCAAGAGGAAGCTTTTCAACTTTGCCAAAACCAAATCTTTTGATATGTTTCATTTTTTTTTTCTGGTAAAATCAGTTCTCATAGCAGAAAAAAACCTTAACTGCTGTTATAGTGACTATTAGTAGAACTAATAAACACCAATGACAATTCTCCTTCCACGGTAATTTTAAAGTCATCTAGGTCTTGTACAGGAAGAAAATCTTCTCTGAAGTAAAATAAAACACAATTGCCAACTTGCGACTTTAACACGAATCTCTGGATATTTGATATTTACTGAAAGGCCCCTACTCCAGGAAACAAGCAATTATATGAGAGTCTCAGCTCTCATTAGAAGAACAAAAACAAATGAAAAGAAGCAACTTTCCTTGTTGTTGCAAGGAAAATATTGAGAGCATGACCCAAGGATATCCCAAATGCACAAAATTCAGAAGCCAAATAAGGAGACTTCTGACATAAATCTTAGCAGCTTTTAATGCCTATCTTGTGATTCTGAAACATTTCATGTGAGCAGAAATGACCACCAAATCTTAATGTAACCCTTGAGGTCATTTTCCTGCTCCTCCCCTTACTCTTTGCCAGTACTTCTAGAGAAATTGAGGTCTAGAGTGCAGTTCCCTTTGGAAGATGTGTTTGGAAATCCAGTGATTTCCACACATTTTTCTGAAACAAAGAAAACAAATTTAAGAGTATCAGGAGGATGAAGCTGATTTCAATGTACAGCCAAACCTGTCATCCCTAAATTTGAAGAACTGAGTCTTATTCAACGGCTTAGACACACTGTTGAAGAACAATCCCCTCGGCTGCAATTACGTGCTCTTCTGTACAAGCCTCTCCATCAGGATCCGAGATCAAGGCCTGCAGCACCAATAGGATAGTGACCACATGGGACCATTAATTTCCTTCACAAAGCAGCAAGCAGCTCTGGTGACCCACACAAGCATGGGCTGAGACAGTATGATGCTGTAGGCATCTCCTTTTGTGCCATTAAACTGACTCCATTTGCAGTCAGAGGAAACGGGCAGTTCAGCTGTGCCGCTCCTCACATTCTAATCAAGCTATCTGAAATAAAGCAGCTGAATCAGGCCCTGAAAGCTGTCATTTCCCTTGACCATAAAGACAGGTTAAATGATAGATCTCCACATCTTTGAGCAGATGTACGATGCATTTAAGTTGTAATCTCTGTGGTCACGTACATGGAGAGGAAATCTCCTCTGATGCCCAAAGTTATGGATGATGAATCCAGCAGTCCCTTGAGATGTGCATGTGTCCATCTCTCTGATAGGTCTGGAAACTGATATCGACCCTCTTGCTGAAATTAAAGATCTCAAAGTGACCACAAGTTTCATATGAACTGATAAGGAGGAGAATAAACACACAGGATTATGAACACTCACATTTTCCCCCCGCTAAGAATATTCAATACTCAGAGCCAAAGTAGGGCCACTGAAACACTCTGGAGGTAGAAAGTTGTGTATGGAAAAGAAAGGGAAATTTAGAGCGGATGGGTGGTTGCATTTATGAATCTGCATCCACAAATTATCACTTGCCATATTCTCAGGTCACTCTAGATGCTGAGACTTTAAACAAAGCCATAACACTGCAAACTTTCCGGCAGCACAAATTGGTGAGATCCTCTCTTTGTTGAGCAATACCGAGAGTGACATCTGCCAAGCCTGCTTTAATTTGAATCTTTCAGTCATGAAGAGAACATCAATGCTTTACAGCATTGACAGTCTGACCAGAACCTCCTTCCAGTTGGTTGTCTTTAACCAGAACCGTCACGCTATGAATGTTGCCGCAGTGTGAGCGCTGTGGTGCCGGCACTAAGAGGGCTTGGGACAAGTTCACACGCGAGTGCCGCCCCACGCATTCAGTGTATCCATGTCCTAGGAGGCGAGCGAGTTCCGGGCGCAGAGCTATTCTAACAACTCCTACACATGGGAGCAAACATTCTCCGCTTAAATATCCCCATATGCCCACACAGCCATCTCTCTTCCCGTTGAGGAAGGGACTTCAATACAGCCTGACGCAATGCCTTTACCAGCCAAGCCCATTAGAGACTGCTCCATCACTCTGCTTCATAGGAAACGCAGTAATCCCAAAGGTTAACCAGCTTCAACTACTCCTCTCTGTCTGCTGGTGGTGTTAAGTACAAACCAACAATCAGAAGAACACAAAGGTTGTCCCAACTATAGAAACATAGCTGCCCATCAGAAACAGCTCCCACTCCTGTACTCCAAGGGGTAATAGATTCAGTATTTTGATGGTTTTTAACACTGCAGTGTGAATCTAAAGATAGGAGCCAGAAAAATGCTACAATTGCAGAAGACTCAAAACCTAGAGAGTCAGGAGGTCTGGTTCTAATCTTCAATTTAACACCAGGGTGTAACTTCAGGCAAGCCTGGGTTTCTTTTTCATTCTTTGATTGTTTTCACTGTAAGCTCGTTGGGGCAGGAACTGTGTCCCATTGTGTTGTTACAGGGTGTAGAACAATGGGCCCCTGACCTCAGCTGGGGAATCAAGAGATTACAAGAATTATTTAGAGGAAATCTGCGGTTAAACAAGGAATTGGAATCAGACCTCAAGTCCCCGTCAAGTGCCAGTACCAGATGACTATCCTTTTTTACCCTTCATTAGAAAAAAAAAGTCAAAATCCTCATTTATTGTTGTCCAACATTGGCCATTTTTCACACGTCTGCTCAGCCGCCCAACATCTAAGAGCTTCCACCTTTCTCCCGGCTCTGCAGCCACACTGGGTCAGAACCTCTCGCCTCAACAGCATCTGCACTGGCACTGCAGCTCGTTCTGCTTCTGATAAAAAGGGTATCTGGGGAAGGAAGCACCAGAAGGAAATCAAAAGGAAACGCAAGGGCTCACTGTGCTTGTGTGTGCGCATGGGATTCTTCAGCTGTACATCGGAAATTAATCCCAGCCAGGGTGAGCTCTGTGTGGTCTCACTAGCCATCCAAGGCCAACTTCAGTTCACCCCAGCTGCCAAAGTGGAGTTGTGGCAGAGAAAAAGGTTCAAGACAACGTGGAAAAGGAACAAAGAAGCCAAAAAGAGTTAACTGGTGGTATTTTTCTCCAAGTGTTTTTCCCCTCCCCTTCCCTCTCTTCTCTTTTTTTTTTTTTTTCCCTTGTACTTTTTATTTATTTATTTTTTTAAACAAACCACCTGGATTTTAAGATCTGCAGAATCCCATTAAAGGGCTTTTACTCCTTCATGAATTGGAGGCATTTGATGAAAAGGGGTAAGGGGAGAGAAGTGTGTCTGCCTGTGGGAGGGGGAGAGGAGGGGGAAGAGGAGGAGATAATGGGGCATGGGAGCCCTTAATTTCTCCTGTCTCCCCTGCCGGTAATAGGGCTGGATGTAAACACTGCTCTGGTGAATGTTGGAGAGTGATTACAGGATAGCTGGGGAAGGAGGAAGCATTTTGAAACCACAAGTAGGAAAGCAGCTCTTTGATGGAGGGTTAGCAATTTCTTTTTTCTACATGCCCTTCTCCCTCACACAGCAGCCCCCCTTTCCCCCGTCCTCCACCTTCTGTAAACACAGCAGTAGAAATTAGATGTAGGCCAATCTGTTAAACATTTGAAGGCAAAGTGGGCTCAGCAGTCACTCTCACTCCGTAGGATACAAAAGAAGAGGCTAATAATGCTGTAATGGACTTTTCTGGTCTCAGTCGTGGAGCCAGACATCCTGGGTGGTGTGCAAGGAGCTAGAGAGGAAGGAAGACACACACTGCTGCGATGGAGAAACATCATGGAGCAGAAGGAAAGTTTAGAAAATGAAGACACTGTGTTCTCAGCAGGCACTGCTCAGGCACCAAAGTGCAGGTGGTTGAGCAAACAGCTGCTCCAGGGTGTCCACCTACATGGAAAGTCCAGAAATGACCTTGCCAGAGCAGACCTGAGGCTCATACAAGCAAGTACCTGCTTAAGTGGTAATGCCTGACCACACTCTAACACCCTGATGGGTTCTGGAGCTTGATGTTCCACTTCTGGCCTGGGCAAACCAACTACTTTGCTCTCCCTCATGTGGAAACAGGGAAGCAATTACTCCTCTGGAAAGAAATGCTGGGCATTACTGTTCAGGGTCTGTGTGGACGTGCAGTTCCAGAATAAACCATCAATGGGGGAAATCCTTCAGCATAAACAAGTTAATCATCTGTCCTCACACACAAGGTTTCTGTGTTCCTAAATACTGGAGATGCTCTTGCAATTCCCATTCATACTCACAAGGAAGGGCAGAGAGAAAAGAATGGGAAACAATCTGTCTTCAATTTTCAGAAGTTTCTCAAGAGTTGGGGCAAAATTCCGCACTGTAGTCCTGTCAGTCGTGCAAGGGCTGCTCGTTGCTGCTCTCTGGGCCATACTCCTCCAGAGCAGAGCTGGCAGGAGCTCAGCATGCATCCCAAATTCACTATTTGCTTTCTAGTCCTCATCAGAGCAGTTTTGTCTCCCTGAGCCAAGTCCATTCCTGTCAAAGAGCAGTGATCTTACAACATTCAGTCTTCAGGTTGTTTTTAACCACTCCAGAGACTTTAATGAAAGTGAAATACTCCTGTTCTACAGAATCCCATAAGTACTGGGTATCTAACTATCCTAGCCTCCACCCAAAAGTTTTTCATGCATCTCAGATGATGATTCAGCTCTAATCAGTTTTTAACTGAATATACTCTTTAGCTAGAAGGCATCATGATGGTCTTTTAATTAAATCTCCTGCTTAATACATCCACCCCCCCTGACACTTCATACTTTTCGCCCCAGGCTCGTAGTGTTTTCTTGCACGAGAGCACCACCACAAAAGCCTTCATTTAAACAACTGTAAATGATGAAGAGTACACATCCTGTACTAAACACACATGGTTTACAAGCTGGAATAAATACAGCAGACATCTCTGTCACACATACAGCGCACAATCTATAAAAAGGTCATTATATTGCTATTGTTTATTCATGTAAGTTTGCTTAACTAACATATATATAAATACAACGTGGTCCAAAAGCTATTTGTATCCAGGCCCTGTGTAGTCTTTTTGTTAAGTCTCCTTCAATGCAAGGACTTGTGCATTAACTATAGAAACTGACCAAAACAGTGATAACATGAAAACTGGTACAGAATGTTCTTCCTTGGGACTGGGAAGAATGTCAGTCCTCCCAGACACCAACCCACTGCTCATCCTTCACACTGTTTTCCCTCTGCAGCAGTCTTCTTAAGCTCCTTGGTCCATGAATCTGTGACAGTCGAGATTCCAGACTATAATTAGAGACTTTCAACTGCAGTGCAGCTGAAGCCCTCTTTTGTGACCATCACAGCTACAGAGTTCATTATTGCCTTTGGGTGTCTGCTATCCCATGAATAAATTAGCTACCATGAAAAACCCCAAAGAAGACCAAACCAAAACTCCTCAAATAACTTCCGAGACTTTGTTTCAGTTTTTAGCTCTACAAAGGTCTCTTATCTGTTGTAGGCTCAGCAACAACTCGAGACTAAATGAAGCAGCAGCACAGTTACAGTTATACACATTAACAGTTCCCAATCTTCTTTCTCTTCTATCCTTTACCATCTTCCTCCTTCTCTCCCTAGATCAGATATCTCTGTTCCTTTGGATAGAATAGAAATAAAAAAGAATGAGCAGGTAGGAAGCTATTTTTTTCCCCTCATTGTACTTATTTGTGGCGAATAAACCTCTGGAAGCTGGGAAAGGTTAATAGAAAGCCTTACATTTAGCTATTCTCTTCTCACTATAGCCCAAATAGATCATTTTCTATTGTTTGAAAGGAGCAAGATCCTTCCATTACATCTAACCGATGTTGGCAAATGATCCCATGAGCCAGTAACAGACAAAAAGAAAAAAGGAACACAGGAGCTTGCAGTAGCCTCAAGTAGAACAGGAAACACTTTCCTAGTCATACTCAGATCTTGTCCACCTCCCTGTTGCTCTATCCATTTTCTCAGCCCACAGCTACCTGGGATGAAGATTAAGGTCCTGAAGGCTGCAGTCTGAATGTTTCCCATCACCAATAGGCCCCTCAGTTCAAGAAGGACAGGGAGCTGCTGGAGAGAATTCAGTGCAGGGCCACAAAGATGATGAAAAATTTGTTCCCTGTTGAGGTGAGGGAGCACTGGCAGGGGCTGCCCAGATGGGCTGTGGAGTCTCCTGCTCTGGAGACATTCCAACCCATCTGGATGAGTTCCTGTGTGCCCTACTCTAGCTGGACCTGCTCTGGCAGGCGGGTTGCACTGGATGATCTTTTGAGGTCCCTTCCAATACTTAAAATTCCGTGATTCTGTAATAGCAGAAGATTTTTATCTGTGGACACCACGACAGGATTCTCTTCTAGACAGTGAACCAGACAGGTCATAGCTTCCATCATCAAACATTCTCCTGTCAATCTAATCTCACTAGAAGACCTAGGACAAGTTCCTGACAAAACCAGGGATCTTCTTTTCTCCCATTTCTACTCCCAAATAGAGAATTTTCCACTCTGGAAACCAACAATTCTGTATGCAAGTCCTCCTTGCAGCCTAGGCAGGCAGAGCAAAGATGTTGTGGTGCAGGGGAGCAACACTGTAGCAGGCAGCGAATAAAACGAAGCAACACAAAGCAGCCTGCAAAGGGTGATGCACAGCAGGGTAAAAAGCACTGAAATATCCGAGGTTGTAGCAAAATGGAGGTCAGTCTCTTCCAAGTGATAAGACAAGAGGAAATGGGCTCAAGTTGCCCCAGGGGAGGGTGAGATTGGAGCTGAGGCAGAACTGTTTCCCTGAGAGGGGTGTCAGCCCCTGTGCCAGGCTGCCCAGGGAGCTGGGGGAGTGCCCAGTCCTGGAGGGATCCCAACGCCGTGGGGCTGAGGTGCTGAGGGCCATGGGTTAGTGGTGGGCTGGGCAGGGGGAGGGAGTTGTTTGATATTCTGCCCCTTTAAAGCCACAGAATGCTGTTGTCCTGGAACTTCATCACTCCCAATGCCAGAGACCTATACCAGAGACAGATGCTCTCCCTCTCCACCCAAGGCTTCTCCACAGCTGCAGCTGCACAGCACCGGCACAGGAACCAGCAGGAATTTTACTGCTTTTGCTACCATAGGTAACACACTCTTATCACCTTCCATCATACCACTTTGCTTTACCTTTTTCTCTGTCCAAAGTTGGCACATGGTCTAATGCAACGTTTGTTAATGAACAATCATGATTTAGCCATAAAACAATAAATGGCGCCATGAGCTCATTAGACATTAACAACACACTGAAGTTCAAGCACGTTATCTCCACCAGAATATTACAGGGAGCGCTTATCATTTGGGGAAAGCTGAGTTGTGGGCTCCCAGGAGGGTTCAAATGTCATCTGTAGAAGAGGAGAGAGAGAGGCAGAGTAACTGGAGATGCTCAATCTCAAAAAAGCAATAACTGAAAACTTCAGATATGAAAGCGCATTAGTTCCCACAAAAGGCTAAGGATTAAACCCAAGCACAGTTATAGCCAGGAGCACACAGCCAGCCAAGGTGCTATAAAGGCGTGATGTTATTACTTCCAAGGGATGCCATTAAAACTCTGTTTACAAACCTAATGCGCCAGGGAATGGGTCAAGGAAAGAATTATTAGCAACAAAGCTATTTGATCTCTTTTATGATCCAATGAGTCATATCATTTCATACACTAGAAGGTGAATAATGAAAACCTCAAGCCTGTTGATTTATACATGTGTCGAGAATCCTGTGTTCTTTAACCTCAGATGCCCTCTTAAGTGTGATTCGTCCTAAATCAAATGGAAGATCGGGTGTTATCATCCCCACTCTCTCCTCCCACTCACTAATTGAAATGGTGATTGACATCCTGGTAGAATAAAATACCAGTGCCCAGTGATGGATGGCCAGGGCAGAGGATGGGGTCAAGACACAGAACTTGCAGATAGAACTCTATCCTCCTCCCCATATGGGATGGTCCCAGTTTCACCTAACACTCCCTTTGGAATGCTACAGAGAGAGAATCACTGAATAATTTAGGCTGGAAGGGACCTCTGGAGGTCATCTGTCCATCTGGACATACTTTAGTGGAGCAGATCTGAGTGGATATAAGATCTTTTCTTTTCGTGACACACTCCCATCGCTACAGCTTCACCAAAGGCACGTAACCATGATCCCAACTGGTCCAAAAATTGCATCAGAAAAATGCAGAGCCCAAATGTGTCAAGCACTGAAGCATTCCTTAGAGGCATGACGGTCTCAATGAAATCCTGACACAAACCACGTGGGTTTCTGATGGAAATCTGCTGCATTATCAGTCAGCTTGTTTTCCCTGCTTCTTAGTAGCCCACTGCTGAGCAAGCCCAGTTTTTAGGTTCCCACACCCAAGTAAGCTTTTGGACTGTATGGAAGGCAGACTGCTCTGCAACCAGAGTATCCTGGGTCCATAGGCCAGAGTAGTCATCACATTTCCAAGCCACAATCAATCTCTAAACTCTGCAATGTCCCAGCTTCTTCCATGACAAACTGGACTCAAGGCAACTTTGGAGGTGGATACAGGGCTCGGGGAAACATCTGAAGAAGTTCAGAATACAACTTAATTACAGCAACAATAAAAATAGTAATCAGAATATAATCTGCTTTGTCATTTTTTTTGTTTGTGGACCTACTTCTGCAGGAGAGTTGGACTAGATGATCTCTAAAGGTCCTTTCCAACCCTCACCATTCTGTGATTCTTTGATTTTAAATGTTTGGTACGTGTTCTAAACTTGAAGCAAAATACCTCTTACAGTGTCCAGTAAATCCTGCCCAGTACCATGGGCCACAGTCTCACTAAATATTCCCAGCTGCTTCTGCAGAGAGCTCAGAATTACCACTCTGCACATACAACTCTTAGTATCCAATCAGCCTGTAAACGTAATTTTCCCAGGAAATAAACTATCCTGTGAACTTTGTGTATTTGGAAGATGGAAGTCAAATATACTTTTATTTTTTCTCACCCTGTCATTCCCTTGGCCATGTAAACAGTTACAGAAGGGACATTCCAAGTTGTGACCATCTAGGTCAAATATTGACTTATGAAGGGTAGTAGACGTCTCACTAAGTGTGAGCATATTCAGTAAGAAGGTAGCTTTTGCTGTGGAAAACTGTGGAGAAGGGTGTAGGAATCTGTTGTAGCTGTTGTAAAAGTAATTCCAAAGTGCCTCAAGGCTACAAAAAGGATCAAGCTGATTTCTTTGAATAATCTCATTTTCTACCAATGTCATTACCAAAACATGAAATATTCCTCAAACATGAAGTTTTGCAAATTTTCTTCTTCTTCGTTTATTCCCAAGATATTCAGGACAATTCATGCAAATACCACTTCAACACTGAGGGGAACGAAAGGCCTTACATATTCTAGCACATATGTATTTCCATCCTTCCTTGCTTTCTAACACTTTCACAGATACCTGGATCCATGTCCAACCATGTAGGTTTTGAAGGGCTTCCAAGATGTGCAACATAACATACTGTGTATCCCTGGGCCCTGATCAACCACTTTTGCTGCCCAGCAGAGAAACCAGGGCAGGTCATTCATGATTTTCTGGTTTGTCCCACATTATTTTGCCTGTTCTGTTCATTTCCCTCAGCGCTCACAGCTTGACAATGGCTGTGAAGCAGTTTCACAGACACTGACACTTCCTTTCGAGGACTTGAGTTCTTTGCATGAGACACCAACAATAAAACCCCCAAACAGACCCAGAGGCTTTGCCGATGGCCAATCCCTGGAGCACATCCAAGACCTAGACCATAGTTCATGTTTCTCTTGTGATGGGTGAATGCAGTGAATCTTGACATTGTGAACATTACATTCTGTGTTACAATACAAAGTGTTATTGTTATTTTTTCCACAGCCGAAGCCAGGAAGAAAGAAAATCTGGCCTGAAGAAGCTAGGCTATGGTTCAACTTCAGCAGCTTAAGAAAGCAGAGCAACTAACTTGGGAAATCTCTTTTGCTTTGCCAGTGCTTTTAGTTTCCTTTTTCAAACCTACATACACTCCTTGACATTTTTTCTTTTGATAAGAAACTTTCATGAATGCAGAACAGAACCAAACTCATAGATTAGGGAGAAGAGAGCTGTACATAACT
The DNA here is from genome assembly GCA_013401255.1 of Urocolius indicus. Lineage (NCBI taxonomy): Eukaryota > Metazoa > Chordata > Aves > Coliiformes > Coliidae > Urocolius > Urocolius indicus. The sequence goes on from WBNH01004368.1 coordinate 473,168, forward strand.
TCTAAAGAAAGTGCCAACACAGTGGGACTGAATAATCTGAGCCTGACAACAGAGCAGTAATGATGCTCTACCTTCTACACTAGACACATTTTTCAGGATTGGAACAAATCTGATCCAAATCATTGGTCTCCTCGGGCTCATCCCTGCAGCGTTCCACCAAGTGCTGAAGCCAATATATTCCAATTCAGATTATGAGTAAACTAAAGGCTGATCTGCAGAAACATATTCCCTACTCATGAAGCCATTTTGCCAAGCTGTTCAAGTGCTGCCCATGACTTTCACAGCTGCAGTTGCTACAGTAAGAAACATATCTCCTACAGAAGTTCAGGAAACGTTGAATATGAGATCTCCAAGAATCTTCCATGAAAACTTACTCACAGATCACTTCTGTCTGGACAAGAACCTTTCATTACCATTTAGACCAGGCTTAGACAGCTGTTAGGAATAGCCAGTCTTGTTCTATTGCTTACAAAGAAAAGTTTATCCCTGTTATGTTAAAAGTGAGGCCTACTAATTCTTGTCTATCCTCAGACCTGGAAAATCAATGATCACTCTCTTTAATACCCTTTACAAGCCAGAAAGTCTTCATACTGCACAGTGTAATCCAGGAATTTCCACGTTCAGTTAGAACCAAAAGCCAAGTAGTTCCAGTTAAGAGTATTGGACACCAGCCTGCTATCTCCATTCATTTGTCAGGACCACACATAAATGGGATTTAAATATTTATTTTCACTTCTTCACCATCTAATGTCAAACATAACAGCCACATGTAGTAGTTAACAACTGTGTTGTAAGATACGAGCAAAGCCATTGAAAACAGGGTTTAGCTTTAACCCACATGCAACGCTATTGATCACTGCAAGTCACAAATTATGTCATTTCAGCAGTGCAACTACTGCCAGCAGAAGGATTAGCAACATCAGTTGTAATGAGCCACTTCATTTTCAAATAACATTTAGAAATTTACAGTGTCTGGAATTGCAACGATTAAATGGATAACAGAGTGGAACATACCGGATATGGATCACTTCTAATTTTCCACTTACATCCAGTAACCCATCATAAACTATTCAGAGTCCTTTGGTCTTCATTTCTCTCACACCAGTATATTTAAACAAAAGAGATGATCCGTCATTGAAGTTATAGTAGTGGAAAACCAACGGGAGATAAGAAACTGGCCACAAATTCCTAGACTTCAGATGTCTTGTTTCCAATTCTGGCTGTGTTGTGGAGAATTAAAAGAAATGCCAATGAAATGACACAAAAGTGAAAAATTAAACCAGACCTCAGAACATGAATCTATGACTTCTTCTGATTTAGAGAGTCCATACTCATGTATCCAGTTTCACAAAATTCATTATTCCCTATTCCCACGAGTACAGACTGGTCACATGTCTAAGGACCAAGACCTCGGACTGGGAGCACAGCTGGCTTAAAAGAGCTGAACCAGGGTAATTATCTTAAAAGAGCAGAGATCTGAAGAGAAGTATTGATTTTGATGACTTGTTTTTCATGGAAACATCAGAATGTTTGTTACATTTCTGCATTATTTACTACAATAAAAAAGTTCAAGTGACTAATCCCCCCTGACAAAGTGCTTTGGTAATATTAAATCAATTTTTCAAGTTGGCCTGCAGGACACGGTAACTTTGGCATTCTATTCCAAATGGGAATAATCTTTTCTTCCTTCTCAAGCTACAGCACTTCTGAGGGAGCAGAAATTCAACTTTGGTATCTTCTGTACTACACATGGGTACAAGTAGATCTTTTACATGAGTTTCTAATGTTTCCCTTTGCAGTTTTGAGCCACTTAAGCAATTACAATGCTATTGTCTCTTTTTTTTTCTTTCCTTTTTCAGTTCCACATCAAATCTGCAAATGCAGAAAAGCCTCAGAGTGGAAGTCAGCAATTCAGCTGCCATACCCTTCCTTTTTCGGCTTTAGTTACAGTAAGATATAAAGTTTAGTTACACTAAGTTTATTACTGACGGAGTAGTTTGGGTCACTTTTAATCCAATCCACCTACCATGAGCCATGACCTCCCCAAAACAGGCCAATCCACCTGGAAAAATTAATGCTTCTCTCTTTCTTTCCACATTAAAGTAATGACATAAAATAATCAGATGCTGGAATGTGTCTTGGCATGAACAACAAACACAGGCAGCTAGCTTTATTAGCTGTTTCTCTGGAAGAAAGCTCCAAAGGCCCTACACATATTTACTAATGTGCACTGTGAATGACCTCAGATCTTCCAGGCCAGGCCAGGGCAAAAGCTCCTTTAAACATCTTTACAACTCACTTTATACTTTACTTCATTACTAGCAGTGAAGGATGGAAAAACATTCCCATCGCCTGGGAAACTTGTGGAAAGGAGGATGATGTATTGCAAATGGGGACTTGGCATAGCCATGCCTCCCCCAAACCGCCTGCCACGGCCAGTGGGTTGGTTTCAGCTGGTAGCATTTAATGGGCCAGGCTATTTCAGGGATCTGTGCAAATGCCTCTGCAGAACTGGAGGGTTTCGTAGTTGCTTCTCAATCTCAGAATCTGCAGCTTTTGTGGGAGAAAAGTACTGATATACCCTGTTCTTGGGATAACTGGTACACTTGGGGTACGGTGTTCAGTGGCAATTCCAAAAGGGTAGTTGATAGTCAGGCAGCAGAATGCTGTTGTCCAGCTGCCTCTGGTTTGTTCTGTGGCAGGCAAATCTCAAATAAGGGGACTTAGCTTCAATCAGCCACACATTGCACAGTATCTGACCAGGGAGATCTCCATTGTAAACTAGGACAAGATCACAGGAGCGAGGGATGCGGAAACATAAAAGGAGAAAGATATTAAATTTGCAAATGGTTCAGGCAAAAGGGGATAAAAAACTGATCCAAAGGTAAACAGAAGAGCTGGGTCACGGTAGACAGAAAGCAGAGCAACATGTAGACTGAGGCTCAGATAAAAGAGAGAGGTGTAAAGCAGAGTCGGCTTTTCTTTGAGGAGCTAGGGGTCAGCTGAACTCTATGATCATCTAAATCAATCACATTGAACACGACAGCAGATGCCAGCCAGTGCTGAAGTCTTGCTAGAGCAAGCCTTGTTTTTCAGAGGGGACACCTGAGACAGGAGCTGCTCTTAACAACATCCATCAGAAACCACTGGAAATTGCTGTGTGCTCTGCTACCGGAGATCTGAACAGAAGTTATAGCCCAATGAGGATCTGAATAAAAATAGAACAGAAGCTGCACTGCTTCTCAAGACATTCATCAAACAAGTTTCTGCCACCTGGGCCCCACTCTCTGGCTGACCTGGGATTATTCCTCTGTCACAACTAGGCTCCAACATCACTGATACAGCTTATCTAGAAGATTAAGAAAGTTTTCTGCTGGCCATTGTAGTAACAGCAGCCATCAGCCATCTGGAGATGTTTCTAAGTCTACAACACTCTGTACCACTAGATCTCAAAAACACTTTACAAAAGCAGTCAGATATTTCTCTTTGCACTACAAATGGACAAGACCGCCCCAGTTTCTCAAAGTTCACCTCAGAGAGCAAAGTTCAAGTCCCAATTCAGTGCTCTGACCAAAAGAAACAGCACCCCTATCTTCTATGAGTCTGCTCTTGTTAAAGTGTACGCTGGACCATGGATGACAAGTCCAGGGCTGTGGAAAAAAGGGTCACTTAGCAAAGCAATTCACTGAAAGATGAAGCCCAATGAGGGCTTTTGACATTTTAGACAGACACATAAAACCTTGAAAGCAAAACATTGTACAGCCTGAACCTTGAAAACTTCTCCCAGAGGAACATCATTGCCAGGGCCTGATGGACAGAGTGCCTTACAAAAGACTTACAATGCTGTAAATCCATTCATTCAATGGCATGACTCCCCATGATGTCAGTACAAATAAGAGTAATGACAAGCCTCACAGTCTCTAGAGGGAGGTTTAGAAGTCTTCTCTTTGAAGACTCCTCATGAATGAAGCCTCAAAGTTCCATTTTCTCCCCAATTCTCAGTCTGCTGCATACACAATATTTAAAAAAAAAAACCCAAAACCCAACACTTCCATAAATAAAAATATAAATGGCATCCTGTGTTCTCTCCCACACCCCATTCTTCCTCCCTCCTCTTTCCTCATTGTTTGTTCAACAGGATGTTGGCTTTGCTGCGAGGTACACCAAGCCATCTGTCAAAAACATGGAAACAGTTAACAGCGCGCACACAGAGGCTGGAACGACATGTTATGGAGCCTATTTAAGGTCAGAATCATAGGCTTCAGAGAGCAATCCAAGCCCTAAAGCTGTGTCTGCTAAAACCAAACTACAACTTTTCCCTTTTTACAAAGGGTATGGCACTTTGCTTAAGTGGTAGCTCAACTGGGATAAGGCAGAGCTAATGAGACAGCATTCTGGGACAAAGGGACTCTTCACAAGATCTGGCGCACACAGGAGCAACTGAAGTAGTGTGGTCTACTGGAACTCAGAAACAGTTGTCCTTCTTGTACATATGTGAGGGTACAAGGGAATGGCAGTGACACAGGAATATTTTGGAAGTATTTCTGCTGGAAATAAGGGACAAATTACTAGATATTTCAAAACTTTAGTGACCTTTGTAAAACCTCCCTCCTGAAGTCAGACCAGCTCTTCATATAGCATTGCTCTAGGCCATCTGTTTGTCTGTTGCCTGTGAACATTAGGGACTTCTAACTAATCTTGAACTGGTCTCAAAATGCAGAAGATATATCTGTCCAATTTTGAAATGAGTGGTTTGAAGCCACATCTTGATTCCCTAGATCCTGTAAAGAAAGGAGGAAAGGTAAAAATATCTGATTCAGAACTGGACTCACACATTAGGCTGAGTTGCAGAACTTCCAGCAACTTAGTGCATTTAGGTCCCAGGCTGAAATATTCTGCCTAGAAAGGGACCAGGAGGTTACTCTACAGTCCTTGACCCTGCCAAGGCCATTCGACAGAGCTGCTAAGCAGTAAAGATTGCAGAAGTATTTGGTACTCTCCCTTTTCAGAAAACAAATGACCCCTCCCCACTTCTTCAGTGGTAGGAGAGAAGAACCAGATGGCTGGACCTGAGCAATGCACACGACACTGGAGGTGCAGATCTAGAGGTGAAAGGTTCCATAAACCGATTACCAGGAAAACATACAACTGGAAACAACTGCTAATAAAAATTGCAACATTCGGAGATCAAATGCCTTAAATCATCACATTTCTTTAATTTAAAAATGCAGGATAAAAGAAACTAGAAAGACTCTGCAGCACATTTAAGTCAATCCAGTATTTTCCAGGCGTGTCCCTAATTTATTTCACAGCCCAGGTCTAAGAAAGCAGTTATAAATTATCGTGAAACACAGATGGAACACTTGTTTTTTCTAAGAGCATACCTAAAAAAGTTGTTCTCTCTTTCAAAAGTACCATCAACAATACCTTTGTAGCATTAGAAAATGTATTTTATCCAAGAGTTCAAGTTAAAGGTATTAAAGTCAGAGTATTTCCATTTACTTTCAGCAGATTTCTATTGGCTTCAACCCTAGACATCACTGAGAAGCATCATAACCCTTTGTTCAACGGGTCATGTAAGGAGCAGGCCAAGACACATCAGAGGTAACAAGACCTAGTACTGTTCTCCAGGTTAGGTTTTTGTCTCTATTACAGTCAAAATGGTGATAAAAGAAGGAGTTACACCTTTGTTTCATTCAGCTTCATAAAAGCTTTACCAAGCTATGGAAGCACCATACTCCCTAGGCACTGTCTCTAGCCCAGGCTGGGGTACTGGGGGCTTCATAGCAGTGCTCATATTCTGATCGTACCCTCAGCGTGCAACGATCAGAAACAAACCCAAGGCAATGCTCTAAGAATGAACCCTCAATAGAATTAGTTGAAACAAACTTAAACAAAAATACAACCAAAATGCACAACAGCATGTGGGGACTCAGGGCTAATCAGAACCAGCTCCCCTGTACTTCCAGCTCCAACTCAGTTTTCAACCACTGAAAATGAAAACCGTTTTGTTTTTAAGAGGCTACAATATTCTGACAACAATTTGACTGAAATCAAAGAGTTTGCTTTTGTTGATTATTTCTCCCAAGAGAAACACTAGACTGCTCTTGAATGGTTTACAGAACAGTTCTGTATTTGAAGAAATAAAATGCCTAAGTAAAGCTCCATCCCAATGGCATCTCTGGTACCTGGTCAGGGTGCAAGGTTGAGTACTACCTGGTCCGAGCTACATGCACTCACGTCTCTGCCTGTAGATTGACACCCAAAGCCCAGTGTAGGCTCCTGCAGAAACTTCCTGCCCTTGCAGCAAGAGACTTGCAAGCCCTTTCAGGATTCTAGAAATATTTGATAAAACTATGAAGAGAAATGTACCCTAAAATTGAGAAGACAGGACACATCCATTGCTCTGCAGAAAGGGACATATTTGGGTTGCTGTTGAAGAACAGCATGGCCCGTTTCTCTGGTGCTTCCCATGAAGCACACTAACCTTAGCCTGGGCATGGCCTTACATCAACACATGTCAACACAAAGCAAGGTCAGACTTCAACTAGTCCTCAGGTTTGCACTCAGAATACATTGCAGCTTGTGTCCTGCTCACCACCTAAACCTACATCTGAGTACCGTCTCATCCATTAGCAGCATTAATACAATAGGAAAGGCCACTGTTCCTTTCAGTATGACTGGAATGAGAGAGGCTTTGTGTAATTGTACCCAAAAACAGCTCAATACTAGTAGGTGCCTGGCCTTATCTGTCCTGTTGGCCTTTGTTTGCAGATGGAGATACTTCAAGATTTCCAGCATCTATTTTGTCGAACCAGTAAATTATGGTCTTATTCACATATCCTTTCAGGCCCTTCCATGTACCCAAGGAGGATGGCAGAAGTTACAGGACCCTCATTTGTCATTTTTGGCATTTGTTTTTTTCCTCCAATGGCTCCCCTGCTTCTATCTAATCAGGGGGATGTTTCCTGCCTTTGTTCTCAACCATTCATCCTCCAGGAATGATTATTATCATCAAACGGCATTAAAATAGAAAGCCTGGAGCCAGCACCCAATTAGCATGGAGTTAGGGAGTCCTGGAAAGAAGCAATGGAAGAGAACACAGATAATGCAAATAGTAAAAATGGCACTGACTTACATGCCATTCAACCACAGCATCATCCCAGCTTAAAAAATAAACCTGGGCTTCAAACTCAAGTTTGAAACCAGTAAGTGTCATGTACACTTGGTATGTCACCAGTAGGCCTAGAGAACAATGCAAGTGTCAGCTTACCCACCAATTTAAACCTTACACTGATTGGGAGACTAGTGCTCCAGATCTCACGATGTGGGAAATTATTCCAGTTTCCTTTGTGCATCAAATCACTGCTGCCAGGAAGCAATGGCAATTCTCTCCTGAAGGAAGAGTGAGATAACAGAGAGGTCCTTAGGGTGTACAGATTATTTTAAGCTTTGGGTTCATATTAGGAAAAAAACTATTTCTGCCTGTTGCCTGCTCAAGTTCCTCATATATTTCCCATCACTGACTGAGAAGTTCAAATGTGTACTTAGTTGACAACTATGAGTGAAGGACAAGTGACAAACTGGATGACTCTTAAAGGTTGTAGGGAATTGTGGATAACATACGACCAAAAATGTAGCTGCCTACTCCAATTATCATCCAAATGTGTCTCAGATTTTTTTTTTCCTTTCTGAGAGAACAAAATAAAACATTTAAGATTTTGCTTTTGATTATATGCAGAAAGACCTATCAGCTTACAAAAATCCTCCTCACTTTGCCTTGATTTTCAACTGGAAATCAGATTCAGCAAGTTAAAGACGTTGGCAATGTCTTTATTAATGTTTTAAGCACTGAAAACATTAATTTTCTGAGGTGAGAAAGAAATATTTTTAAACCAGGCCAGTCTTTTAACCCTTCAGAAATTAGATTTTTTTTCCAGCCTTTCACTGAACAATTCTCATCTAAGTCACTTGCACTAGGACACTGCAAGGAGAGCTCAGCAGGAGCAGAGTTCCTGTCTGCTCATGGAAAGGTTACTCTGTCACCCTGTAGGTATGAAGTCATGAACACAGTTGATGGGACATGATGTCCTGCTGTCCACCTTCACATTAGCACAACCTGACCAAGAATCTATGTAGGAACAGGCACAAGGTCCTGCCATCCCTCTTCTTCCAGAGTGTCTCTGGTTTAACCTCACCTCCCCAGATTCCTCACCTGTTAAATAGGGAAGATATTTCTTTATATGCTATGAAGGAAAGAAATGTCTTCCAAGCATGACTGTGGTGTCACAGATTAACATCAGAAATATCAGTTGGATGGAAAGAGCAGAAGCAACAACATGAAAGCAACTGGTAAGTAACAGCCCTGAGCTGAGATCCTCCTCTGGCCTTCTAACACCTTCGGTAGATTACAAATTTCTTCCTTGGTGATCCTGGCTGTAAACCTAGAACTACTGGATCAAGGTGGTTTTGAGGGGATGCTGCTGGTTGAGAGCCTTAAAAACCAAGTCCTGTTAAAAATAAGAATGGCCTTAGTTGACTTGAGGATTTTTCTCCGAGCATAACATTGCAATCATTTACTGCAGAGATCCCAGGACCTGCGGATCACAATGGGAACTTCAAAATAACCTCAGAAGAAGCTGAAGTTGAGGGAAAAGCTTCTCCTCAAATCCCACAGTACAAAGTCAGCACAATCTGCAAAACTCCTGTGGCACTGGCTATTGGCTCTGAATGCCAAATACTGTTTCAGCTCATTTTTGGAGACAAATCCCAAGTGTTTCCCCACTCTAAGAAGTGAGGAAATTCAGACCTAATTGTTAGACACATCACTTTGCTGCTGTCTAGAAAAGAACCAAATCAGGTTTAAAAATACACACTGATAATTTAAAAGTTTGCTCTTTGTGCATATGTTTGGTTTATTTGTTTCCCTTTTTTTTCCCCCCAATGATTTCTCCACTTTCTAATTGAAGGATAAGAAATGCTTTCCTGCTTAAAAAGAACAAGGCTGCATAACTGAATTTTTCTTCTTGTTCATCTTTATACACCCTGGCGCCAACCCCTACGCTGGTGTAAATCATGTACTTGATGGGAACTTTGCTCATTTATATCCAATGCAAATCCGGTCTCCAGTGTCTCCAGATAACAATCTTGTTGTGTTTAATATTGCATAAACACATAGGATGATGCGTTCCCTGCCTTGAAACAGTTTGTTTAACTTTTTATGTCTCATCTTCAGTCAGGATAGAAAACAACGGGAGGGAAGGGTGGAGAAGGAGTGAGATACTACAAATGAGATCATGCAGTCCAGGCTCTGGTAAACTCGAGGGTGAGAAGTCTTTCAAACAGAAGTCTATCTCTGCCAAATCAATGGGAGGGGAAAAAAAAAAACCCACCCCGAGAGGCTAAATTTAACCCTTATTCTATTTAAAACCCATATGCAGCATCTCACATAATTGCATTATATAAACACAATTGTGTTATATTTACGGTTCGAAACAAAACACAAACTCCTCGGCTATGAGACTGAACGTCCCACCCTGCTACGGCATTTGTTGTAAACAGGGAGCAGCCTTGAAGCCCAGCGCTGTGCCGGATGTCTCATCTTGGCTGTGTTGGCCACCCACCTTGGCCACAATGCAAATCCAACCTCCAGAAACAAATAGCTTCCAGTTTGCCACGTGAACTCGGTCTTCTTAGGATGACCACCTTGCTGCAGGTGCAGTGAGCCCTGAGCATCTGATATGAGCTACTTTGGTGGTGACAAAAAATTCACCTACCGGTAAGATGGCATGAGGGGAGCAGAGAAACACAAGCAAGGCACCAGGATGCGGATAAAGCACCGAACATGACCCTTGCTCAAGCCACTCTATCAGAATTTCCAGCCTTTCTGCAAACAGCGCTGGAGGTTTCTACAGGAAAAACATCAACCATCCCCCCAACTAAATTTTTAGCTGCCCACTGAAACATCTGCTTGCCAGAGACATCCAACCCTGCGTGTGTCACTGCCTTCCGAGGCACACAGGAGGCCTGCACCGACTTCTCTGCATGGGCTGCACAGAATTAAAGTGCACAATAGGGTGAGAACATCCAGCACCCAACAGTCTGTAGACGCAGGACTACAGCCATTGCTCTGGTTCCCACTGTGCCCTTTGTATTAGGGCTTGAGGGCAGCAGGCAGAGGCTTCCTAAGCCTTGGGCAAAAGCTTCCTGAGGCATCTGAACCGTCAGCGTGGCTGTTGTGCAACACATGACGCCGGCTGAGGTTGTATCAAAATAAACCTTGACCAAAGTGACGCAACAGCCCTGGCACAGAGACGCCACTGTAAACGCTCACCCCGCAGGCCACAGAAACGTTACCCAAATGAAGGAGGATCCCTTTGGGAGAGGTGCACCTGGAAACCCACAAAACCCTATTTCTCCACACCGCCGTCCTGGTTTCCCCACTCCAATTAACTCACAAATCAGGTTGGATTTATAGAGGACTTTCATATTCAGACTTTTGCACAGGGCAGAGAAGTTCCTCTCCCTGGATCGCTGGCACATGGACAATGGACTCCTGTCCTCACTCCTGCTTCTGTGAAGCTCTGCTGTGGCTTGATCCATGTTGGATTTTCTTCTTCTTTTTTAAACTTAAATGCTCAAAGACAACCTTCATTTTGCAAACACTATTCTCTGCAAGCAGCATTTTAGCTCCTCAGTTGCTCCAAAACAGATCAGGCTTTGTTTCCTTTCCTGGGGCTTTGACACTCTTTAATTCCAGTCATCTCACTATTTTTTTTCTGCAGTGGATGGGACTCAAAAGCACAACAGTTGTGCTCATTTCTTTTTGGTTCGCCTCTACAGTTTCTACTTGAAGGAGGTATTTTGCAGCTGATGCTTAGCTCTGCTCCAGCTGTTTCTAGGTGAAAGAAGTGGCTAATGGGATCAGGGACCCGACCTTGGCACTCCAGGCATGTAAGCATTTAATTCTGCCACCCGATTTATAACCTAACCAGACACTCCTGTGGTGATACCACTTTGCAGCAGCCACCAACACGGAGGTGACGACGTTACTTTTTAAAGAGACACCAGCTCTTCAGGGAAAAGCAGGAATCCAATTATAAAGAAAATTAATTTCTTTTTTTGCCATCATTATCCTCAGTCTGAAAGAAATCTCAGACAGAATGACTAATCAGGCTCCAGCAAACAGAACCTCAGCTGCTGGCAGCAGGGAGGCAGCCCAGGAGGGCTGAAAACAAAGCAAAATGGTCACGGATCCCCTATGCCAAGCAGGGAGATGCTGCCAGAGCAGGGGACCCTGTGCAAGCTGCTTGATCAAAGTGAGGAGCACTGAGTCCCCAGCCTAGAACAGAGAGAAGCAGAATAAAAGCTGCTCCCTGCCAGTGGAAAAATCAAAGTGAAGGTTTCCTCGTCACTACACCACCTCAGAAATGCAATGGTCCTGCAATGTCAGCTGGTGGAAGATGTGAACTCTGGCAGAAGCATCACTGAGAGGCACCAAGCTCAGAGCAGGGAGGACAGACAGATGGATAGCTTGAATCTGCAAGTGTTTACACACACACACACACACACACACACACTCTAAGGCAGCAAGAGCTTCCCGAAACGCTGCTCCCTCCTTGACTTTAGGCTCTGGCTAAATAATACTGCATTGTTTTGTATCAGGTTCTGCTCTTGCAGCCCTGCTGTGGCTAAGAAACAAAGGGGGCTTCATGCAGGACAAAAGGGGACTGTTCTACCTAATGAGGACCAGTTGAGAGGTATGGAGACAGCACCCTCTCACCATCGGATCCAGGGCTGTGAACAAGCCCTATCCTTTGGCTAATGAAGAGCAGTTGAGAGGTGCAAGCGGGAGGCAAACAGGAATGTCTCTTAGCAAAGAGGGGCTGGTCTCGAGAGACGCCAGCACCGCCACTCTGCGAGGGAGAGCCCAGGAGAAGGGAACACGTTTAGGTTCATCTGTCACCGTGATGGCTCCTGACCTGCCAACCTCCCAGGCCCTGCTCTCTGACCTCCAAATCTGACCTCTCCAAAGAGGCGCTGGTGCTCAGCCAGAAGTCCGCTATTGACTACCTGTCAGAGGGCACCTGCTTAAGGAACCCCATAGAAATTAAAGTCACAAAATGAGTCACGAGGGACTGTTTGAGCTGGGAAGCCAGCATTAGTCCCTGGCTGGTAAACCAATCTCCCTAATTATCTGTCAGAAGAATCTCTCTTCTTTCTATTTTCTTTTCTTCTCCCTTCCCCCCTCTCCCAGCTACCCCTTTTCCCAGTCCTCTCCTCTCTTTCACTCATTATCTTAATTTCACATTAACTGAAGGGATTAAAAGCACCTTAGGAGGGGAAGGGGGGAGAGGCAGAGACTGAAGAAAGAAAATAAGACCTCAAGGTTTCCATGTTGGGTCCTTGCAGGAGCTCAGGCAAGCAGATTGGCAACGCTGGGAGCCACAGAACTGTCGCATTGGGTCGTGTTTTCACATACAGCCCCCATTGCTGCCATCCAATCTAAGTATAAAAGAAAACAAACCCTTGTAGGCACAATGTAAACCAAGCCCTATCCAAGGGAGGATGTATGGCTGTTCTTCATTTCCCCATCCTCCTCCCCTGCAGTGTAATTTTATACAGCTGCACTGGAGCGTCTTTGCTGTTTGCTGGTGTTTCTCGTCTCAGGCACGTTGAAAAGGGCTGTCATGGTGCCCAGGACACCACGCTTGAGGAGCTGCTCTCTGTGTCCAGCTGGACAAGGGCTGGACAAGACTTCACTGTGCCAGGGAACCATGCCCTCCACTGCAGCTCTGCGGTCGAGGTTGAATTCACTGAACAAAGATTTGTGATCCAAATCTCACTCTTAATTTGTTTTTTCATAGATAATGTTAAGGCCCAGGAATATCCTAATTCACCAAGGCTGGATCCCCTTTTCCTTTTGCAATAACACTGCTTGCAGCCTGATCTGTGTTGGAAGGGACTGCCTGATCCCTTGCTCTGATGGGATGTAGTGGTGAGCACTGGTGTTCGCCATCCTACAGTGGGGCTACAGATGGCAGAGAGCAAGCCAAAAGCTGGGCTTATTTTCTTTCGGATAACCAAGATACTACTCTCGACACTAATAACACTGATACTTTTTCAAGCTAATTTTTTTCCCTTCATATGGGAAAATGAAGGGGAGGCCCTTGAGGAGGCCACACTTCAGCGTGCACATTACTTCAGCCGCAGTAAACTCCAGCAACCTGCCTAGAGTTTGAGTGGAGACCTGACCAACACTCTCCTACAAATAAAAGGCATCACCATCAGATCCAAAATCCCTTCTCAGAAAGCAGGACTGTATCTCCTACGGCTCTGTCTCTCCACAGCCTACAGTACCTGGCATGAGGCAGAAAGCCTCAACACATCCAGTGTTAAAAAGCTATTGCTATAGAAAGAATTATTTATTATGCTCTGAAACATCTTAATTACATCAATAGTGAATAAATGAAAGAAAAAAAAATAGAAAGCTCTAACCTGGAATGTAATTTTTTTCCCCAACTCCACTGGTTGCCCTGAGAAATAAGGCCAGGTGGACCCAACTGCCCTTCCACCAACGATCACATCAGAGGGTTTGCAACAAGGCCAGCTAGCAGGAAACTTTCACATGAGTCTAGGTTTCATCCTGAAAAATTGTGCCCTGTGCTACTCCTAACCCCTCCAAAAGCCAGGACTGCATTTCAGTTTTATTCACATATCTGGCTGTAGCTCATTAGTCTGTTAAAAGGCCAAAGATTTAATGGTGTATAACTCCACAGTTAGTCCCATTGGATTCCACAGGATTACTTTTGCGGCCAAGTACTAGCATTAAGTGTGAATAAAGACATCAAACTGCAGCCCTAAGTGTCGATGATTCATCGGCAGAATTCCTAGAAGAGAGGGAATCCACACAACAGCCTCATAGCTGTGAGGTGACCTAACTAATAACGCTGTTATCCAGATAGGAAAGCTGCATCCACTGGGAGAAATGGGAAAAACATCCTGCTTAGTGGGGAAGTCACTGAAAGGGAGAACATTTCTTGCCTTGTTTCTATTCAAGATAGCTATAGGCTGTCAAAGAATCCCTTATTCCTTGGCACAGCTGCTCATACTGGGAGCCCCGAAGCAGTCAGGGAGAGGTGAGACTTGCTGTTCTCTCCTGTCCGAGTGATGGGGGAGAAGAGGAGCTCACCAAGGCACTGGCTGCTCCTCTCATTTACCTGCAGGCAGAGGTGAGCTTACTCACAAGCAAGTAACCTCTGCCCAAAATAGCAGATTTTAGAGTAGGAGAAACATCTCTCTCTTTCCCTGCCCCAAAAACATCACTAGCAAGCAAATGCAGGACTACAGCAGAGGTCCTAGGCTGACGTTCCTCTTGCACTCAAGATCAGGTATCTCTGGTCACACCAGTCACCCCTTAATGAACTCATGAGGGTTTGGCCTCTGTTTTATTGGGTGAAAACATTTTCTCATGGTCAAGTGATAAGGAAGCTTGATGCAATGGGTGACAAAGGACAAAAAAACCCACCCCAAGAGTGGTGAAAAGACATTTTTCACATAGTTTCTCCCTGTCATCTTCCAGGAAACTGATAAAACTGGTTTCAGATGTAGTTTTCATTTAAAATGCAACCATATATCTTTGAATTGAGTAAAACCAACCCTCCAGCACAGGCACAGAGGGAAGGCAGCATGCCCTGCTTAATGGCCCACAGCCGTGAGAAGGGATTGTAACCAAAGCCAGAAAAGAACAGAGCTTTCCTTTACTTTCCCCACTGGCACCTAGGAGGGAGATGAAGTGTCTCCAGAGAACTGTCTGTGCTTTCATAGGTCTGTGGTTTTACTAGTGAGACCTGCTGAGAAACATTGTTAGCTTAGAAGTAGACACACACATTGAATTTAGTAACAGAGACAAGCAATTTGGCCTCATAAATGGGAAATCCATTATCTGGGCTTCAGTTTCGAAGCACCAATGGAAACTAAACAGTGAGCAACAATAACTCATCCCATCTTAACATAAGGACCTTTCACCTGTTCTTCACAGTTTAATCTGCCTTTTTTTCTCCATCAAGGACATGGGGGAAGGATCTTTACCCTCATAGGGAAACTTCTTGCATTGAAATCAGATTCATCTAAAATAAACTCCTTGAAGTAGAGCGTTAGGGTGAAAAAATGCATTGTCAGCATTACCCACAAGACACACTCAACAGCCCCAAAGCTAGGGGAGTCACTCTCCTCAAAGCCTTTAAAGTATCTTTGTTCTAAACATTTCTCTGTGGACTAAAACCCAAGCAAACACCCTTTGCTACAGTCCAAGGCAGCTTTCCTGAGGAGCACATCAGGGCTTTCAACACCAGCTGCTCTTGCACACTGTAGTGGGCAGAAAGCAGTGTTCCCTATCTGTCACAACTTCCAGCGTCACAAAACTCACTGAAGATTCCCACTTGGAGAAAAATGGGCCAAGATTTTGAAGTTCTGTACAAAGTAAAAAGTCTCAGTGCTTGCTATTAGGAAGAAAACCACATCTGTTCTGGTCACACCAAAGCCCTCCCATGGATAAGAACAACTCAGCTACAATTTGGTGCTGAATGTCGCAGACTGTGAAAGCAACTGGCTCCTCCATACTTCTGCTCTATAAAAGTCATCGTGGTGGGCAGCTCCATCCTACCTCCAGTCACCTTAAGAAGCCATGGTCACAAAGTTTCTTTTGGAAGAGAGGTACAGATATCATCCTTTAAAAGTCTGTTACATCTTGTGTAGAATCATCAGTCCCTTCACTTTAACACCAGAAACTTTTCTTACTATAACAGAGAAGCCAAGATGAAATGATGATTTCAGATCTCACTGAAACAAGAGCCTTCTGATGTTATTCAAACAAAACATGAAAGCTAAAGGAAGTCATTCCAACCTCACCTACTGCAAAATGTAGTTGAAGCTGCCAGTCTTGGCAAACATTTTGATTTTAACAAAAATCTGGTTTTTCTTTTTGGTGTAACCTGTTACAGAGTAGAAAAGGAAGAGAGGTTTGACCAGTTTTACTGTGACCGTGTTTAACAGAGACTCATGACACTATGTACTATACTGTATCTTGCCATAGAAACACGGATATAGCTTGGAGCATATCTCTAAATGATGGGGGGGGGGGGGGGGGNGGGAAAGAGATCCAAGTTCCTCTGCCTGTGCCCAAGCTGGTTCCCATTCAAATAGTCAGGAGTGGTCCAGGGCCACCTTCTATCTCCTTGTATCAGCCTACATGTATATAGCTTGCACAACAGTAATGAAATCAGTAGAAAGTTTGGGTTTTCCAACAAACTGTTGGACTGGGAGAGTAACTGAAATACACACGTTGATGCTGACAGTCACACACCTCAAAACTCATTCGGGAAGGGCAATGCTGCACGTGTTTAAAACCACACACTCATGCACTTCCTTCCCCTCCAATACCTTGGAAATGAGACAATACAAAAGATAAAGAAAGAACCAACAGCAATAACTCTTCCCTAAACACACAGTAATGCTAAACAAGTCCCCATATTCTAAGTTAAGAGTAAGAAATGACACTAAGGTGGTCAATGCCACAAACTCAAGTTTCTACTGAAGCATCCATTCAGCTAAACTGTGTGTGTTTGAAGCAGGTTGGGTCTCAAGTTTAGCATAGATCCAAAGTCAGAAATAGCCAAGTGTCAAGTTTTACATGTAACAAGACAAGCGCAGCTAATGCTGCCTGCGAGCAAAGCTGCTGAATTAACGATGCCTCGGCCCACTTACAATGCAAAGCTTCCAGGCTATGTGGGTTGTGTTTCCTGGCCTGAAAGTTGCATTTAAACTACTTTTCTAACTGTAACAGGCCAGAACAGTCCCCTATGCTCAGAGGACAAGCGTCCAATTTGGCTTTTGGCTGCACAGCCTGAGCTGTGAGTTCAAGTTGCAGAGGGAGATGTGATTAGGGAGATCCCTGAGATGGGGCACTATGCAAGGAAGAATTCACTGGGGAACTGAATTGCTGAGGAGCTCTGAGAGTGACCCTTGACTTCTGTCCAGGACCATGTAACTCAATGTTCCGTGCCTCAAGAGTCTCAGATTTTAGCAAAGATTTTTTGCAGAAGAGACAAGTTTCCTGCTCCAGACATGCACTTGCACGTGTTGAGCTCCAGAGTGGCTCTTCATTCTGGTTCAGCTGGGTGACTGAAGGCACAACTACCACATTAACATCTGCACTGGGATGTTTCTAACTCCTGTTCAGAGGGCTACAGTAGAAGCTCTTCCTGCTACTGATACTCCAAATAAATAAAGAATTCTCACTGCATTCCTCTTTGCCTTGCCACAGCTTTCCCTTCTCCTGGGACATCACGTCTCTCTCAAACAAGAAGTGCTGCAGATGTGGAGCTGGCTTCACACATAGGCCTCACAGCTCAGCTCAGAACCCTAGCCCCAGGGCAGTACTATGGACCCTTTCTGCCAGGCACATCACTGCAAAGACAAAATCAGTCTAGAAGTCCAAGTTTCTTAGTCAAGGAAAAGAAAAGCAAGAGTCCTGTTTAAGCATTTGGAGGATGCCTCTGAGCTGCTGAAACCCCTAGGTCCAAGCCTTCCACTCAATGCCTTCAGATGTTCCTCTGCAGCACTCCTCTGTTGGCTTTTATTTTTCCTTTCCCCAGCCTCTTCAGTCATCTCACTAGTGGAATGAATGATTCATGTTAAAACACTGAAGCGAGTTTAAAGCTAACTTGCAATGTAATGGATCCTCTTTCCCCTCTGGCTCCCTGCACGGCGCTGGCTGAGGCTCCCGTGCTGCTGCTGAACAGCTGCTGTGCTCCATCTCCGGGGCAAAGCCATCCTGACCGTGGCCACCAATGGACAAGGCATTTTTAGTTTCAGGCATGTGCTTAAATTCTACCAAAGACCCGTTGAATCGAGGCCACGTAGGATCCCTCTGCTACTTCTGACATGTATGCAGTGACTAAGTGCTGAAAAGGTAAATCATAGAATCATAGACTCTAAGAATTTATAGATAAATGGCTAAATGACATCTTGGGAGTTTATGAAGTTTTTTTTTTCCCCCTGTACTCAGTGCAAAACAATTGCTGAGCTCCTTAGTAAAGAAATAACAAAAACCCCACAACAGGCTGTGCTCCAGATCAGCCACATAGCACAGCAAATAAATTCAAAGACACAGGATTACTCCCCCAAATGCTATAAATAATCAAAACAATACACCTAGACTACAGAAACAAAATCAAGCAAGAAGCAAACACACCGTGAGACAGAGATTGATCTATGCATCCGAGTAGCTATCGTTCCTCTGTTTCTCTCTGTCTACTTTGCCATGTGGCATTAACCAGATTTTGAGAGATGACCTTTAATTTGCTCAGTCTAAAGCAAGTTTGTCGTGCCAGAGACTTAACAGATGATATACTCTGGCTCCAAGACGTCAGCACTCCAGAGTCTTTGAGCGTCCTACTCCAGATCCGGGATAGAGTAGGACTAAATGCAAGCACGTAATACTTCTATCACTCCCCTTCCATCTTTTGGACTTGTGCAGTTATTTACTACCTGGCCTGGCTGCTGGGAAATCGGGGGAAGACTCGGAGCCTCCTTCAAGGACCCTCTGGAGTTGTGGTATGCCCCAGGCTATCTCCTGGATTATGGAGTTTCCATTGTGTTTTCTGGGGGAGATGGTGAGGGAGATTAACAGGAAAAACATTGTCACAAACTTGAGCTGCTGTCATGACTCACTGCTTGGCCCCAGCCAGCCCCTGAGTCCCCCCTCCAAGGCAACAGCCCAGAGGCCCAGCTGTGCTCTTTGCTCTGGTGCTTTGAGATCCTGGGACACTGCAGGCTCCCCTCTCTGATCGGCCATCAAGAAAGGTCAGTTTTGCACCCTCCTCCCCCCTCCAGCACCCACCTAAGCTAGACATGACATCTGGAGCAAGACAGGCATCCCAAACCCCTATCTTGCCCCTTCCAGCCTCGCTTTTCACCCCTCTCTTCCCCCAAAGCCTGCCTCAGAGGCTTTGTTCTGCTCACTAGGTAAGGGGAGAATTCTTCAATCTGTACACAGAGACGGAGAGAAAGAACATGACGTCCACCCTAAAACCCAAGCCCTGGGAGTCATCTGCTCTGGCTGGGGATCAAAGGCTCCATTCCATTTTTAACCGCTGCCCTGCCCCACCTTACTACTGCAGTGCATCCAAGCATGTTTTCCCATCATTTCATTGTGTGCCAGAGGATAAACAAAAGCCACCCCCTCAGTCCAAGGGAAGGATGCATTCTTGAGAACTGCTAACCCTCCTCTTACAGATAAGTGCCTTTCCCACTGCGGGCTGCGACAGCTACTGTAAACCTTGACTGAGCCAGTTTTCCTGAGCTTACATGACAGAACAGCAGGCTGAAGGAGATGGATGGCTTTATTTTTGTTAAGAACAAATCTACAGATGTTGGTTTTAACCAAAAGAAGAAGAAGGAAAAAAAAAAAAAAGCTCCGTGGGTGATTGAGAGGCACCAGGAGGGAGAGAAAGAACAGTCCAGAGATACATACAGGCAAGTAACATACACAGAGTGCTTAAAAATAATACCAGTGGGAGCTGACATCATTTGTTTACTAACAGTGTGCTTGTGCCCGGCTCTGTATAATCATGGAAAGGCCAGTAGGGCACAGGAAGCCTCACACCACCACCACCTTGGTCCATCGATGCTCACAGGGTGCAGTTTACACCAGTCTGTAACTGTTCCCTGCAGGCAGGGGCCTGGGAATCCTCCTGCTAGACAGAGGGTTAGAAACCCCAGAGGGACTGGGGCACTGAGTGCTGCCTGATCTCACATGCCCCATCAGGGCCTGGCATCCTTCATGGATCATTGCCCAGTGGCAAGAGAGTCTCACCTGGGGACCACAACCAGCCACAGGGCTCCTTCATCTCATTACCACCCCTCACCAGAACGAACAACATCTATACTTGGACAGTCATCTAGTTCCAAACTATGTCTTAACTGCAAGCTCTCTAGAGCACAAAATGGTAGAAGAACACATCCCCTAAGTAACAGTCCTTTTCTCAGGCTTCATCCAATGGGTTGTTTTTAGATCCACGGTGGAAAGAGCAAGGGCAGATGTCCCAACTGCAGGAGAAGCAGAGGGAACACCAGTGGTCTAAATCCACTATCCAACCTGGCACAAGGCCAGCACCCACAAACTCCTACATTTTTTATCTTGGAATATCTGCTCTTTCATTTGGTTTCTCTCTACCTCAGTTTCCCCAGCTGGAGGTAGGGATGACAGTGCAGCTCTGCACTAGAGTAACATCACAGATGCATTAATAAACAAATGCTTGTAAAACGTGATCCAAGTTGCACTTACAAGCACTTTGGAGTGGAAGAGAAAAGCAGTGACATTACTTTAAACAGAAAATCCTGTGCCATAACGTCTTTGCTCTTTTTGCAAAACATAAATCTCACGTCCCAGCTTTGCTGAGGGGTGAGCATCTGAAGAGGAGGTCCTTGCAACAAATCACTGCAGACCTCAGTACAGATGGAAGATGTCTACATAAAACCACTGCTCTAAATTGGCCCACTGCTTACCCACCTTACAAATTCCTCACACCCTTCACATGCCAGGATACTACCTGATAAAGCTCCCAGCTAGGAACAAATGGGATATTTCACTCTGGGACCCATCCAGTTGTTGGCAGAGGCTGCCAACAAGGCTGGCGAGCAGCCAGGCTTTATGGTGTGTTTGTGTGCGTCAGCCGCAGATACCTGACTACCAGGAAATGGAGTGAGACCATCAACTCATTACACATAAGCCATCAGATGGTAACAACTTTCAGTCGTTGGTATTGACTTGAGCTGCAATTGAAAAGGCGCTGGTGAGATGAAAGGCTCTGTATCCCATTACTAATCCCCTGAGCTATCCAGTCCCCCAAATTTTGTGGAAGTTTTAGGTTTCACCATGAAATGTTCCTAAAATGAAATGCACATTTGTTGCCAGCTCTGCTTATTCCTATCCAAGCATTTCCTCAAATTCCCTCCCTGGAAGCATTAGCAGCAAAGCCTCTCTGCTGCTGCTGGAGGCTGCTCCTCTGCTCCCACCTCCCAGGAACCTGGTGCTTCCCTGCCCTTCGCTCCAGAACCCCCTGGGCACTGGGGTACCCGTCAGCCTGTGATAACCTCCATTAGCAACCTCTAGAGGAGTCCAAAGGGTCGTCAAGAAGTTAAAACCTTTCTGCAAAGACACTCACGGCCAAGTCTGGGTCCGACATCAGAAGTCCAGGGTGTAACTCATGCTTCTGGTGAGTGTCATGCTGCCCTCAGCACCTACCAGCGAACGCGCTCTACCACCCACCAGACGGCTGGCGCCTCGTCCACGCAAGCAGCGAGCTGCGATCGCGTGCGTCACTCATCAGGGAATCTCACATTTTGGAGGCCTGTGTCATACAGCTGGACTCCGGCAGAAGGCTGGGAACAATGTGGGAACACAGGCAGAAACGTTCACGTCCCACTGGAAGGTCTTTCTTTTTCCCCCCTCCTCGTCTCTCTTCTTTCCCCAGATCTGTCCCACCCCCAAAGAGGAAGGCAAACACAATGCTTATTAGCAGAAGGGAAATCTCTCACACATTTTCTCCAGCTACAGACCAAGAGGCAAAGCCCATTTCACATTGCTTACACGGTGCGGAGCATCTTCACACCCATGCAAAAGCTGCTTCTAAATAAGAAACAGTCTCACTAAATATGGACAGTGCAGAAACCAAATTGGTTTTGGGATATTGTTGCTCAAAAGAACAACCTCTTCCCAGGGAGATAATGAAGAGCAAAACAGCCACAGGAAGAGTAATGGTTGTAACAGAACCGGATGAATATCGTTACATCTGTTGGGAGTCTTTTTTGGGAGCACAGCATTCTCCCTGGAGGAAGGGTGAGAAACCTTCTGATAGTTGTTCAGCGAAGTGCTGTGGTCACTCGCAGGAATTCTGCACATGCCCCAGCAATGCGTCACTGCCCACATCCACACGCACATCCCCAGCTCTCCCGCTTCTCCCTGCGGACTCACAGCCAAGAGAATAGGAGAGTGAGCTCTAGAGTACAGGAATCTTGGCCCTGCTTCTCTCTAGGGAGAAAGCCCCTCAACAGTCTTCAGGAACCAAACCAAATCCTTTCTATTTGCCCACACACATCTCTATTGAAAGCTGTTCTGTGCTCATGGTGTGTCCAGGGACACAGAGTTCATGGTTAAAAATATTACACCTACAAATGACATTTTGGGATGACTGCAAAGAAATGAGCAGAGTTGATGACAATGTGGAACTGAAGCTAGCAAGAACCAAGTGTTAGCAGGCAGACTGCTATACCAGTCACCAGACACACCCTCCCCTTTGCTTATCACACACTCACATAACCTGTCCTTGCTCGGGAAAAGCTCATTGCTGCCTGCTCTCCTTCCTGCTACTCTGCCTATATTCCTTTGCCTTCTCTAGGCTCAGATCTGGAAGTGATGGAGCACAGAATGGATCAGATCACCACGTTAATCCAATGGGACAATTCTTTCTCTTCACCAGTGGGCTAATTTTCCATGGGATTGGCTGATTTATGCAGCTCACCACATCAGTGAGAACAGCAAGAGGGAGGTAGTGGGAGTGTATGGCCGGGAGGCAAGAGCAGAACGGCTGCCTCAGGCACTCCACGTTAGATGTTATGGAAAACCAAACCCTTGGGGTGCCATCTCACAATCAGCAGAAAGCAGTGTAAAATCTGTGCTTCCACCCTTTACTCCTCCTCTCGGCACTGCTTTTTTACCCAATTCTGTTGGCACGAGCACCCTATAGACCAAGCATCTATGTGAACCCAGGAACTTATCCCACCACTGACAAAATGGTTACTTCCCTTCAAAATCGATGTATTTGGTTTCAGAGTGCGTTCCCAATCTCATAACACTTCAGGCAGATATTTAACGCAACTTTTAGATGTAATTCAGCACCAAAGCAGCCAGTGGGGTTTTGTGCCTTGATGTCAAATATATTTAGGGCAGTGTCACCCTACAGACTTTTGACAGGACTCTTGTGTCTATTCCCCTTCAAAACCGACTGCTCAGCGTGTTAAGCTATGGGTATGCACGTCTGCACGCGGTCAAAGCCAAAGACAATACTCTCAGAGCAATGATATCAGCATTTGGCCCGGAGAGCAGAGTTTCACTCCTCCAGTGGTCATAGCATTTCTCTACTTCTCTGATAGACTTGTGGCTCCTTGCGGAAAAGCCGTGGTTCCACAAACATTTCTTTTAGTGGTAAGCTCAGCTTATCCCATCACACTCCCTCCTCCTTTCTCAATCACCAGCCACTCACTCCCAAATCCTGTTCACCCCTCAATTATGCCAATCCAACTATTTATGGAGCCACACGGTGAATCAGCCAAGGGAGCTGATCCTGCAAAAAAAGTAAAATAACCTCACAGAAAAAGGAGGAGGAAAGAAAAAGTGTTCTGTAAGAAGGGGCCTTAACAAGAACAGTAAAAATCCATGGGGCAAGCTGGATTTTTAAAGGGTAACTCAGTATTGCAACTACTGCCCTCACATCTGTTTACTGTTATCCCAGCGCAAGTGAGGTTCCGGATACCGGCACTACGGGGGCTGAGGCATAATAACACGTGGCACTTGGCTTTTCTGCTCCTATTAGAGCTGATTACAACTGTCTGAATTTCAGTGTTGTTGATCATATTTAGGGGGAGGGAAGAGGGGGCTTTCAAACTATTAAAGACTTAGGAAAAGTTTTCGCAGGGAGCCTTCAAACATCTCATTTTAAGTACCATGCAGTGACGTTTCTCCACTCTGATTATCCAGTGGGTTTATCTTGGGAAAAACACTGGGTTCATAAAACCCTGAATGCTCCCACCACATTATTCAATACAGGTAAAGGGAGATGTTTGGCACTGGAGTGGTGCAGGGAGCAAGAATGAAGCTTGGAGACAAAGCATCAGAATGGAGCCTTTCAAAAAGGATGTTTTGCTTTGCATGAGAAAGCTTGATGTATACATATAACTCTGCAACATCTCCATTTCCCTGATACAGACTTTATTCTTCTATGATAAAATGAATGCATTTATCAAGTTTGAAGGCTGACAAAGGCATTAATTTACATTTTAGGGCCTTAAGTCTTCTACTGCTAAAGATATAGTTCTGCTCAGGTGATGGTCCATCAGTTATGTCCCACCCCATGGAGTGGAAGCACATGCAGTCCTCTTAACGGTAAGCAAATCTCCCTTCTGCTTGGAACTGGCAACAGGAGTCTGGTTGTGGAGAGACAAGAGTGGAAAGGCGGAAGAAGGGAATTTCTGTGTTGTGGGACACTTTCAATTTACTCAGTTTGATCTCCAAGTTTTCGTGGTCGTGCTGAACAAGATCATGTTTGAGTTTCACAAATGACTAGAAAGGGAAAGCTTGTTTGTTCTTTTTTCCAAGCTCAAAGGGTTTACCACGGAAATCTATGGCTACAACACAAACATCAAGCAGCCAGAGCAAAAGAACAAGCTGAAAACCACCACCACATATTATCTTCCACAACAAACACTGGTTAGCAGGAAGCCACAACAACTGGAGGCAGAGCACAGTGGTGGTCTCCACAGCTACAGGATAACCAAAAATCAGAACATGAAAACACAATGACCACAACAAACAAGCTGCCAAAGACACAACAAGCACAAGAACAAACCCATCACCACACATTACAGGCAGAAACGATGGCTACAGTCTGCAAGCATCTCCTCACTGACAGGCACAATGAGTCACTGTCAGCCAAATCCCACAGCACATCCCAGTACAAACCACTCCCAGTAAGTCATCTCATATGGTCAGCCAAGAAATCATCCCACCTTATGAGAGAATTAAAGTGAAACTCTAAGACATTTATAACCATTATCCTAAAAAAGGGAAAAACCACATGGCAGATGATAACAAAACACATCATATGATCAGTCATGTTTTCTGACTACCCTAGGAAATTAAGAACACATCAGCCAGTAATGGAAGAGATACACTTTGTTTTCAGTCTATGGGCCTTCAGATTTTGGGGAGAGCTGGGTGACAGTTGGAGACACTTCTGGTGAATGGAAAAAGACTGCCAGATAAGTATGGGGATACCCCAGAAACATGGAAGGACAACATAGATACAAGATAGAGCAAGGCTCACTGGTCATGCAAAAGACTTTAAAATTAGCATCAACTGGGACTGATGAAATAAGCTCACAGCTAACAATGAATAACTGGGGAGAAGCCAGGAAGGAAGAGAATTAAATTTGTTCCCCTGCAAGAAAGTAACAAGCAGCACTTGAATCAAAGCAGTGAGTCTGCCTGCTGAATATTTGGTGCCTTCAAAGTCACACAAACCTAAGAGTAGCACAAAGGGAAACAAGAAATCTTTGTGCACTGTTAAAATTCTAATTTGAAGATCAACCAAAAAAGAAGAGTGGAAGCAGTAAGATTTTTTTGCACCTACTGAATCTTGAAGGTGGAAGAGATGGGAGAAGGCACATGAGAGATACCATCAAGGTATCCAAATCTCACAAGAAAGCTTTTCATTCCCCACAGGGAATACCATACTAGAAGGGCTTTCTGAATTACAATTTACCAATGCAATTCTACTGTGTTCTGCAGACTGCAACCATATGATCAGTCACGCAAAGTCTTGCTAAGTCTGCTCCCCAACATGTCCCTGTCTTGCTGCAGGAGGGAGGGTGCACGCCCCAGTGGCTCATGTTCAGACATGGCATCAGGACTTCCCAAACTCAAAGCCATGGCTAGCTAATGGAAATGGATCAGTTAGTCAACTGCCTATTGAATGAGAAGAGCAATATGTATCTAAGCTGTTAAAATTAATTTACTGTTTTAGTTAGCACTTTGGTTTATATCAAAGCCATGAACACGTATGGCCAGCCAGTCTCTGGCCCCACATAAAATAAACCACAAAATCTTTTCTCTGGTCTTTGATAAAGCAAGCAAAAGGTCAAAATGGTCCAGTAAGCTGTACAAACCTTCCCTTCACAGGTTCATTCAAAGAAAAGTCCCTGACTTTAAAAACTAAGAAGCTCAACTTGCGCCAAGCCTGGAGACCTTGGGCAGCAGAGCCTGGCTGCCTCATTTTTAGCTCTTTGGGGCTGGGAGCATTAATGATACACAGAGTGGCAATGATAAGCTGGCCACACCTTTACACCCCAACACCGCGTATGTCCTTATTCTCCTTACGTGTATTTTCTAACTACATCCTAGTTTCCTTCTTCCCTTTATCTTACTGCAGTTTCTCTGCCTGAAAAAAGAGACGTGACTCACGTTGGCACCAAGAGAGACCAAGATTTCTTTAAAATGCTCAGCATTTCATAAATCTTCACCATACCATTTACAACCTGACCTCAGGGCCCCAACCTGACTCCGGCAGCCAGGTCTCCAGCTCCACTGTATTGACCAAGGCATTTGCTGGAAGTCTCCCTCCACTGCCACAGGGACTCTCTGCTGGAGATTATCAAGCAGAGACTCAGTAGCTCAATCTGGTCTTCCTATAGCAGCAGTAGCTTGTTCACAACCAAAGGAAAAGTCACAGCACTCTGCAGGTTGCACCTTGTAGAGGAAATGCTGACCTCGTTCATGGGATGAGCTAGGACAGTTCTCAGCTCGCTTCTCCTGCAAGACAGGAGTTACCTCCCTAAAAGTCATATGTGGTTTAAAGCAGGTTAGTGACAGATCCAAAACGCAACTGAGAGCGTTTTACAGCAGCCTCGCTTCTACAGCTGAACATTTGTTAAACATTTCCTTTATGACCTCTGGTTTTATGGGGGTTCCCAGCTATCGATGCCAGCCCAACTTCCCGAACACGTGCTGGAGCAGGCGGCGGTGCAGCACAGGCAGCGAGAGGCAGCCGTGGAGGTGAGGGGGGTGAGATCAGTGCCGGCGCAGGGTGCTTGTGCTCAGCTGCTGGCTTGGCAGCATTGCCTGCTGTAAGCAGAAGCTGCTCCTTGCAGCAGGGCTCAGCTCTTCTGCTATATGAAACAGTTAACTTGATTTTCCTCTCATCGAAACTGCCAGTTTTTTAAGGTAGGGCAAGCTGTCCAGGACAAAAAGCATAATCCTGGCTTACAAACGAAGCGTGGCATGAAGTGAGCAATGTCTAGTCAGCCTCTTGACACTGCTTTATACGGCCATAATGAAGCTTGGCCAAGAAGGGCTTGGGATGCTGGAAGTCCATCACGTGAGGTGAAAGGTCGAATTCTTTTCCTTCTGAATGAGATTTCCAGGTGATAGAAGAGGCTCCACTATTTTATTAGATTTGTGTAAATTTTGTAACAGAATTTATTCAAGTGAGGAAAATCAGGGCAGGTGTGGCATCTCCACACCTCTCTGTAATATAGCTGGGCCACATTTCCCAAGAGCTTGGGAAGAGATCCCAGGGACAAGCCCTCAAAGCCAGGCAAAACCTGAGGGCCATGTTTTAGTGCAAGGTCAGAGCTCATCCCACCTCCACAATTCCAGCAGAAATGCCAGGATTATGGAACTCCAGAAATACATTCAGCAAAGTCCTGCTGCAGATCAGGGTGGGGTGTTCTTCCCCCACAAAATAAGAACAATGTAGACTGATACTCTTCCATCTGTAATCAGAAGCAGCATGAGAGAACAGCCCATCTGATCCAGGGCAGACACCGGTGGGAGGCTGCAGCAGACAGCACCCCGATTTACCCAGTTCCAACCACAAGTAAAAGGGGAGTCCAGAATGATCTCTCATACACTGAGATTCACACAGCACAAGTGTCTCTGTAGACTCAGATGATTTAAGCCCCAAACTGTCAAGTAACTTGTGTATTTTCACAGATAAAATGCTGACATCCCTATTTAATAGCAATTGCCTTGACGAGTGTTCCCACTTTGGCCCAGCATGACAATACACAGAACATCGCAGGCTTTGGACCAGGAACTTTTTGTGACTGATTAGACACATATGTGACAGAATAAATAGCATGTATAGCTGTATACCACGTGAATGTTCCAATTTCACCTATTTGGGGGGTTTCAGTTTAAATAATGATCCAGGATACAAATAAGGGAAAAATTTCTCTTCCAGTGTTCATATCTGTGCTTTTGGAATGTGCTATTTTTAGATGTCCTCCTGCCACTTGCAGCTTTATAATATAAATGATTGCTCTGGGCATCTTGGAGTAAAACAAATTAATTTTGTTCAAAAAAAAGAAGTGATTTCCAGTGACTTAGTAACAGCATTTGACAGTCAAATAAGTCAGGGCTTGGAGTCCCCAAGTGCCCATAGACACAGAAGTCAGAGCTGGCTTCCACTGCATGAGAACTCCGAAAGGCACAGAATAACACCGTAAAAACGTGTTTTTTCAAACTAAATAAATGACATCCTGTAATGCAAAAACCAGTTTTCAAACTCAAACACATCTGCCCTATTACTCCCCTCGCTCTCACACTCATTCTCCCATCCAGAAAATCTATTTATTTCTCCCACTGGTCTCAGGATGTTTTGTTTCTTGTTTATCTATAAGCATATCCAATAATAGCTTTGGGAGATAGTGTGATTAGACCTATGTGAGGAGCTTTTTTTTGCACTGCTTTTTGTGGAAAAGGAAAACTCTTTGAGGACTACAACCTACCACAAATGCATGTTGATGTTTTTGACTTAGGAGGTTTATATTTTTATTTTCTGTTAATTCCCAAACCATCAAATCAGTAAATTTCAACCCTTTCAGAAAGATAATTTATATTCTAAAAGATTCCCTATTTGTACTTTTTTTCCCCCTTAAATAGCATTAATGTTATTGCCATTGCAACAGACAAAAGAAAATTCCCTACTCTTCAGATGTTTTTTAGCTTCTACTCCAAACCAATCACCACACAGGTTTGGTTTTAAATTGTCAATAGATTTAATTATTTTAAACAGCTGTTAGTTTAGTTTTGGTGTTGCCCAACACCAGTTACAAACCAAAGCTGACAGCATTGCTACCGAGCTCTGGGTTTAAAAAAGAACAAGTAGAAAAATGAACATCAAGAACAGAGAGCAGCACCTCACCTTTTATGAATGAGCTGCACAGATGTAAGCACCACATCCCCAACAGAAGTATACCGGGCAGGTGGTCCTGATCAGCACAGGGAAAACTTATCTGCCAGCACTGGGCCATGGTTCATGGATTCAGCACAGATAATTGCAGAGGGCATGGCTCAACACCCTGGAACCACCCCAAGCATCAGTAGATTCTGCGAACTCTAGTGGACAAATTAAACATAAGGCAGCAATGTTCCCTCCTGGCCAAAAGGCCTACGGCAACCAGAGGGGCATTGAGTGGGGCTAGCAGGTATAAGGAGGTTCTCCTCACCCAAGGAGGCCTCATCTGGAGTCCTGTGTCCAGTTCTGCACTCCCCAGTTCAAGAGAGACGGGGAACTGCTGGAGAGAGCCCAGAACAGTTCAGCCTGGAGAAGAGAGACTGAGGAGGGGAACTTTATCAATACTGATCAATACTTAAAGGGTGGGTATCAAGAGGATGAGGCCAGTGTTTGTTGTGTGGTGGCCAGTGACAGGATAAGGGGGAACAGGCACAGGCTGGCACACAGGCAGTGCCCCTGGCACAGGAGAAGAAACTCCTTTGGTGCTGAGGTGAGGGAGCCCTGGCCCAGGCTGCCCAGGGAGGGTGTGGAGGCTCCTTCTCGGGAGGTTTCCAAACCCACCTGGACATGTTCCTGTGCCCCCTTATTGAGAAGGACCTGCTTGAGCAGGAGGATGGGCTGGAGGAGCTCTGCAGGGCCTTCCAACCCCCATCATTCTAGGATTCTATGAAACTATAGTGAGAGTAACAGCCCTGCTGAACAGGAGGCAAGGGTTGCAGTGGGCACCAGGATGGATACAACTGAGCAGCAAGGTCTCATCACATACAGGGCAAGCCATTTATTCTAACAAGTGTGGCCAACAGATCAAAGGGAATTATCATCCACCTCTACTCAGCACTGCTGAGACCATATATTTGTACTAGTCTGCAGTTTTTGGGTCCCTGCATCACTAGCGGGTGGTAGGAGCTGGAGAGGTCCAGCCACCCAACATTTCTACCGTTTTATCATCCTTTCATTTGGCCAAGTGCTGACTGTCACACAGAGCTGCTCATCAAATAAAGTCAGAGACACAACGGAGGGACTGAGGCCAAACTCCAAATGTGGAAAAAGGGTAGGGGAGAAAAAAAAAAAAAAGCCAAAGAATGTACCATATAAAACACTGTTTCAATTAGCAGGGGGAACCAGCAACTGCATGACATGCACAGAGCACATGGGCTCCACACGCAGCTAGGATCATAGCACATGAGAGAAGATAAAAGCCACAGTAAAAGCAGCGTGGCAAAGGGTGCTCAGAGCACAAGTGGGTGCCTGCAGTAAGCCTGGGGCAGGTGGCATGTTGTGGCCCTGGGCCAGAGGCTGACTGCCCCCTCCTCGTATGCACATGCCTTCCCTGCTCCCCCCACTTAGGGTTCCTCCCTTGCGTGTGTCTCTGCACATCCCGCTCTGCCAACCACAGCCAGTGACGTGGAAAAGTTTCTGCCTCTGATTTTGTTGTCTCTGTCTTGCCTTTTTCTAAAGGGGATCAGGATTTTTTTAAGCAAGAGGTTCTTGGTTTCTGAGGGCAATGCTTATCACCCCCTTTAGTTTTCCCATACTTGTGGGCTCGTCTCAAAAATCAATACAATTCTTCCTAACTTCAAATGCCACTGGATCAGTGTATTTTGAAGTCTTCCATTGGATGTGTTGCTGGGTTGAAAAAAAAAAGAACAGAAGCCCCCAAGACACAACATGGACAAATCATGAACTTCTGAAAACTCAGGAGTGGGAAACTTCAACCATATCCCCAGCCAGCAGAAAGATACAGAAATACATCTGCATTTTATCAGCAAGGTGTCTATTTTCCCTTGGCTTTTCAAATGCCAGCAAAATAACCATCCCTCCCCATTGCCCAAATTCAACCCCTCCAGTTCTACATGCCTTTGATGCAACTGTCCCTTTTGGCCTTACAAATCTGTAGATTGCTACCTCTTACTTATCTGCCTATCAGTCTTGCTCCTGCATCCATATACATACAGATGTTATCTGTCACATACAGTATGTGTCTAAATACACACAATATTTTCTTGTCTTTTTTCCCTGGGAAAGAGATAACAGGTAGGCAGACAGACGAACACATGTAGAATATTAGCTCTCAGTCCCCTGTAAGCTTATCAGTTTAGTCTAAATCTTGACTTGGAGCCTTTTGCTCTGAATTGCCAGTGAGCTGAAGCTTTAATTTGGAAAATGTGGCATTGGGAAGAGAACCCTGACATTTGGCTTAAGAGCTCAAGAGCAGTGCTATCAGCTCCCAGCTGCCTCGCTGCTGAAACCACAGCCCAAAGGAAAGACGAAGCTGTCTGTCCCCTGAAATCTAGAGGAGAAATAAAGAGGTTGAAAGGGGAAGAAACAGCTTGGGATAAAATGGGAAGTTTTAGATCTCGCAAGAGGAATGCTGCCGAAATGAGAACCATTTGAAAGCTCTAGGGGTTATAAAGTGGAATTCCCACTCATACAGTACACAAGAGTTATTAAGTGTGTATATGAGACTCCTGTTTTACTTCATGTACATGATTATTTTATACAGGGAAGTTTGGAAAGAATTATAGACTGAGCCTGAGGCCAAGCCAAGAAGCAAGATGAGCAGCAGCAGCAGCTAAAGGAGAAAGGTTGAGCTGGCAGTGGAGAAGCAGCCGGCCAGACAAGGGTTATTTATAGTGCCTGGAGCATGGGAATGTTAATTGAAATCAATCAGTGGCCATGAGGACACTAAGTTAGAGTGTCAAGCTAGAGCAATTAAAAAGCCCATCTCTGGGGACCAGCACGTCCTGAGGTTTGTTTTTTTTTTTTTCCACGGGATGGAGATTAAACAGCCCTTCGCTTCAGAGTGAGGAAGACATAAGATGGTTGCACTGCACATATCTAAGCTAGGAACTGAGGCAAACTCTACTACTGTTTAAAATCACCCTCTGGTAGNCCATCTCTGGGGACCAGCACGTCCTGAGGTTTGTTTTTTTTTTTTTTCCATGGGATGGAGATTAAACAGCCCTTCACTTCAGAGTGAGGAAGACATAAGATGGTTGCACTGCACATATCTAAGCTAGGAACTGAGGCAAACTCTACTACTGTTTAAAATCACCCTCTGGTAGGGCAAACAACTGTGCTTTCCCTTCTCAGGTATTTCTATCAGGAAAACGGTGAGTAGAGGACTCAGTGTTGTAGCATATAGGAAAATGGTAAATTTGCCAAAAAGGAGGAAAAAAAAATAAGCTGCTTTAAATTGTATTTCAGTCCCATGCCTCTCCTGTTCAGCAATGCTGACATTTGGCAGCTCTGACATCTGACCTAGGGCAAAGGACAGCTAAGCATTTAAGGCATCCTTTGGTCTGCTGTTGTAACTCAATTGTGTCATAATTAAGTAGAAAGTGTATTAAAATAGAAAGTGGGGACATTGTAGTGCCCTGCATCAGGCAAAGAAGAACAGAATTTGGCTATTTAGGGTAAAGGACCTTAAATGGAAAGTTATCAAGAGGAGAGTTTGCACGTGAGGTGGCTGAACAGAATGGTTGGGTGGTACCTCAGGTTTCGCCAGATGCCAGCCAAAGGAAGCAAAAGAGGAAAATCTAATGCTTTAAGGACCAACATCATCATCTTGGCTAAGCTGAGTGTCAAAATCATCTTTGGCAGCAAACTGATGTGAAAGCAGTGCAAGTGAGACCGGAATGGATTCGTATTTTGATGGCGCCGTTTCCATCGTTGACAGAATGCTTCCCGTCTCCTCGCCTTCAGTGAGGTGAGGCGAGCACTCTGTTGGCTCCCCGATAAGGCCGCTGTGTGCTTTGTGTCCTTTCATTTATCAGGGAGATAAGCCCTGACTAACGAGGTTACATATATTGGGAAATCCACAGACTGTATTTTAAGTGCTGCTGGAAGAGGGAGAACTGAGGCTTGGCAGCACTGCAGGTTGTTTGAGAAGAGCAGAAGAGACTATTTTCCTCTCCTTTGGAGGACCCAACAAATCAACTGCAGGAGTCCTAAGAGGGGATCTCCTTAACATCAAGTTTACTCCATGCCTTAGAGAGTAATCTCCACACACTTGGGCTGAATATAATTCATCAGTTATTCACTAACACTAAAGAAATCCTACAGCTGTAAAGACACTGTCTGTTCACATAAAAAGGGAAAATAAAATCATGAACATATTTTGCTTTCCCCCCCCCCATGGACTTTTTTTAATTTGTAAAGAAAGTTTCTGTAATGGCTGAAACAGCATCTTCAACCCCAGAAAGACTTGAAAAGAAAGCAGATTAAACCCAGAAGTGTTGCAGCTCCATTCCTGGGAATGCTAATCCTCTACACACTAACGTGATTTCCTTTGAACCAGGACCTTTTGCAGAAAGGAAAGCCTCTACTAGAGTCTGCCTGCTGTCCCCTGCCTCCACTGACCCCATACTAGGAATGCAACCAGCCCAGAGTCCCCAGGAACACGCAAACATTGGCCATGACAATCACCTCTGGATCATCTCTCCAGCACAGCTGGATGCCTGCATGCCAGACCTCAGTATTGGCCAGCACTTTGTACATAATTAACCCTCCTGATGTTGCAACTTCAAGGAAGTTCAATCTGACTGCTGGCAGTAAAACAACCAGAATCTGCTGACACC
This sequence comes from Urocolius indicus, assembly GCA_013401255.1. Lineage (NCBI taxonomy): Eukaryota > Metazoa > Chordata > Aves > Coliiformes > Coliidae > Urocolius > Urocolius indicus. Next base: position 506,883 of record WBNH01004368.1, read on the forward strand.
AACAAATTACCGGGCGGAAAAAAAAAAAAAAAAAGCTTTAGGATTTTAGGTTCGGCAACAAAGGGTGATTCTTTTCTTCCGCCCACACGTTGGAATTTGGATGATGCTGTTGACTCAGTTGTGTTACTCCTGCTCATCGCAGGAGGCTCACACAGAGAGCGTTTACCGAGGTGCCTTCTGCAAGCAAGCAGGTGCACTGAGCACTTAAAGCAAACGCAGCAATAGATGGAAGGTTCAGGCTCAGGTTCTCAGCTGTCTGCTAACAAAGCACCTTCATATAGATTTTTTTTTTTAGCCCCCCTCCAATCTTCAGCGGCGACCAAATCAAAAGCAACAACAAAGTGCAACTTGGCATCGCTCACGCCAGGATTCCTAGGACTGAGTCAGCAGAACGGTTTGCAGCAACAAGAATAACTCGTGTGTTACAGCTAACCCTGCTCTTCTGATCCTTAAGTAAAGCCTGCTTGCAGATCCATGCACGCATGTACGTACGTGTGTGTGAGGGGGAAAAAAAAAAAAAGGCAAACCTCTTTGTCAGAGATTTTCTGTAATTAAGCTGGGGTTTCTTTTACCGTGGCACCCCCACCTGCTACCCGCTGGCCACCCACGTTGGAAGCTGTTTTGTTGACTTTAGGCGTTTCCACTTCTTTTTTTTTTTTTTTTAATAAGCAAAGTAAATTACTGAGGAATTTTCATATGAAAAATCTTTCATTTGAAGAGATTTCCAGCACCGCAGGGACGGCAAAATTTGGTGTCCGTCAGCAGAACATGGGAACATGCACGCTTTTGAGGGCATATAAATGAAGCATGTTGTTCTGTGTGTGTAAGTGGGGGCAAAGGAGATGAAGGGGAGAAAAGCAACACATGGCAAAGAAAAGGCAGAAAATTGCATGGCGCTCTGGGAATAGCCAGATTGCAACTATGTTAATTTGAGACCAATTTACTCTTCCAATTCTTTGAATCATATTAGTTTAACATCCAAGACCCAAGGAACTGGCACAGATGCAGAGGAGCAATACTATTATTTCCTCACAAGCATCCTGAGGCATCACCGTGGCATCATTTAACAGCAGCATGTTTAGCATTTCTCCCTGGTGTAATGGCACAATGGAAAGGGCAAGATAAAATCCCTCAGTTCCTGGGATTACCTGATTAAAATTCTACTAGCAAATGGAGGACTTTGCCCTGGCCTTTCTGACACACCTCCAGCCCTGGATCAGGAGTTTAATTCAGGTCACCCCCTTATAGATGTCTCTCCATGTCCTCTTTTCACCAGATATTAAGATGAAGGTCAGCAAAGAAGGAGGTTATCAGGATATTGCTTTGTGCAGCAGCTCTAACAGACACACAGATATCTGGAAATACCACAGTGCTATCAAGTGGCTCCATCCTTTGGCACAGGCCAGATCCAGAACACACGTGCTGCACTGCCAATCCATGGCTACATCCAGTGTATCTTATTTGGATATATTACACACACACCCCTACACATCTGTCTGTGTAATTCTGTCAGGAAATCAAGGCAGAAAAATCACAAGCACTGGGGTTTATCACTGCTTTTCCCAGTGACTCAGTGCAGATGGATTGGGATATTTCAGGAAATTCTCAAACAGAATTCACCTGCTGGCAGCTGTTTTCCAAAACTTACTTTCAGGGAAGGATATATCTTACAAACAAACACATATAGACACTTACAAACACACACTCCCCCCATTGCATAAGCTGAACTCTGGGCTACACTATCAATGTGCTTTGTGTATTTTTCGGGAATGATATACAAACATTTCCAGCAAAATAGCCTTCATTTAAGCTTGTTTACCAGGTGATGCTCTCTCCTTCCTTCCTTAGGCTTCTGAGAAAAATACATTGAAACAGGAAGAGAAATGATGCACTGCAGTCTCACTCCTTTGCCCATGCAACCCTCCAATGTGGGACTCAACATCTCCTAACAGCTGGGAAACAGTAAAGTCCTTGTAAAAAAATCACAGGCTCACAGAAAGGTGCCAGAGGCAGTTGTTCTACCTCTGTTTATGAGATGTGCTTGTTCTGAGATGTCCTTCCTCCACCTTGGCACTAAAATAGGTCCTTTCAAAGACTTTTGTGACTATTACAGTGATCTGATGCAATGTTTCTTCAGATGCTCTATAACCATGCTAGTTTATGTCATTAGACAATATCAGCAACCTAACTGCAAGAACAGAAGCCCACACATGGACTGGCTGGTGGCATCCAGCCCGGGCACAGCCTGTTTCACTTCCAATGCAACTGAGCCCAGGTTAAGGTGAAGTTTGTTCTCATGCTTTTTCCCTTTGCTGGAGTACCCCAAAGCTCACCACTCTTGTGTTTTGGAGCCCACGCTCAGAACAGCCAGCAAGTTTGATCTGAGCACAGGTCTGGACCTGCACACAATATGAAGTCCAAGTATATCCTAAGAGGGAACAGACATTATTTCATGCAGGTAAAAGTACTAAACATGGTCAGTAACTGCAAGGTAGATCCTTACTCACCCTCAAAGTTTCTTCAGATATCCAGCATCTGATGTATGGGACCAGGCTTATAAGCATGAGACTTCAACCAGAATCACTACTAAGTAGTACGTTGAAGATCAAATCCAGAAATTACCTCGTAGTACCACGGTCTCTCCTGGGATGGATCTCTCTACACAGTTGCATCCCTCTGAGCAAGGTGCAACTGACACACAGCCCTCCTGTCCCAGCTCTCAAAGCAGAGCAAGCTGTGCTGTCAGCTGGAAGGAGAAGGTTCCCAAGAGCACAAGCACAAACAGTGTAACAGTATAGCCCAGGGTGGCCCGCTGCCTGCATTAATACTGTGCCTTTCCCCATGTGCCATGCCAAAAACAGCAGGATCTCCCTCAGAAGAGTTGGGGACCACAGCACAACTGTGTCAAAGAAACTGCTTTATGTGTGTAAGGTACTAAATACAGTTAAACAGCTATTAATACTCCAAGATAGACATCTGGTGAAAATGGCACATCTTCTGCCATCCAAAGTGGCAGGCTCTGGCTTCTGCACTTGCTCCTTTTGCTTAGGAAGCCCTGGAGGGGCCAACAGCAGCTGCTCACAAATCCACATGACTTGCCATATCACCGATACACCAAAGGTTAACCTTGTTCCTACAGGGATGCTGAGGTCTGCCCAAGCCTCAAAGCAATGAAATGCCTAAGAACAACACCAAGGCTTGTTGCAGAATTAGTTTTACCATTTCTCAAACTGTGAGTCTCTTCAGTCATTCTCAACTTAGGGATACTTGCAGTTGCCAGCCCAGCCACAACAGCCAACAGCCATCCAGTCCTGGCACACACGCTGGCACTTATTAGTATTACTGCCCTACTGTATGTCTGTGACTGAGGAACAGAGTCCCTTTGCTAAGGCACAAACAGACAGCACAACATCTCAAAAAACTGAAATTTATGATTGCCTTGAGTTTACTTTGTTCCAAGCCAGGCCCAGCAGTATCCAAGACACCCCCAGCATACTCCTTTCAGAGAGGTCTTTAGAACTGACTTAGAAGCTCCCTAAAAGTAAATCAGTTTTAGAACATTTTACTCAACAAGCCTTCCTCATGAGCAGCATTTAACACCAGAAATAATCAACAGTGAGCATGAAAAGCTCTCCTATGGTCCAAGGCCACTCCTCCAATACGAACAGGGAGATCCCACCACCAGAACTGCAGCAAAGGTCATTTACACAGAGTGAAGGGTAGTGGAGAGAGCCAGCACGAAGGCCCACACCACTGGCAAAGGACACATCCTATGCCTGCCTGCTGAGATCCCCGATGGGTAAAACCCCTCAAGTCAGCCCTGGGTTAAGGCTCTGAGAAAAGAAAGCAAAGATGTACAGGAAGAGAAGATGTACACAGAAAGAAGTCAAAGTGAGGGCTGCTCTTAGGATAAGCGTGGGGGAATCAGCATTCCCTGGTTTAAGGCTCAGCCTAAGGGCAGGATTAGGTAAGGGGATAGTTGAGTTCATCCTTTCAAGAACATTTTAAGCCTCTTGACTTTTTCTGAGGCTTATTTCCCTCCTGTGGTCAGGGAAGAGGATGCATATGCAGCATCCCGAGCATGCACCACGGCACACTGTCCTCACATAGCACCCATCAGCATGGGGGGATCCTCAGCTAGTGAAGAGCATCAGGTCCCTAGACCTGAAGGGTCTAATTATTTCATGCCAGATGAGGTGTGTTTTTGGTTTTTTTTTTTTTTTCTGAATAGGGATTTAAACCAAAGCAGTATAAAAGCTCCAAGCCCCTGCCTAAGGACCAAGCTGGGACTACTCCCGCTTGGTCTAGAACTGGGGTGGAGGCAGCAGAGCCAAGAACCATCTCTGCCCCGACCTTGTGCTCTCACCAACCTTTTCCCACTTCTATCCCCAAGTTAATAAACTGCTGAGTGACCCTTTTGAGGGATAAATCCCTGAGTTTTATGCCCAAAGGACAACTTCTTTGCCTCTCCCTGCAGTTCCCTCCCACTTCCTCCTCCCTGATAAACGACTTTGCTGGAGGAAAGGGTGAAATTTCATCCCGAATCAAACCCCACGAGCAGAATACCCATGTGACGGTTTGCAGAATGTGTTTTGCATGCAAATATCATACATGCAAAGTGAAAATGAGTCATTTCACAGCAGCTCTGGCTCTAGGCACCGAGTGACTTCTCCTCTGTGACTCCTACACTTGTCTGCTTCCTCTCATTCACCAGCTCCGTCCCTGTCAGCCCCAGCTCCTGTGGTTTCCTCAGCCTGTTTGCCTGCTTAGGCTCCAGTCACTTTAGATAGGATATTACCTAGGAAGGAAGGAGGTTGGTGGTTTTTTTTCCTCTTAGATTTGTTTTACATTCTGGCTTTTACAGCTTTGAGGTTTTTGCTCACTGTTTTCACCATCGGCTTCAGTCGCTGTGTGTTGGCTCCCAAAAGCCAGAGAGGCCAACAGTTTTCAAAACACAGCAGTGATATTTGTATTGGCTTCTGAACTTGCTTGGGCATGGACACGGCTTAGCTTGCACTCCCTGCATACACGAGCTGTTTTCTTTCATTATGGCTCTTAATTGGTTGTTTCTGAGATCTAGACAAAGAGGTAAATCCATTTTACAGTAGGAGTGACCAAAACACAAAAGTTAAGTTCACCACCAAGTTTGTCTTGAGCTGGTCACATAAGCTTTGGAGATCAAGGGCAGAATGAACCCTTTGCACTCCCAATCCACAAGTGAGAGGGGAAGCTGGAGGTTTTGGCTGCCTGGATGGAAAAACAAATATCCTCCCACAAATGAGCTATTCTCACAGCCTTGAATTAGCGCTGGCAAAAACCACCTCGGAGCAGCCTCACTGCAGGCTACAGGTCTGAAAAGATCAGAGTAAATCTTGGGGCCTTGAAGATCCCTACTGAAGGTCTGCAGCCATGGCTGGGATAAGATGCACGAGAGCCATGGAGAACAGTGAAAATCACAATGATGAGGAACGGTATCCCCTCCCTTCCCCAAAACCCCCCACAAACCAACCTCTAAATCATACATCTCTTAAATCAAACAAAAACAGCAAAAATGTGACCTGGGTTTCACTTCAAAAAGCAAAGCTTTTCTATTACCCAGCCATTTTTCTGGCAGCGCTGCAGGCCCCAAAGCCAGTAAACAGCAGAAAGAACACAACCCGAGTGTAAAAAGGAGCGACAAGCTTTGTCTCTGACGCAGGCGTCCAGCCTGGCTGAACGCACCGAGGCCTTCAGAGCAGCCATCGCCTTCAGCCGCCAAGCTGAAACTATTTGTCTGTTGTTTACCTCCTCACCCCATGGCCTCCCCCCCTTCTTCCTCCCCATAACTGACCTCCTCCTCCTCCTCCCCACCAATCAGCTAAGCCTGCCAGCATAGGGGTTACAGCATGACACAATTGCAACATGCATAAACAACATTTGCCATTAAGGGATACTTTTAATGAGAAACAGAGCTGCGAAAGGGAAGCATCAAAGTGGCTCACGGAAGGAAACCGCCTGGAACAAAATCCTACTTGATGCCCCAATTAATATGTTCCCTAATTCTATTTCCTGCACTTGTGGTACCGCAGCCTCCTTGCTTTAATTTCTTTGGGAGGATGGAGAGGAAGGAACCTGGAAATGCAGCGTCTTCATGGCTGACTTGATGTGCAGGCAATGCGCATATTAGAACAAATTAGAGAATTAAAAACTAACCGACGACAGACTGAGGAAATGTCATCCCCAGGATAATAGTATTAATTGAGACCTGGGTTTTGCAGGCCAGGCCAGCTTTAGAAAAAAACCAAAGCTGAAAGCTGGACTAATATGACTGGATTAATTACACTGGGAGGTATTTTTTTTTTACTCCATCCCATGTTCTGCCCAGCATCGAGCTTTAAACTCGGTGGCAGTGTCGTGCACGTTGGCAGAGGCAGATGTTTTATCAGCTCAGAGGCAAGGCAGGAGTGTGGTCCACAGGGCTTCTGTGCTGAAGGATGAGCAGGACAGACAGCCCACATTGGAGCCTATGCAAATGCAAGTGCATCCCAAATAACTTGAAGACAACGTCTCTTGCAGATCTGTCGTGTCGTGAATGAAGTGCAGCTGAGCACCTTATGGTCTCCTGACCTTGAATTTGACTCCAAAGAGAAGGGCAGAGTCTACTGTTTACATTAGTGTTTAACATATGTATGTTGTATACAGCTGACAGACTCTGCATTCACAAGCTAACCTGCTCTGTGCATCAAATGTCACTAGTATGTATGTCCAACGATTCCCTGGACCTACGTGGAGTCAGAGGGATACACTCAGAATAAAAGAAATTAAACCAGTTCCTGCTGATTAAATACTCCAAAGCTGAGCATGGAAGAAGCAGCAAAAGACACAAATACCCTTACGAAAGGAGAGATACTTGGGAAAATGAACCATCTGGTGAACATCTCTATTTAACCTTCACCAACAACTTGAAGCTAAACAGAGGCAGAAGAGTCAGAAATGATGTAAGCTTTTCTTTTTTTTGCCTGAATTCCTATGCAGACAAGTCTGGTGTGATGAGAACCTGTCCACCCACAGTTACCTCACCATCTTCAAGCCACTAATCTTTGTTTAGTTGAAATACTACATTTTTCAACAGAGAAAGAGCTCAGAGTGAAATACTTCCTACAAGTATCACACTATAAGGAAGCCAGGTGGAAAGGTGTTCCCAGAGTTGTCCAAAAGAGGAAAAAACCCAAGCTTTTAGCAGCTGCCAGAGAATCCTACAAGGTAGAGAAACCCCAGCAATTCAGGCTTAATTCACTCATTAAATAATTCCTTTTAGGAAAGCTCTTCTCTCTGTGAGTCCAGGCTATTACTTGGATGAGAGCATCCAAAATTATCCCAAAGACAATTATTGTCTTTGAAATGCTGGCAGAAAGGAAATGGAAAACTTTTGAGAAATCTCACCTATAACCTTGATTTCTGCAAAACTGAGTTCTCACAAGAGCTACAGACAGCCTGAAGAACATCAGCTAAAACACCTGATTATGATCACAGAAAGAAAGAATACCTTCTTCCACCCATGAAGCAGTGTCTCAGTGATAACCAGCTTACCAGATATCCACAGCTTTATCAGATAGAATGATGTAGGCATCTGTATCAGGGCCATGCAGGCCAAAGGAGTGAGCCAGCTACCTGCGTAAGCACTGCTCAAAAATTTCATCCCCATTTCCAGGGCTTTGGTCTCAGAATTGCATGAAAGAAGATACAGGGGGATACTGCCCCCCACATTGCAGGGATATCATCAGCTGGAGTTAGGTCTTTTAAAAGGGGGAGTGGGAAAGGAAGAAACTTGGTCCAAAGACATTGAGAAGCAAACTTTGTCTGGTTTCCAGCTGTTGGAAAGTTCCAACAAGATGTTAAAAACTCTGCTTACACATTGCACTACCTAGTCTCCTCCCCAGTGAGCACCCGAGCACTGCTTGTGAACAATAAGCTGCTGGTTAGGCATGGACCAGCACTCACCACTCCGGCTGTCTCCTGCACCATGGGGTTCTCTACAGGTCTAAAGCACTCATGTTGGGTTCTTTGCAAGTCTAAAGTACCCACCATCAAGCAGCATCCACTCTCCTCCTAGATGCGATGTACGGAGGAATGACTTGTACTCCCACGTGCTCGTACCAGAGGTGTGGGCATCAAGTCTTGGGCAGCTCCCTGTACATGCTAAGGGTGTCACAGCAACAGTCCCATATCCACGTCAGCCTTGCTAGCTGCTGGATGGCATATGAACCGCAGACAGACAGCCCTTGCTTTTCCCATTCTCATTTCACTCATTTGAGATTTGTTAGGGAGACCAAAGCATTTGTTTATGAATACAAAAGAGAATGACAGCTGGCTTAAATTCTTGGCATGAGAAGTGTTTTATGTTGAAACTCATCTTTTTTCTTTTACAACCCCCAAATTTTTAGCCAGAATTTTTCTTTACTGGTGGCATTTTCCAAAGTCTGTTGGACTCCCTTGGAACAATTTATCAGTATTTTTACTGAACTGTTTGCAAAACAAGACTGTATTTTTTTTCCTCCTCACCACAGCCTCTGTTTTCAGAAAGTGAAGCTTGCTGTAATCAAAGATACAGTGGCTGCTTTGTAAAGTTAGTTTGCGAGAGAGATTCAAAATGGATCTAGGTTCTAAAGCATTTCAAACCTTGTAAAGCAGAAACAATCTGAAATGACAGCTTTTAAAATACTTTTGATAAAGTCTGTCACCAGCTCACACTGGAATTTGTTACCAAGAAAAATCTTTCTCCTTGAGGAAGTTTCACATTTTAATCTCTTCCACATTGAAACTGATGGAAATTAAGTTTCGAAGTGCATTGTACAATCTGGGCTCGAGCCTTTGCAGAGAATCTCAGAATGTAACACTGAGCTTTAGATGAAACAAAAAATAGTTTCTGAACATTTGCAGACTGTGCTATCCAGAAAGAACTTAAAAACAGGTTTATTAAATATCAGGGTCTCTAGAAACATTGGATTTCCCACTTACTGAGAAAATATTTAGCATATTGGAAACCATCAATATAGTATACAATGAGGCAACACTAGGCAAGATTTACCCTTGGTTTAGGCTGAGATCAAGACTATAGAAATGTGCAGCCTCCAGTCAGGCTTTAGATTACAGGTCAGTTTTGCCCAGAGAGCACCCAAGTTGCAGATGTACGATGCTCCCTAGGGAAATCACCTTCATAGAGTGTTTGGTACCATGGAGCTTTCTACACCACCATGATTTAAGATGCTTCCAGACCTGGTCTGTGTGCCAGGACTGAAGTCAACTCCTTGAGTTCAAAAAGTCATCTTCTGTTGGCCTGGATCCCGGTAAGGTCAGTTCAACTAAAGCTAAGGTGAGTTTTGAGTTGTTCTGGACTCAGTTTTGGAAGAAGTCAGACCACATTTTCAGAGACCTCAGGCACTGAAGGAAATCACTGCCAGTTTTCACTACAGATTTCAGACAAAAAACTACACGTAATTCAACAGTTTCTAACACTATATAGACACAAGATAGGTTAAAACTCCCTGCTTTCAAAACAACTTTTCCAAGTCTGAGGATTTGAAAACATAGTTCACCTTTGAACAAGAGAAATATCACCGTACTTTCTAGACAAGATCTACTGCTGTTCTCTCAGTTCCCAAACTCACCCAATCATCTCAGGAGAAACGAAAACCAGGTCACGAAGGAGAAAGAAATATAGATGCTTCCACCGCTACATCAGCATTTTCCTTTGGTGATTTTCCCCTACCTTGCCTATTGCCTGACACATCATTACCTGGTAATAGGTCTCTCAGCTCTGGGTGGGAATGGGAGTGGAAAGAGCTGCTGGGAGCTTAAGGACCACAGCAAGCTGTGTGCTTAATAAAACCAGAGATGCATGTCTGGAAATGGTAGAGCAGACATATAGAATTGCAAAAGAGGCCCTTGCTCACACGATCTGGGGCTCAGCCCTGCAAAACTGTTGAATACCTCCTGCAATGAGTGGGAGTGAAAGGTGTTCACATGACGTTACTGGATCAGTCGCTCATTCAGTATTTGACTCCTGGTTTTACTATTCTCCTTAATGGACACCACTTCCTCTCTTTTCCCTCTATGTGTGCATTAAAAGGATCGGACCTCCACATGTGCTGACTCTCCATTGAGAAACACTCTATATAATCACAGGGAACTTTATCTCATCTGCAGCCTGTGACACCTTCCCACAGAGGATGTGCTTTGTACTGTCCAGTCTGGATTTAAAAAAAAAGTATTGCAAAATACAACAAAAAGAGGACAATCATTTTCCTTGTTTAGATTTCACTGGAGCTGCCAGAAAATCCAGCTGGTTGAAGCATACTAAATGTGTTTTGCAACTATCTTCCTTAAAGTACTCTTTCCTAAAGACTTGTGAACATTTCTGTTGTTGTCTTTTAAAAAAAGAAACCCAACAAGACCTAAGAGAATTTTTTGTAGTTGCTTCTCTCTTTCCAAGCTTGTTTTCAACAAAGGAAACTTTACACAATTGACACAATTCATGTTTTCATTTCTTTCTTAAGTGTCAACTGAAGATCGAGGCCTTTAAGATTTTCAATCTTTAAGTGAACAAATTTTGAATGTGAACCTTCAGCCAAGGATGAATGAATGAAACTCTTTTTATCTGGGCTGCACTCTTCTAATTCAGAGTACATACTTGTGCTAGTAACCCTGGTCGACTTGGTAACTCATGAAGAGAAACAGACAACATGAGACAGATAACTCATGTTCCAGCTTGTCCCCGTTGCCCCTTGTCCTATCATTGAGAAGTGAAGTCTGCCAACCCCATTAAATGTCCCTAGTGCACAGACAACCCAATACTAAAAAATTAAAAAGCCTGCTTTGCTCTTTATCTCAACAGAAATTAGCCACCTGAGGTTTCTTCATTGTCTTTCCAAAGCCCCTCAGAATCAGATGGTTAAGATCCCAGCCTTGCAATGCAGACTTCAGGAGCCACTCCTCAACCTTCCCTGTGTTATCAACTGCATGAGATGCCATCATAGCCTGGTCTCACCCAGCAGGCAGCCACCATCACAAGCTAGGTAAGACTGCTTGTTGAATTGTTTCCAAGGAACACATTGATCCTCTAGAAAGTGTGGAGATGCTTTGTGATGGCCAGGTAAGTTTCATGGCTACCTCACATCTAGTCCTCTCTGCCTCTCCTCTCCTGCAGCTTGCAGGGCTGAAGCAGAGACTCCCCGCTCACCTCCTAAGCCAGGGTTAATATGGCTTCCTAGAATGGTAGGAGTTGAAACATTTAGAGATCATCTAGTGCACTCTCTGAGCAAAGCAAGTCCACCTAGATCAGGTCACACAGGAATGCATACAGGTGGGATTAATATTACAGTGAACCCACAAAACCTGGGCATTCAAGCCCAACCAGTTTACTTGGGAAAAGCATCAAGAAGATACAGGTTATCAGATTTTAAAACATCTGGAGCATAGCAACTGCTATTGTGTGAGCTTAGTGTTCCTAACCAGACTCTAATGGTTTATAGGAAATGTGGTGCCTCCTCCTCCGTTCCCTCCCACCCAAACATTTGTTTATAGTCTATATATAAGGCAAAGGGACTCACAAAAGACTCTGGAGTTAGGTAGACTTGGCAAGTCAACGAGAACACGTTTCTGTAAACAGTGGCACAATGCAGATTCCTTCTGCACTTGGAAGTAACATAACTCGCACAAACTTCCTCCCCGTTACCTGTCAAAATCACTCCCAAGTAATAATGCTGTGCCTGGAGATGCTAATAGCTCTTTGAATTTCCACTGTTTCAAACTTGATCCTCCTTTTGGGTGGCCCTCGTCACTCACGTGTACTTCAACTGCCAGTTGTTAGAGGCAAAGAGCTGGAACATGTCCACCACCTAAAAACTTGCAGGTGATCTAACTTGAGTCTGTGCATCTGTGCACAGAAGTGAATCAGAAATAGTAACGGGAAATGAGACATCTCAGCCCTACATGACTTGGTTTTCTGATCTGAGATCATTTTCTTCCTCTTCTGTCCTTTCCCAGTTTATAATACTACCCTGGGAAGAAGAAACAGAGGTTTGGAGAAGTCAGATTATATGTAGGCACATATATCTTCCTTTATGGTCACTTTTTGTCTGAGGAAGACTAAAGACCCCAGAAAGCAGTCGCTGGAGTCACCCCCAGCTCAGCCCCACGTGCCAAAGGCCCCTGACACCACACCAGGGCACCTGCCTGCTGTAGGGGCTCTGTGCCCAGCCGGGCCCTGCCATCGCTCAGGAACTTGGCTCCCAGCTGGGTTCATTAGATGTGAATGGTTTCTGCATTAGCAGATAGCAGGCCTGTTCCTCCACCCCCCTCACCCCATCTACCACCCCGTCACTTCCGCACACGGCCACACAAGCCTCGTTTCAAACCTCCAATTTGTCTGTTTAGTGTCTTCATAAAGGAGGTGGAAAATGAAAGAAAGAGGCTGGGGGAAGGGGACTGGATGACTAAATCAGTAACTTGTCTCTAATTTCTCTGCCACCCCCCTGCCCCCCCCATTCCCTGGGGATACAAGCTTCAAAGTGAGCTACAAATATTTACTAATTCTATTAACAGGATACAAATTGTTTTCAGGGGAGCATCAACCACACAAACTCATGTCAGCCCCCCCTGTGCTCAAAGACCCCCCCAGCACACCCCCCCACGCCAGGCACAGCCACATGCTCTATATAGGCAACTATTCCTTCCCGCCTCCCCAATTTTTCCTAAGTTCAAGATGAGTTGAAGGGTCAAAAAGGCAAAGGGTGTTTCAGAAGTTTAGCAGACAGCATTTGGTAAGGGGAAGGCAGCGGGAGGGGGTGGGGGGAGAGAAGAGAGAAGGAATCTGGCATGCATTAGGCTGAACAGTTCCAAACATCCATCCTCCACAGACTTGTTACTTTCTTTCTTTCTCACAGGATTTTTTTTTTTTTTTTTTTTGTAATTTGTGGCCAATTTGAGGTTTTTTTCATATCAGCCAACAACTGTATTTTAATCTCCTTCTCCCACTCTCCTATGCTGCCTGCTTGCCTCCAAAAGCATATGCTCACTTGTGATACTCAGACTGAAGTAGTTGGATGTATTCTACGTGCTCTGCCAAGGAGCTGCTGCAAAGAGTTTGTAACACTTGCTGGAAACTTGAAAAGTGAATAAAATGCTCCATGATGGACAGGAACAGAGCTTGATGCAGTGAGATGCTCCATTCCCACTAAAACATGGCAGAAGAGGAACAGTGCCCACTCACATGGGCTTGTGTCCTAACATTTATCCCTCAGATGCAACAGTAATGTTGAGCTTTCTAGAAAGGAAAAAGGGATCTTACTCAAATGCTGTTGAATGGAGCATAATTAGAGTTAATATCAGCTAAGCCTTTGGCTCCACAATGTCTTCCAGGATGTAATTTTCCACAGGATTTAAATGCTGACCAATATCTCGTTATGTTTTATGAGCCCAAACTAAGAATGGTACAGGCTATATATTTAAAAGAAATAATACTTCCCAAATGTCCAGCTACTTAAAGCAAATCCACCTGGCTGACTGGACAGATGACCAAAGCCTTCACAAATATGCCAAGATGACATCAGTGGGGACTGTGGCACAAAGCCTGCCAGATCAGACCTCCAGACAGTACCTCCTCAACCTGGGAAGTTGGAAGACTCAGCTAGGCAATACAGTGCTGTGGGACAACAGCATGGGAAATAACTTGCAGCAGATGTGTCCCTTTGCTGTCACCAGACTGTCAGGTGTGACACAAAGATTGTTCTCTCACATCGAAGTGATGTCATGGTGAGGAGAAGGCTATGCATCACTTTATTTGTTAAGCTTTTCTGACATGCCAAATATTTTCACTTTTGTTCTGGGTCAAGGAGTGCTAAAGATGGAGGAGAGTGTTCAGCACATTGTGGAGGAGCTGTTGAAGAGGACCTGCCTTCTGCCAACCAGATGTGAGAGCTGGAAGTCATGGTATGTGGCAGTTAAAAGTGAATGAACAACCCGACCAATGATCCCTTCGATCTCAACTACAAATCTTGGTTTCTTTGCTTCTCATAGGATATGACCCTGCCAATCCTCCAGATTTTTTTTTTCCACCAGCAGGAAATGGGTAGATTAAAGATTTGTATTTTAGTGAAAATCTCCTCCCCTTCAGAAAAAACAAAGCAACCCAAAACCCCAAACTACCCAAATCCTCCAACTTCTCTTAAGAAGAGATGGAAGGACGCATGGACACAAAAACATCAGTTAGAGGGGCCAGAGGAGAAAAGAGAGAGCACAGGCTCTCTCTCAGAGTGTTGCATGCCACTCAACTTCAGATAGCTCTCAGACAGACATATTAGGAGACATGTTTTCTGTCTTATCAGAAACAGGTACCTCCAGAGGGCAATTGAAATCTCAGGTGGATTGAAGTAGCCTTTGGCACTAAGCAATTCAATAGTGCCTGAAATTAGCCAGGATGATTCTAGCCCTTAATCAGCAAATGGACTTTTCATTCCATGAAAAGTGTCAAGATTGCAAATTATTTTTCATTTCAAATGAGGACCAAAAAAAAAAAAAAAACAACCCACCTCCATCAGCATTTCATTTTCCCCTTGATTTATTTGTAAATTCATTTGAGTTAATCACAAGATATATTTTCAGTCCCTTCAAAACACTCCCATTTAATTTTACACTTCTTTAATTTGTCTAAATACAAGCTGCATTTTAAAGATTACATTCCTGCCCCCCACCCTCCCCCAGGAGAAAGAATAACATCCTTTGTTTTACCACTAACATCAGACCTCTGACACTATTACCCTCTTACACTATTTAAACCTAGAATTCCTGAAGACGTATTCATTCCCACATAGAAAAATCATCAGTTTACATCAAGGTGATGACATTTTCCTAGAAGGAACCAGTCCAGGGGTGTTTTCTGCACCATTGAAAACTGGCATGACTTAACTACTCTGTAGAGGAAGATAAGTCAAAAGGCTGGACAGGGCTTTGGCGAGTGACAATTTATCCCAGTCCAGGATTCAGAGAAGTTGAACACTGTTTGCTTTTAGTAGCAGGAAATGACAAGGTACCTGTCTTCCTCCTAGTATGTGCTATCATGTTTGACTATTACTTGAATAATGTGGCTCTGTTAGGAGTATCAATTTACAATGAGTGTCTTCTACTATGCAGTTCAAGGGGGAAAGGAGGAGGAGAGAAGAAAAAAAATCCACCACCAAATTACTTCTCTGATAGTTTTCAAATGTTTAAAATGTCAATCTCCTGGCAACACCTGCACATGGCACATAGACCTTGGCTTTCTGGAGTCCCTGCAGCATCTTTTCAAGTAATCTACAGTAGAATAGAAGGATGTGGCCTTGGAAAAAGCCCTCTAAGTGCATAAACAGCTGTGGCCACATTTCCTATGCCTGACATCTCAAGGTTGCTGCAAAAGGGAAGAATAAGGACAAATAAGGCTCTATAACAGGCTCTCCAAAGAAAAGTATTTCCCATGTGTTAGTTATTCCTTAAAGAGTTCAGCAACTTAATTTGTAGAAAGATTTTAGTTGCTTTCTGGTAGCTGCTTTTTGCAATAGCAGTGATAGAGATGATTCGTGCTCTGCCTGTCTACAATACCTGTAGAAATCCAAGTACATGCTACATGGATGTTTAACTAGATGAAATTATAAATGTGGCAAACTACAGCCAAACACCTTTACTCATATGAGTGGACTTAAAAAGTGATAAGCATTACACAAAGTGACCACAACAGGCAAAATCATGACTGAACCATCGGCATTATGCTGACAGAAGATAATCCTGGGGATCATCTCCAGCAGTTTCAGTTACTGTTCATAACGACAGCACCTATAACACTTGGTACCACACCAGTATGATCGAGGAGGCAGAGAATTTCCAAATTGGGAATGAAACAGTCCTTCTCTTGGGCAGATCAATGACATGGTGCTCACCTACAAAACGGTGCATTGAATCCAAGTGGCTGCTGTAGCCATTAGTGCTTTCTGGTTAGCTCATCATAACGCAGAGACACCTGACCATGGCTCTAAAAGGGATATCTGTACAATCCATACAAGTACTGAACCAAGTCTGCACAAGGGGCTGAGGGACACATCCTAGAGCAAGAGTGATCTCCAAAATGAAAGCCACAAGGCCAAGTAGAACACTCTCAGTCCAGAGGGAACACAGGCACTGCACAGCCTCTCCTGCAGCTCTAAGCTTGGCTTCCTCCCTGCCTGGCTGGAAAGGGGAAATGAAAACCATCTATCCACACATCCAGAGTGCACAGGCACTAAGACCTCCAACCTCTCCCAGCCTTCACTGTGGCCTCAATCAATCCCCAGGCAGCAGAGGCCAGAGAGACATGGTGAAACCATCAGATGACAGTGATCTCTGTGGAACTGCTGCAGCAGCCAGCAGTTGAAGTGAAGCCTCATTCCTTCTCACAGGCTGCAGGGGAATGGCAAGCTGGCAGGGATGGCGCCAGAAACAGTGCCTTCAGCTGACACAGAAGCAATCTGTCTACTGAAGGATGAGCTTGGATTGACTGCACACCAGTAACACTACTCTTAATATTTGTCTTGCTACACTCTATAGAAATTCAAGCTCCTAGTATTCTATTGGATTAAAACCCCACGCTCCTTACACTATATCAAAGCAGAGATACCACTAAACCCAGGATGTATTGTCAGAAGCACAAATACAAAGAAGCCATTTAACAGAGGGAACTTTGAAGACTGTTTTCTAAGCTCTTCACCAGGGAGCAGGAGAGCTGCTGTGGCAGGTGAAGCCAGCTGTTGGGGAAAATGAACAGAGAGCAAGAGGCCGAATCTCCATCTATTCCCCTTGCTGGGCTCAACTCTCCATAATCCTTAAAAAGGGAGGAAACAAAACAAAGTCTCTCTGCATCAGCCTGTTTTGGCCATACATCCTCCCTGCTGCAATGGCACTAAGACCATCATAGCAACCCAATGAAGTGTTGCTGTAATTAAGGTTTAATGGAGCTGCAAGACTGTGTCATAGCAAAGAGCCTTATAACAGAGGTGGAATGCAATTTACTACCCACCAGGTATACAGCAATAAATCTGCAGTATTTATTGGCAAGAGAGAGAAATGTGATCCAGAATTCCATATGCTGGGTTGGGGGAGGAGATGATCATCACTTCCAAGAGGGAAAACTTTCTCAGCTGCTCTTACCTTACTGTTGTGTCCTGGAACTTGGATAGTATTTATGTGCTGGCAGCCACTCCCAAGGACCCCAAAGCACCTTTCAAGCTGCACACAGACAGCAACAGGAAAGTCCGGCTGCTCTGAGGGCAGGGAGTGGCAGCTGGTACCCTGTCAGTTTGGAAGGGGAGAGAATACTGTAGCTAGCACATCTGGCCAACCCTGCATTTTTGCAATATGAGCCCCAGGATAATGTGAACACAAAACCTTGGGGCCAGTGCTACAGCTGGTGTAAGCAAGCAAAAGACATACTGATTTGCACCCACCAAGTAGCCAGCCTCAAGATTTTCTTTCCTCCTACCTTTTTCACTTGGAACTTGTGGGCAGGTAGTAAACCGCATATGATTCAATTTATTGCCCTCAGAAGGGGGAAATGCTGAGCAGACTGTGGAGTTCAGCCTGCTGTTCTCAAGGAATGGAGGCATTCCTAGCCTGCTGCTTGACATTAAACTACCTTTTCTGCTGTGGGGACAGATTCCAGGGAAGCATCTTTTGCACTTCGAGTGCACTGGAAAATTTGGGTCAAAAATCACCCCTCCAAACAATTCAATCACACTTCAGTGGCATATTGAGTATAGCGGCACTATGGAAGCAGTGGTGAGAG
This sequence comes from Urocolius indicus, assembly GCA_013401255.1. Lineage (NCBI taxonomy): Eukaryota > Metazoa > Chordata > Aves > Coliiformes > Coliidae > Urocolius > Urocolius indicus. Next base: position 524,707 of record WBNH01004368.1, read on the forward strand.
GATGCCACTGGCAGAGTCCTTAAGGCACAGAGATAAAGAAGCAGTAACTAGAGAAGATCTCAATCACTTCTCAAAAATATCACCAGAACACACGTGTACACATGTAAAGGAGACATATCCAGCACATATGATGTCTGGCTTCATTTAAAGCTAAGAAGAAGGGATGCATGTGTGGGAACAGGGCACACCATATTTTTCACTGTCTTGAGATGGATGGCCAAATAGCAATGAGAAATACTAGTATTAGACAGAAGCAAAATGCAGAACTACTGCCAGGAGGAAAAACAACCAGAGAAAAGCCACAGTGCCCCAGTCCTGGGAGGTGCTGAGTACCTGTGCTGGAGACTGTGGGAATGACAAATGGCTAGTCCCTCCCAGGGGACAGGATTAGTTGTTTCCTATGTGTCCAATAGAAATTTTTCTCTTTGAGCAAAACAACTAGCAGGTGGCTAGTCCTCCCTTCAAATGGGCTGTGGCAGATGCAGGGCTGTGCTGAAGGGGAAGCTAGAGTTTCACATCCTTTAATTCCCCGCTAGCTAACTGGGTTGTCGGAGGGTCAATGAGATTTGTTTGTGTGCATGTGCGAGTGTCAAAGACCAAGCAATGAACAAGAGGGAGTTTTCCAGCAAGATTAATCCTCTACCAGAACTGGCTTGGTCCCAAGAGAGGATCTTGGAAATACTGGCATAAATCTACAATTAATGTCGTTTGCTTCAATGGAGTTGCTTGGGAAGTAATTGACAGCAATGCTTGGCCCGCTTGGTGCTGATCCCATGGCTTATGCTCTCATTTTCCCCTCTCTGAATGAATTTCCCACATGCATTCCCCCTACTGCTCTCCACAGTTCAAGTATTTAGGGCTGCAGAGCTACATCATTCTAAAGCAGCAATTCCCATTGAAGACCTTAGAGAAGATGTGTTGGCAGCGATACAACTCATACCTGGTACCATCTGTCATAGCTTCGTGGTGATGTTAGTGCTCTGGCTCCTTTCAGTCAGGACGAGGCCGAGGTGACAGGGCCATGGGGCCTTTCATGTGGTTTCAGCATTTCAGCATGAGCACGCTGCAGACCCTGGCAGCATTTCAAGATAGCGTCTGAGTTCACTGTAGACGTGCCAGCATGATAACCTTGACCATATCTGCCAAGGCAAAGGTTTCAAAGGCTCCTCACAGGTCTGCCTTCCAAGCTGAAGAAGTCCATCATTTACTGACTTAGGGAATGAGGTTGTTACCAGCTGGGAGTGCACTTGAGAAGCTAAACCCTCTAAAGAACCCCAAGAAACTACATCTACCCAGAGTGCAGACCCCTGTCCTATAAGGTGTTATGCCAGCAGGCAGCTGTTTTCTTCCTCACTTGGTATGTCAGAATGCCTCTCTGGCAGCCATCTCCCAGCCTATGGGAGTGGCACAACTCAGCCACTTTCATTATGTGTTTTTTGAACAACTGAGAGCAAGTATTTCCCTCCGAATTTGCACATCTAAAGGCTTCTTGTGGCCCTAGTGTATTCAAGCACCACATGCACATGTGATTGTCTATGCCTTGTGTTGACAGAGGTCAGAGAACAAAATGAGGGGGTTTTTCAATCCTCAGGTTTAGACCATAAGACAGTACCAGGTCCTGTCTGGATGCCCTGGTATGCACCTCTAACTGCTCTTGGCTGAGCTGCATAGTCTTGGGAAGTCAGAACTATCTGGGAAGGCTGAAGCTTTATTTTCTTGGCATAGAAGAAAAGAAAATACAAGGAAAGTAAGATCTACATTTTCTAGAACACATTCTTTGCAAAAACCTCTTTGGTTGCCCAAGCTTTCCATAGTGATCAAGGCTCTGGTCACACTAAGGCAAGGGGTCACTTGGAGACCCCTTCTGAGCTCTCCAAGTGCTACAGTGACCCCCCCAAGACACAGAGTTTTGCTTTGGTCTGTCATACTGCACTCTGTGTGAAGGAAGCCAAGTGCCAGAGGTCTTCTCCCATTCGTTTTGGAAGCAGAGAACCTTTTTGGAAAAGGCAAAGGCTACAAACAGGCTGTTTGGGATTGTCTGCAGCCTCTTCCCATGACTGCTCTGAACTCCTGCACTTTACCATCCTCCCTGCTCTTCCCTCTCTGCCAGGGGCTGAGAGGCTGATAACCTTCACAAGAGCCATTTTCATCCTTCAACTCCCTATGACTTCAAGGCTAATACCAGACTGCCCATATCATTCAGCTCAAAGCCTCCATTTTGTTGTCTAGATGATCTCCAGGGCTGTTCTCCTCCAAGTCAAACCTTTTCTATCCCCTGAAGGTCCCACACCAGGGCCTGGCTGTAAAGCACTGAGGGCTAATCATCCTGAAACAAGCCATTTCTGCTCTGAGAAAAGCTATGTCTCTAGCTGAGGGCAGGCACAGTTCCTCCTTCCTGAAGGCACTCTGAAGCTCTCTGTGTGCTGCGTAAACACAGCAAAGATTTTGTTACTGGGTTTGGGTTTTTTTCTCCTCCCTCCTTCTTGCTGCCTGCAGAGCCAAAGGGCTTGTTTGTTTTCCTGTTACTTATCAGAAAGGTTTATTTGCGATTGCTTGAGAGGAGAAAAAAAAACCCTCTGTAGCCACAGGCAGACAAGCTCAGTGCTCAGGAACATAATGGCTGGAGCCCACGGGCCCATATGCTCGCCATCCTGTGAGGTGGAAGGCCAGCTCTGATCACATCCAGCTGCTCAGGATACAACTGATCAGGTATGGCTTAATGTCAAAAAACCAGGGTCAGGTTGACTGGGGGCTGTGGCAGGGAGGGGAATCGGCAAGGAGCTATTTAAAGCGTGTTGCAGAACTGGGAATTTTCCTGTTTGGAGATGTCAGGGCTGCAAACACAGACACATATACAGTCCCCCTGAAGGGAGGGAGGGAAGGAGGAGGAGGTTATATTTTTCCTGTCAGCTGCTACAGCATCCTCTGAGCTTCATGAGAGAAAAAAACCTAAAGCTTTCACTGAATAATTCCTGCATTTTTAGGTTCCTATTTCCTCCTCCCCGATGAATTAAGACCTAGGAATTCAGCTTGTTTGTTGTTGCTTTTGTTACTGAATATCCATGAAAAGCTCAATGTCCCTGGGAACTAATTAGGTATTAACCCTGCATTATTGCTGCATATCAGCCATGGAAACATGCCATTTGGCTAAATCTCCTTGAAATATGGAAATATTGAAGGATCAGGTGGAATGGCTAAATAAAAAAGAAATAGGAAGATTTCTGGTACAGGGAAGGAGAAAGTATCTCAAGCTAAAGCAACCACATGGTATGCTTTGCTACAGTTCCTACCAATTTCTAAATAGAACTACCAGATAGGAACAAATTTACAGAAGAACAAAGTCTCAGCTATCACTAGGAATTGTGTCTGAGAGACATGAGGGTGAAGCTAGGAGCTATATGGGATTTACTGTAGCTTAACTTCAACTGCTTTACTTATTTTGTTCTTAGCACCTCAGCACACCCCCATATTGGGCAAGATACTTTTGGAAGACCATCTCTATCTGATTACATCTCCAAAGACCCGAGCCCTCAGTGATGGCAGGCAGTAATTTAGTACTTTGGGTTATCTTCTTACTTCTGTGCATTGCAACCTTTCACAGCACACTATTGCCTGACACTGAAGTACAGACCGCTAATGGCATGATATAAGTGTGTACATATCTATATTTTATTACCCAAGCCATTTCAGGACTTTGCAGATAATTAACTCTGAATACTTACTCATCTACTTTCTCTCAAAAATCTTCCCATTTGACTTAAACCCCATATTTGTGGTTCCAGCAGCAGAACACTTAATCATGCTGAACAGGGCCATAGAGCAGCTTTGAAGAGGCCTTAAAATATCTGAAGACTCTGAAACCAAGCCATCGGAAATAGGATTGCTCTCATCCAGCCTCCCCTTGCCACAATAAGCTACACACCTTTTTCTTCTGCCTTGAGAGACAGCAGAGCTCCTGACTCCTCCAGTGACAGGGGATACAGTACCCTCAAATCTGAATGTTTCTACAACACTGTGTCAGCCTAGACAAACACTGACTCAAGTCAACACATCACTGAACCAAAATATTTTGATTTGATAAAACAAACTCAACAACTGTTTAGACTTTGGCTGACCAGACTCACAATGGAGGTTTCCTTTTCAACTTCCCTATTTATTCACATCTCTGCCATCATGCAGTGACCACAGCCAAACCTAGTCCCTTCTCCTTTGCCCTAAATGCCCCCCTCATCCATTCATATGATTAGTTCCTCTGTACTGTCAATTCCACTGCACACGTGCATTAAGCCAAGCCAACAGGACTGTAGACTTCTTCAGGAAACCTTACACATGGCTGTAATGAAAAGTTCTTATTACAGTTCTTTGCTTTCAAGTTGTTGTACAAGCACTTCCCAGAAACACAGTATGGAAGTGAAAAGCCTCACTTCAATTCTTAATGGGTTTACAGAATTTGGTGGTCTGCCCCAAAACATCCTTGTCTATTACAATAAGATAACCCTGTCTCGAATGATGGCTACATCCAGCCTCTAACTCCCCTCACACAAAAGAGGCTCTTGAGTGCTCACAGTGGGAGGTCTATTCTCACATCAAATTAAAGCCAGACAGAATCAATGAAAGCAAAAAGGATGGGGTCTGCTGAGATGACAGAGGGCTTTTGGGGCAAAAATCTCACAGCTGAATGCAAGAGAAGTGCCATTGCCCAGGCTTTCTTGCTCCTTCATGGAAGCTAGGGCCCAACATCATCTCTCCAGATGACTCCAGACTGTCAGTCCTAATTTTTTGTGCAGTGGCTCATAGCACTAAAATAACAAAGATGACTGAAGTTAGAGACAGATTGAAGAGGATACGAAGGTAGGAAATTATCAGAGGAAGGATTTTTAGTAACTGGGAGGGAGATGAGTAATAGCTACACTTCCCACCATTACTCAGAGATGACTAATTCTGGTGGGGGGCCTGAGATAAGGAAAACAAACCCAGATTTTGTAGGTTGGCAAAAACTCCAGGGATGAACATATTCCTTCTCCTTAAAGACTCACTCTCTACCTTACACCACTCTATAACTACCATCTCAGGGTCTTCCACATATTTACACCTATCCCTGTAGCCCCTCAGAAACTGTGCCCATTCCTGCCTTTGTCCTCTGCTGACCCAAGGCCATTCCCTTGTGCCTTCCTGAAACTAGCCCTGTTTGCTGAGGGGAAGGGCAGAGCACTGCAGCCCATACCCTCAGTAACAGATGTTGGCTTTGTAATTTTACCCTCCCTTCAAGCCATCCCCCTCCCTCCCTCCTCATCCGGCATCTTCAGCCTACATGCCATCCAATTTGTTACCTACAAGGAAGGTCAGGGTCCCGCTGGGTGCCGTACATCTCCTCTCAGCTTGAGGCACTTAGTTTCAGATTTTTTCTCCCACTAAACAAGATGTTGGAGCAGAGAAAGCACAAGGCAAAGAAATTGGCTTGAGAGAGACTGATACAGATCTTGTCTTGTGGGGAAAGAATTTTCTTTGCTTTTCCTCCCTCCAAGACATCTTTCAGTGTCCTAGTAACAGGCACAGATTTCCACAGGGACAAACACCTCTGCCAAGCTCCTGTGATATTCAGCTTCCACTGGGAGCAAAGTGAGCAACATTAGTTCTTAGGAGTTTGCCTTGCTGGGCTGATTTGTGGCATGAACACACTCTAATTAGTCATTTAACTTAAGAACTAAGACTCCCAAGAGAGGATTTCAGAGGGGAATTCAGAGCTCTTCATACTGAAATCATCAACTGCCTAATGCAATTGCTCTGCATCTCCTTTTCATGATCTCTTCCCATCTCTATCTATTAAAAATTGGTGGTATATTTCACATCTTTGCCAAATCATGGCTTGTGTACATGTATGCTGTGCGATTTCTGTCTTCACATCAGATTGCCCAACTTGCTGGCTATAAAATAAAACCTGCTCCTAGGCAGGTTAGCCTGCTGGACAAAGCACTAACCTGGGATTTGGAAAACTTGCAGCAGGATCCAGACCACCTCATTAGGCACCTCAACCACACTACTATTCAAGCACCCACAGTGTTTACTCTCAAGTCTTGACTAATGGAGAAAGGTGTCAATGAGATTTGAACCCCATTTCAGCCTGCAATACTGTCCCCTACACCTGTGCACAAGCTTCTCTAAGTAGTTAAGCTGCAGACACCATCCCATGTTCTGCTACAATCCAGATCGTGAGAGCCATTCACAGTTCCTGGAGACAAAACAAGTAAAACATTCTTACTAAGTTCCCAGTTCAGCACAGGGGACACGATGCCCCTGGAGGAACAAAGTGCCTGGACACTCATGTCATGTCCTTGGGTCAAGTATCTACTTTAGGGATTGCAATGCCTAAAAACCAAGTATACAAAATAGATATTATGATATGTGGGCCTGGATTGCTGATCCTGAAACTGTCACTATAGCCAGCTAAAGGATTGGAACATGTGTCACCTCTTGGTGACTCCGTTTCTTTATGTCTAAAGTGGTAAGACTGATAACATTCAAAACACACTGCAGAGAGACACCAATTAGTTCCAGATGTTTGTGAATAAAACTTCCTTTACTCGAACACCTAAAGGATCAATACAGTGGTTGCTAAATGAAACTGAAGGTCTATGAGAAAATGAATAATTTCTCAAAATTGCCTACCAGTATTTGAAGGTAAAACCAAGCAAATGTCTTGGTCACTACTGCGATTCTACAAAACTCTAAATTCTTGTTTAGAGCAAATGATAGCACTTCCATGCCTCCGGCCCACTCAAGAGAATCTACCTAGAAAGCACAAAAAACTCCAAAACATTTAAATCTTTTTGATGTTGCCACAAATTAAGAGTGAAAAATCTGCCATGGGGTCAGCTCTCTCCCCATCTTGAGGATGGGAAGCACTGCAGTCAGTCAATGTCACATGCACCTACATGTGATGGCAACACAAAGTTTTTATTACTCCTTCCAATGTGCACGCACACAGGGTTTTGTTGATCCACTGCCTCACCAGCCATAGTTTCACAAAAGAGAAAGGAGGAATCTCATTGGTCTTACATATTGCTCTTAGTATGGTTTCCCTACCCTACTAAACACCACAATCACAGTCCTTCCCAGGTCCTCTGCTAGAGGAGAAATGAGAATGCTGTTGTCCAATGACCTGAAAACATCTTAATTTCCTCCACAAAGCTTCCTAATCACAGGAAAAGTGATTATCACTCTAAGCTGGAATCAAAGGTCATAGAAAAGATTCCTCAGAGGGCAGTAAGCTGGCAGTTCACCTCATCTCACTAGGTAACATGCTCTTTCTTTTCGGTATAGTGCCTATAGTAGCTTCATAGGTTCAGAGTTCAGTTCTTAAGAGTTCACAGCTCTCCATGGCTTCTTCACTCACAAATAGCACCGAATTTTAGGTGAATGGCTAGTTTCCACTCACAAAAAGAAAGGAAATCCTTGCATGTCCTTTGAAACACTCTAATGTCAAACTAATAATGTATTTTATTCTGAGCCCTAGGTTCCCCAACATTGCAAGAAGCTACTAATAGCAATTCACAAAGCACAGAATACTTCATTTACTTCCTCTCACATCATAGCTCTGGCCCCCAGAAAGCTGCTGTGTTTGTCCAAGAAAACTAGTGAGGAAAAATACACCATCATCACCACCCAACAAAAAGAATCCCAGCTGGTACAGGGATGAAATGAATTCAAACAGAAAAAGAGCAAGCTTTTCCTAAAACTAATATTTGAAGCAAGAATTCCTGTGCTAGAAATACATAAACTCAGAACTAGGTTGCAGGAGGTTTGCCAATGAAGAATCCTATTCATTGCTGGTAACAATACTCCCAGATTTTCTCATCTAAAGACTCAGATAACATATAGAAGGACATATGATAATCCAACCTCATTGGACAAGAAGAGTCTTCACAAGGCTACAGCCATCCTCTCAGCAGCAAATCACAGAAGGGGAGGGTTTGTATGAGGTCCATCTAGTCCAAGTGGAGGCTCTTCGTACCTCCATGAAGAACAGTCATGTTCCTATCCCTGCACGCTGGCAAATCACAGGATCACAGAATGGTAGGGTTGGAAGTGACCTTGAGAGATCATCTAGTCCAACTCCCCTGCGGAAGCAGGTCCCATCTAGATTAGGTCACACAGGAATGTATCCGGGGGTATTGAAAACTTCCCAAGAAGGAACCTCCACACCCTCCCTGGGCAGCCTGGGCCAGGGCTCCCTCACCTCAACAGTAAAAAAGCTTTTCTTATGTTTAAACGGATCTTTTTGTGTTCCAGCTTCTCCTCTTTACCCTTTGTCCTGTCACTAGATACAACAGAAAAAAGGGATGCCCCAACCTCCTGACACCCACCATTGAGATATTTGTAAAAATTAATGAGATCCTCCATGCACTCTCCTCTTATCTAACTGAACAGCCCCAGCTCCTGTAGCTTTCCCTCATATGGAAGATGTTCCAGTACTGAACTTCATTTGCAGATTTGACTCACATTGTTCTGCACAAAGAAGGTGACAAAGCCACATCCTGTCCCAAGCTGCCACCTGAGCCTCTGCTTGCCATGGCAGGAGCCCAGCCCTGTGTGGTGGCAACCCAGGACCACGGACAGCAGTTTCCACTCAGGAGGCTCCAGCACCATCCCACACTACCAGCTCTCCCCCTTGTTAGGGCTCTTCAACAAGTACCTGACAGATTTCAGCAGGAGGCTTGGTTTTCTTAGTTACCCTGGCCTACAAGTAGAAAACATTCACATAAAGTATTGTGAGACAATTCTGCTCATTCCAAGTGTTGGAGCTCTCCGGTGAGTGCATGTTAGTCCAAGGAATGCTGAGTTCTGGTGAACACTTGAGTCAGAACAGCGTAGACACATTTAGATCTGTTCCCTAGCCTGTGTCCTGGTAATAACTAGGATGTAATGACACCATTCAGAGGAACTCCTATGAATACCTCTTTTGGCTTCCACCATTAAGTGGCCCCTGGCTTTCAAGACACACTTAAAGGGCTTCTGTGCACAAGGTCAAGTTGTTCCACACTCACATATTCTGTTTACTCCATTATCTCACTAATGCCATATGAATTCACCAAACAAGCAAGAGAGAGCACGGTGGCACCTCATTTTAAGATATACCAATGCCATTTTATCAACTGAATTTTCAGCCAGGCAACACTGGATGCATTACTGGGTCTATACATCCTTCCAGAAGGAAAGAAGAAACAGTACGTTCCTCCCTCCCATAGCACTGCTGCAAATGATTTTAAATACCAATGCCAGCATATTAAGAGTTGTTAACTCCCTCACATTTCCAACTCTACACAGTTGCCTCAAAACAAACAGACCAGCAGCCAAGTTTAGCTAGCTATCAGCAGTCACTTGTGCTCTGATAAGGAGCATATCACTAAAACTACAAGACCAGTACTCCTATAAGGCGGCTTCATTCTCACTCAGCATCCAAAGTTCAACTTGGAGGATAAGGAAAATGAGAGAAATGGCTAGTGACAGTAAGCCTTGATAGGGTCATGGGCTTTGCAACAGCTTCAACATGCAGGCGGGTGAAAACATCACTCTCAAAGTAAAGGGACATAGGAAAGAAATAAAGGGGAATGGAGAGAGGAAAGAGAAAGGAAAGGTTGATGGACAGTTGGACTTGTTGAGGGTGAAATCAATTAAAGTGTATCAAATCCAGAATTCATGCTTTTTCAAAGTGACAAATGTGTGCTGGAAACTGAGAAAGATGAGGGGGAAAATGATGTCTCTGACCTCCCGGAGACCGGCTGTTCCTTCCGTCAGAGGAGCCAAAAGTGAAGTGAGATGCGTTCATGATAAATTGTAACAGCCAGGCAGCCACCTTAAAAAAGAACGAGGTGAAAAGGTTACAGAAGGGACCCAAAATGCGAAGAATTCGACCAAACATCAAGATAAATCAACTCAGGCTCTTGTGTATGCGTACCCTGCCTTCACAGGGCTGCTGCGGCTCATCTCAATTTGTTAGCTTTACTTAAAGTGTAAGAGACACACACGCACACATCTTGTTTACAGAAGCTTCTGAAAACATCGTTACCAAAGTCTGCCTCACTTCAGCCTTGTGAAGCACAGGCATGCAGTGGCCACGCTGCCTGCCATCCTATTTGTGGAAACCGTCAGACAATTAGCACACATAAATATCACCAGTAACTCTGCATTCAGCTCTGTTCATCTGAGTTTTAGAAGAAAACTTTCAACGAGCTAGACATGTCTCTGATGAAAAGAGACATAAGATACTCACACTTGCGAAACTTTCAGTGTCTTGGTAAATCTTATTTTCTCTTGCACTTAGATATTACTCTCTGGTTTTGGTCTTCGAAGCATGGTACAAGTATTTACCTGGATGCTTCTATCATATGGTAACTTTGAATCTTTTCCCTCATTCACAAACAGAAAATACTAACTCTAGTAATGACTCTCATGCAGAGCAGTTGAATGAAAAGCTAAAATACAAACAAACCCAGTAAGCATACAATATCTACTACTAAGACCTTTGAGACATCCCTGCTGGGAACATACACATTTTCAATCCATTAAATGCACAAGCAGACATCTCAATCAGGGTGGAACTGAACTCACCAAGAGAAAAATGATCCAACTCTCTTGACAATGGCCCTTTTTGCATAAGGGACAACTTTGCAAGAGTACACAGAGTCATTTTGGTCAATGTTGTCCTCCTGAACCAATTCCAGCAAAAAGCTTTCCCAGTGATGTATCTAATGGTTTATATGAACTCTAACAAGCCAAAGCAGAGTTTTAAGGAATTATTACAGCAGCTCTACACATTTTTGCACTCAAGCAGGGTACACCCAATACACCTCCCATTCCAGTGTTCATACTCTGATGTCAAACTGATTCCCCATCAAGTTTTCAAACAGCAGAGGTTTGCGATACGGGGTCCTAGTAACACATAGCAATGGACGTTACCCTGAGATCTTCAAGCAAGGGTTGCCCAAACCTTTTTGATTACTTATGACAACAGCAGACTGACTTTTGAAGAGGCTACTGAAGAAAATAAGTTTGCCCTCTTTCCCTGAGCTACTGCCAGCACTGAGGGACTAATGAGGGACACAGAACTGTTTTGGTTAGAAAGGACCTTTAAGATCACCAAGTCCAACCACTAACCTAACACTGTCAAGCCCACCACTGAACCATGTGGATGGGGACTCCATCATCTCCCTGGGCAGCCTCTGCCAGTGTTTAACAACCCTTTTAGTTAAGAATTTTTTCCTAATATAGCACCTAGACCTGCCCTGGTGCAACTTGAAGCCATTTCTACTTGTCTTAAGGGGACTATACGATACGCTACAACAAGTCAGATATGGGACAAGCTGTCCAGAAAGGGTGTGGAGTCTCCTCTGGAGGTTTTCAAACCTACTTGAAAGCATCCCCATGCCCCCTGATTGTGGGGAACCTGCTTTAGCAGTGGGTTGGGCTGGATGAGCTTGGGAGGTCCCTTCCAACTCTGATCCTTATGATGAAAGGCTGAGGGAGCTGGGGATCTTTAGCTTGGAGGAGACTAAGGGGGTGATCTCATTAATGTTTACAAATACATAAAGAGTGAGTGTCAATAGGATGGAGCCAGGCAGTTCTCAGTGATGGTCAATGACAGGACAAGGGGCAAGGGGTATAAGCTGGAACAGAAGAGGTTCCCAAGAAATACAAGGAAGAATTTCTTCACTGTGAGGGTGAGGGAGCACTGGCAGGGGCTGCCCAGATGTGGAGACTCCTTCTCTGGGGACATTCAAACCCCACCTGCATGAGTTCCTGTGACCTACTCTAGGTGGTCCTGCTCTGGCACTGGATGGTCTTTCAAGGTCTCTTCCAGCCCTTGAGATTCTGTGAATCTAATCATTTAGATCTGTTCACACTGCTTACTGTTGTGCAGATGGTCATATTAGAACAGCCCTAAGCATAGGAGCTTTAGGAGATTCCCAGTTGCAATATGGAATTTCAGTTGGCATTGAGAGCTTACTGTTGCAAATGCTTACACAGAATGAAGTTTGCATTGACATTGCTGCTGTGAGGAAGCTCAGCTATCAAGTCCTAGCTGGCATCCTCACAGTTCTGCCTTCAAAAGCCACTGGTGATCATGTTGCCAGCCCCTCCTGACATAGATGCTCACCCTGCTGTTGTTGCATTCTTCTTCACGACAACCTTCTCTGGATGGTCCCTTCCCCGAAACAGCATGATTCTCTCAGGGAGACACGAGTTCACATCAACAAATTCTTCTCGACATTGCCCTGAAGCACTTTCGCTATGATCAGCTATTCAGAGTGATGGGACACACTAGTTAGATCTCTCTGTGTGTTTATCAATCCCTTCTCAGCCATTTTCCTCTGTAAATCCGTCAAATCTTTTTCTTCAAGCTCTGTGGGAACAGTTAGGAGCTATCTCCTCAGAGGTGCCTGCCCTGCCACTTGGATTTCATTCCCCTCCTAGAGAAGTTAGATGTCAGCAATCAGAGGACTGGTCGGCACAATGCAAACATAGCAGCAGCAGCAGCACTACTGCCAGTGCCCTTGGAGTGATAGGGTCCTTCTAAGACCCCTAGTTCCCATGCCAGGGACTGGGAGGAATCCTCTTAACCTGAGAGAGAGGAGGAAGGAGAAAAGCTCAAAGATTAAGCCAAAGGAGTAAAAAGTCTGTAACACTCCAAACCAGACACAAGCAACTTGTTCTGAGCTGAGCCAGGGCAGGATCCAAGCTGTTCTCTGAGAACACAGGACTTCACAGTATTTCAAGGACACAGAACCTAAAAGTGTATGGGACTTCAGACATGTATCTACTGCAAAGACCCTTAACCAACAAAGCTCAAGACATTTAAATGGTACCAAAGAAGAAAAGCATCTGTTACAACCCTGTGATGAATGTAAATGAAGCCACATATTACATCAACAGTTTTGGACCTTAGAAATTTCCTTTTACTCTTCTAGAGAATTAACAGCCTGAAAACTCATAGGTATTCCCTTTTAAATAGGGAGTTATCAGACGGTCTGTTTGCCTTATATTAATGCTTGTAACCTCTGTGGATGGCAGTGAATTGCCAGCCAGTCTAAATCAGCATAGATGCTGTCCTATGAAACTACACTATGTAGCTTATATGTAGTTTGATTGTGCAGATCTAGGTCAGCATCCCACATCCTGACAAACGTCAAACGAGAATGCTTATTCCTCCTTTCACACTTGTCATCAGCCGAGCTGGTTATCATCCCCATTTTGCAATGGGGGGAGTGAAGCACAAAGCAGTGAAGTGACTTAACAGAGGCCACTTTGCAGGCCAGTGCCTGATTTGGGAATCAAGCCCACGCAAGCAAGCTCAAAGTCCTCCCCACCACCAAGCAGGGCGACATTCCTAAGACTAACTTGTGATGCTTTCGGAAAGATACACTTGATGAAATGTTGACAAAATTTCTAGGTACCACTAGTTACATTTTCTCAATCATCTACTTGATACCAAATCAGCTGAATTTTCAGGTGGCACATTCGGCATTCTCATTAGTGACAGACTGACCAAATTTAGGACAATGTCTAGTATCTCCCAAGAAGCTACCTATTCCTTGCTAGTTCACCAGCCAGAATAAGCACCCAGGGTTTTGGATCATTTCCTTTAAGCCTTGCAGAGTGGGGCAGGAATCTCACAGAACAAGCCTTCATGCCCTATTTCATCAAACACACTGGATGCAAGCATAGAGACAAATATGAGATTAGATATACAAAACCAACAGAACATTTTACCATCCAAAAAAAGGAGTTCTGTCACTATGATTGAACAGCTTCTGCTCCTGCTTCTGATGCCTCATGTCAGGAGGGGCAGATGGGAAAGGACCATGTGGCAGTAACAAACAACTTCACTAAAAAGAGTTGGGTAACTAGCAAACAGACAACTCCTTATCAGACATATTCAGCAGGGGAGGAAAAAAAAAAGGGTTCCCAAGAGCCAGACAGCAATTGTTAATTCTTTTAGGACTGAAATTTGAGTTTTTTGTCCAAAAATATTTGCCATCTGAACATCAGCATTTTTTTAATGTTGGTTTTGGAGTTTTTGTTGACTTTCACTAAATTGCTTTCATTCATTGCATGAAATCTTCCATCTATGCAGTGTTTCAGTTATTTTTTTTCCATTTCTTCTAAATTATTTTTCTGTATTTGTGGATTTGAGAATAATTTGGTGCTGAAATATTTGGAGTGAGCTTGGAATGGACATGAAGCTTTTAATTTTTTGGGGAAGGAAATAAATCTTTTTTAATCTACTGTTTCATTATGGCTCACTATAAAAATGAACACATTTTTAACCTTCTTTTTTAAAAAGGAAAACCATCAGTAAAATGTGACTAAATGAAAGCTCCTCTTTGGCCATCCTCGGCATTTGGCTTCACCACAACTGCTGCCACACAAAGCCAGGCTGTAGCTCTGGGATTTAGGCCACATGAATGGTTTTATTTTTAGAGGGACAGGACAATTCAAAAGAAAAAAAACCAAAACACAACAACTAATGTTTTTCCTCTTTAAAGGACTCCTTCTAGAGAAGGAATAAAGCAGAGACCTATTGTTCAGAGTCCAGCCATAGCATGCCACTAACATGCACCACTTGCCTCCATGCATGGTATGTGAACAGTCAGGGCTAGGGGGAGCTTCATTGCCTCAAGTTCCTCTGCTGCCTGACAGTCTCTAGCCCAGAGCTCCTGCTTTTCCCCAGGAGCTGGGCTGCACATTCACCAAGTTATCATCTCTCTTGTCTGACTTGAAAGAGGCTTCTTGCCAGCACGCCTGAAGATGACTTGCTGCAAAAGTTGCTGTATTGCTCTAGACTCAAAGAGATTTAAGACTTCCTAAGACACCACTGAGCTCTCATTTTCCTCCACCTTGTGTGACTCCCTCCTCATGCCTTGCTTAAGCAAGGAAAAGTGACTTGCATTGGGATGAAGCCATGATAGGGTGCCTACACAGATCTGATACAGTACCATGCTACTGAAATACCACACATGTGACTTTTGCTGCATTTGTTGACTTTTGAACACAGGCTAGATAGAAGATTACATCCAATTGTCATCCACACCCTTGGCCCCTTCCACTGCAAGGAGTAGCTGGAACACAGCATTCATCTTTGAAGGACCTTGGAGATCCCTGTACATCATCATCCCAACGTGCAGAACAGGCTTTCATCCAATACACTGTCTAGTAAGGTCAAACCCAGCTCCCCATGCAAATCCCAGTGTACACAATATATGCTGCTGGTGCTAAGACTCAATTCTCATGCATGACCCCAAAGAACCACAGAGGAATAGATGGCAGATTTTAGCATGGGATTGTCTTCCCTGATTGTCAAGTGCTGTGTTGTGAAGTGAAATCCATCACCAACTGAAACAAGGCCATTTCCTTCTTCCAAGGCCATTCCTCCTAGAATTACTGGTGAAGAATGGAATTCAGTAAAAGTGCTATAACACTGTGCCATGCACATAATTCAGCTGGTTTAATTCACAGCTTTCCAACCTTTGGAAACTTTGGCTTGCATAGATTTGTGAAGGACCTGAAGCTTTAACCCCTGCCTTCTTTCCTCTGGTACAACTTCCTACACTAACCCTCTGGGACATTAAATCTTCCACTTGCCATTTTCTCCTAGGCAGAGAGGATATGAATTTCATAACTCCTCAGCTGAGCTGCCATCAAGAGCCATAAAATACAACAGGAAACCAACAGCATGGACTTGCAAGTACTCCATGCACAGTCACATGAGCTGCAGGACTGGATGAGCTATTAGCAGCAGCACATGGCGCAGCTGCCTGGAGCACTGAGGTCTATAGGGTGAGAGAGGAAGAGCACTCTTACTCTTGATCAAACATGAGCAGGACAGAGCCAGTGTCTGGGTCAAGGTTGGATATGCACAAGAAAACACGTGCTTAGCAAGAAGTTACTCTTTATATTTGACTGACTTCTGAGGATATGAAGGTATGAGGCTTCAAACCCTTAATTTATGCATGTAACACACCTAGGAGTAAACCACTATGTACTTCCTACTTAGGCTTATGCTTAGGCTTCTGCTGTAACCAAGATGATGTGAATTAGTGAAAGAACAGGACTGAAATAGCCTGTCCTCTCTCTCCCCAAGAGCTCTGCCAACGCAGATCATCTCCAGAAACCCACAGGTCACAAAGCCCAGCACGGATCACAGTGACAAAAGTGTTTCCAATGAAAACATTCTGGCTGTGGAACAGCCTTCCAGAGGAAGTGAGCATGACAATCCAACTTTCTTTCTCCTAAAGACTATTTTACCATGAGCAAGAAACGTATATAGATACCCCCTCCTACCTTGAAGAGCCACATTTAGCACCTCCTTTCGGTATATTGAGCATCAATCCAAATAAAAAAACCACTTTCAATAAGCAAAACCAGTAACCACATTTCATCCTTACCACAGTTTTTATCCCCCCAGACTAAGACAGTTAAATAGTTAAAAAAAAAAAATCCCAGAAGGAACTCAATACTGCTGTCAGCCAGCACACTACTGCAGATGATATAGAGCCTTAAAGCAGCAGAGCACAGTGTTTCTCCTGTATAGTTGGAGATTGAGGAGGAGATACTTTACAGGTGGTTGCAGAGCTTATACCACAAATCATCTGACTACTGTGGCCTACTAGACTTCAGCTATCCAAAGCACACCACCACAACTGGAATAATCAATAACAGTGGAAACCCCTCAGTGCTTGTGTAGAAACCTGGATCATGCATACAGGAGAAGCCAGTACAAGGTCTTCAGCCACGCAGAGTGCTTTAGTAAGGAAACAAACATACATGAATGTGTGTGGGAAGAAGGAACAGCTACATGAGGCTTTATGCCACATATATAGATGACGTTCATGACACTGAAACAGTTTGCCTAAGGAGATGGTGAAGTCTCCATTCCTGGAGACATTGCAAAGCTGTGGAGCTGAGGGACTGAGGGGCATAGTTTAACAAGCGACTTGGCAGTGTGAGGTGAGGGTTGGACTCCACGAGCCTAAAGGGCTTTTCCAACCAAAATGATGCTGTTATTCCATATACTGTACAACAACTACTGCAAAGCATTTAGAAAGCCTTTAGTAACAAACATAGCTTTTTCTTTCAGATCAAGGTTCACCTGCACAAAAGATGCTCAGCACTATTAGAGCAATCCCCATGTTCATGTCAGAAAATACAGAATAATAAGATTCATTAAACCACCCATATCAAAAACTTTTGGCAGTAACAGTAATATTTATATTGCCATTAAGATACTAGCACAAAAGCTGATACATTTGCTTAGTTGAAGAAAAAAGAACTAGGAAAATAGAATTAAATATACTGATTGTTCACTGTACCACAGCCTTTGGCCTAATTACTGCTATTTAGTCAACCTGAGCAAGATCATAATTAGCTCTTGACCTGAGCATGATTCAGCAAAATACCAAAAGAATCTCATCACTTCAATTTTCAAGAATTGAGGTCTAACATACAGGTGTTAGCACATTTGTTCAGCCAAGAAAAACTGACCCACCTCCACATTTGTCCAGACAACCAAGCAGTCAACGTCAGGCCAACAAAAATAAAACCTCAACATAGACAAAACAGCTTCTTGTGCACCTTTTCTTCAGCCACGCTCCAACCAGAATCAGGTGCATATCTTTCAGTACTCACAAGCTACTGAACTTCAACATTTTTTCTGAAAAGAACCTTCTCAAACCAGCCAGCTAGCTCTTAACATATCCACTTAGGAAACTCCTAACACCTGTCTGATGAGGCACCATTCTGCAATCTTGCTACTCACTAACAGTTCTTCTGACATCAGTCTCTACATACCATATTCTCAAATGTAAATTAAATATGCTTACTCACAGACAGGAGCACGCCATGCCTTTCCTTCCATCTCTTCTGGTCACTTCTGTCTCCCCAGGGTCTTCTGCAGCACAGGTGGCTTTGAAGCAGGCCATTCATTCCAGCCAGTTGACTAGCAGAGTTCAGCAAAAGCAGCCTCACCCCACAGGCAGTTTTCCTCACAAGAAACACTTTTCTCATTCTTTAAGGAGACTCTTGTCTCGAAGAAGTCACTTGCCTGCTTTTCACTTACAATATTACACACAGACTGAGAACAATAAAGAGTTTATGTGTCACTTATCAGCACAGGTTTGGCTTCTTCTCCTCTTCTCAAAACGATGCGGACGCCACGTAACACATCCCAGTCACAGAATGATAGGATTTGAGTCCCACAATATAACTACTGAACTCGAATCCTCCACGTGAGACACAAAAGCAAAATCCAAACTCAGACTTATAAAAGAGAGGAGGGCTGAGGGACTGAGCTTCAATGCAGCTGAGGAAAATGGGTCCCACAGGTGAGGCTGCTCACGGCTGAAAGGTCCTATTGGTACTCTCAGGCCTTGGCCAGTCTCACCTAATTGCTGCCCAGAAAAGATACTGGACATACTCAGGGAACTTTTATCTGAAGAATTTTCTTGTTGTTTTGTTTTGTTTTTTTTTTTCTAAGGGGACACAATTCTTGGAACACTGGAGTAAAAGAAATAGATTAGCTGTCACTGCAAGGCCAGATTAGCTGCCTGTCTTTCAAAAGGACAGGCCCCTGGTCAGGCCTCATTCACCAAGAGTTCAAGCCAGGTAACTGTGCTGAGTTTAAACTGGATGAAGGCTATGAACTGGCACAGCTGCTGAGCATGTAACACAGTTCTGCCCCTGAAAGACCCTGACTGCTTTTCCTTATAGTCAAAATGTCCTTTGACACTTTACAGAAGTAAAATGGACCTAAACTGGGGCTGGCAAAACTACCTGGCAGACAGTACCTGTGTGAAACCTTCCCAGATCACAGTATGAAACCAAAGGGCAGCCAAGTCAAAGAACACAACACCCAGTGATTCTTGTTCCTCACCAAGGTGGCAGCTCTCTAAAAGCACCCTCAAATGGCTCAGCCTGGCTGGGATGCCATGCCCCATCTGGCTGTAACCTCTCTTTTTCCTCACTTGCTGTTTGCTTTTTCTCAGCCTCGTTGAGGCCCTCGAGTTCAGGAGAACAGTTATGCAAATGAGTAAAAGGAATCTCCTTTTTACCATAGTATTTTATTTTCCTTCATATCTTCCTTTTCTGTTACCCAGTACTACACTCTGCCATCAGCTGTCTGCAGACAACTCCTTGGCACTTTGTACTTCTCCTCCTCACTTTCTCTTCCAAGTCACCAGTAGCATCCTCCTCCCCCAGCCCAGCCGTGGCAGTGTTTCTGTACCAAGACAATAAATACATCAAGGCTGTCAAAGTCTCATTGTTTTGGCTGGGAAGAGGTGCTCCCCTGCCGAGTGAGATTACTTCCCACAGAGATGTATGGCTTTCTCCTTACTGACAGCTCTCCAACAGGGAGTAATCAGTGTCCAACTGAGAGGAGCAGGCAGCTAACATTGCTAAATGGCATTTAGGGATGATGAGGGCAAGGAGGAGGAAAAAAAGAGCTTAGCCCTGCTTACACATAGCCCTTGTTTGGTGTAGTGTGTTGACAGGGACACAAACTGGATCTCCTTGCTGGCCCTGCCTGTGATTTCCCAGGCAGGGAGTGGCAACGAGAAATGGGAAACCAATATTCCTGCTTGAGTCTCAGGGCAAGTGTCAGCCTTAATCCTACACAAGCATGACACCTGGAACCACTAGCTCTTGGTGCCTTGTATTAGTGTCTTGGTATTAGTGAATGTGAAATTAAGAAAGATGCAAAGAAGGACAGAGAAGAATATCTCTCCATACCCTTGGCAGAGGCCAAGCCCTTTACATCCCACAAGCAGTAAATGTGTTGGCAAATACTTGCCCTGAGCCACACTGCACACGATAGATTTCGGCTACAAGAGCTAAGAACGAAGTGAGATTCACTTGGGAAAATGATTTCTTGTGGAAAAAAATAATAAAGAAGGAGTTTGGCTTGTTTGCATTTCACAAATGTCTCGGATTTTCAGCAGTGTCTGAGACATCCAGGTAAACTGAAGGGCAGTCCTTTTCCCACCTGCAGGTCATCAACTCACCTCAGAAGTGTGTTACCATTGCGCTGTTGTTTATGAATATGTCAGATGAATTAGCTTTGTATTCTTCAGGTTTTGAATTGAAGAAACAGAAAAGAGTAAAACTGAGACAAAATGAAAAGACTAAGTAGTATCATAGTGAGTCATCTGGAGTTTCTCCACCTCTAGACTGGCCTCTTCAAAGACACTTAAGGGAATCAATTGCCCGTATCCCACTAAAATCCTTTCTGTATGTGGTTCATGAAGCTTTAAGCCCCTTTCCCACTCCCAGAACCTCCATCCATCCCTCCCTCACCTCTAAAGTCTCTCTAGTCCATTATTCTCGAGGCTGATTTGTGAACAATGCGTTCACTTTCCGTACTGCCTAATGAAGATGTTCCTGTCCTTGAATATTAGATCTGCTGCACGCTTAATGGAAAAAAATAGCTATCATTATGATTGGTGGTTCAGATGAGTTTCTTGGCAGTTAGAGTGGTACAGTTATGTGGACAATCAAACAAGCCAGAGATTATTGCCAAGGCATTTTTGAGGAAATCATTGCTGTTTAAACTCTAATCACAACAATACCTCATTTAAAAGCATAAAAGCTTTCACTCAGCAGGCCTACCTCTTGTTTTTTAATAGCTAAACAATTAAATAAACCTCCTGACACTTAACCATCATTTACCCAACAGACAGAAAATGGATTCAATGCCTTTGCATTAGTTAGATTACAATATTAAACCAAAAAATGAGCAAGTACAATCAGGTGAAAGAATATCTTTGAGGAGTGTGTGTGCTGCACTGCAAGTATAACTTGGTATCTTTTGCAGGGGGTAAGGAGATTTCTTTTCTTCCCTTATTCAGACACCAAGATAATTCTTAGCATTATTGTGTTTCATAGATTCTAATGCTCTTTGGAAGACAAAGTACTTTTTCCCCCTTTTATAGGCTGGATTCTGCATCTGAACTGGGGATTGAGTTTGGATGTGGTGAACTGTTCAAAAAGTAACTTTTCTACATTTAACCCTGATCCAGGTTAGCATTTTCCATTAAAACTGTGGATCAAAGCTCTGCAGGCAAAAAAAGTCTGGGACTTAGTGCATTTTTGCTGGCACTTCAGGAGAGGCTGTATTACACACACAACCCTCAAATTAACAGTGAAGCAACTGTGTCTGACCTTGTGCTGGTCTGATCATCAGCCATTGACAGATGATAGACCTTTTATTATCTGTGATCCCAGTGGTACTCTTAATTCCTGGCTCTAGCACTTCTCCCTCATTAGGTTCTTCATGTGAAGAGCATGTTCTTCCGTTACCATTACTCAGAAGCTAATGCTAAACAACTCCTAAATTTATGACCTTCTGCCAGCTGCCAGCAACTGTAATAGGAGTGCCTTTCTCCTTTTCAGGTAACAACAGTGATCAGACAAAACTGTTGACTTCCAAGCAGTGCTTGAGTTTGAGATGTATTATTATATATTTATTAACCTATGCTGAATTTCACTGTTTCCTTTGTAATAGTCTGTTCAGAAAAAAACCATCCAAACCAACTTGAAAGGAAATCAATTGATCCAGTCTTGTACCAGACTCTCAATAACAGTCAACTATATAGACAGTTAATTGTTTCCTGATCTCTGCTTAGTTGATTTTTAAAGAGCTCCCACAGATAAATTTTATAGAGATGGATCTTTTTGTTTTTACCTCCCTCCCAGTCCTTGTTTTGGCAAAGGTCGAAAAGCCTCCACTTCATAAAGATGTTTACGACGGCCTGGAAAGAGTTAAAAACTCATCTTCCACTCCTCCCTCTTTATCGTTTTAATTGGCTGTTCTGATGACCTGACCACCTCTTTGATACCCATCAAATGGCGGCCCGTGAAATACAGAGCATGTCAGCCTGCTGAACAAGGGTCAACTTGATTGTCAATAAGGCCATCCATCAGACCTGCTGGCACGATGGATCCAATCCAGACCAAAAGCCCCAGATGGAAGTGAAACAGCCTCCCTGATAACACAGGGTGCACTGCGCGCCCCGACAGCTCGCGGTAGGGTCATTGGCCCCGAGGCCAGGAGGCGGTAAACTTCAAACTGGAAAAAGGCAAGAGTGAGCAAACAGCAAAACCCCCAAAACCAACAAAACAGGAACCCTCTCGGCTGACCCAGAGGCGGCTCCAAATCAAAGCAGCTCAGTGAGGCGGGAGAGATGGGAGGACACGCAGGGAGTCAACAAGGGAGGCTGTGGGGAGGTGCCCTCAAAGGGTGAAATAGCACATGTCTCAACTTGTAGTACCTACTCCCCTGCACGTGTCTCGACCAGTTGTACATACCCTCCTGCTTCTCCTCCTGCCTATCCCCACAGGTGAAGCGTGACACTACCACAAACAAACACAGCAGTTGCACAAATATGCTTCCCTCAGTGAAGTGAATTATGGAATAGATCAAAGGGAAAAACAACCTTAATACCTTTCTGAGGTTCCTGGGGACTCCATCATGGAGCTGTAAGAACATCTGTGCTATCAGGGGAGGAGAAAGCATGGAAAAGTTTGGAAAAGAGGAAAAGCGGTGAGAATTTTTCTGGTGAGAACACCTTCTCACATTGGCCTCAACAATTTATTCCATTACTGCTTAACACATTCCATGGTGTGATGGCTGCATTAGCTGTAGCAATGGCATACTTCTCTTAGGACAGGCATTATCACCACAAACTGCTTAACACCCTCTGCTTATGAATGGGGTGTAAAGTAGGGGTGATATTTCGTATAACTCAGCAGCAAAAAGCAGCTCTAAGATGCCAGTCACTTCAGAAGCAAGACTGTCTGAAAATGCAACAGCTTCTGATACACATGAGCAGCAGGGAGGAGGATTCAAATGAAGAGTGTCCTTTTGCAAATGTGAGGAAAGATTCCTTTTTTCCAATGAGAAACTAAACATGACAGAAAGGTCTAACAACAATACTCATCTTGAGTATTCTTCTGACTCCATCATCCCTTCTGTGAAAGGACAAGATTTGAATCCTTAAGAGATACAAGGAACATCTGCAAGGGCAGAAAACTCGAGACAAAGTGTCTAACCTTGCCAGCTCACACAGATAGACCATGAATTGCCATACACCAACATGCTCCCACATGTCACAAACACACAGAAACCCCCAAACATACACACGTTATTATGTGCTCTTTCCAGGAGCCTGGAAGCAAGAAGGATAAAACTAGAAAATGGCACCTAGCTTGTAGTACCATCCCTGTTGCTGTTCCTGAGAACCTGCTACACACACACATTCACCAGCTGAAGTCCATCTATGTCACCACAACCTCACACAGGTGTGCATATTTACACATACACCCCCTCCAAAGCCAAGTGCCCTTTTTCCTGTTGCTCTGAAGACAGGGCAATCACTCCCTAAACACTCCAAGCCAACTGCACTGGCTGCCATGTGCTAGTTTCACACTCTCTGGCCTTCCACCTCTGCCCTCTGCTGCACCTCCTCGTGTCACTGCTCACGTCTTGGGGCTCAGAGACTGGTGTGGGGCAAATATTTGCATGGTGTCCAGGGAGGAACAGAGTGCACTGGCCTCCAGGGGCAGGCAGCCTGCATATTTATTCTGGAATAGCAAACAACATGGAGAGCAAAGAAGATAAAAAGGCAGATAAGATAAAAGTGTGTTACCAGGTCTAACAACATAAAATCAACAAAAAAAAACCACAGAGAAAAGTTATCTTCAAAGACCAGCAAAACCAGAAGCAAGTAATTCTGACCAAGGAGCCCTTTTGCAGGTTGGATCATTCAGAAGACTGTTCAGATGAAGCACATTGTCTCTTGAAGTGCCCAACATTGAGTTGTTGTGAACCACTGTCTGTGTCGCAAGATACAAAAAGATGTTTTTATGGTCTCTGTCCTGATCACATCATGTGTCTGTAACAGTGACCACCACTTTCATAATACAGAACAGAACTAAAAGCCTTTCCCACACATTATAAGACTCTTCCAAAACAAGCCATAGGTTAATGTCTGGCTGAAGAGTGGCATGAAACCCTGCAGCAGTTAATTTCCAGTATGTGGTGGGAGTGGATATTTCTTCCAGTAGATAGATTCACCCAGCTGTGAAGGTTTCCTCTGGCATTTAAGTAATATCCAAATTTGCTGAAGTTTTAATTAATGCATGTGATTAATTTATCAAGTGAAACAAAGTGTCCTTGTTACACAAACTGCATCATGATGAATCCAGAGGGGAAAAATAGCAAGGAGGTACTAGGAGAACCACATGTGAAAGCCATATGGAAGGGTGTTCCACCAGCTTGGAACCAGATGGAAGAAAACATTGTCCCTGGACACTGTACAGAGTCCTACTGATAACACATGATAAATCATTCACTGAGTGTAAGCAGGAGAGCGAACATCACCACATACCAAGTTGTGCAGGGACAACAGGACCACAAGCTGGAGGACAGTAGATAAAAGGACAGCATTAAAAGCTCAGATGTTATCCCCTCATGTAGATCTAATCTGAGCTATTATCAACAAGGTCAGAAGAAGAGGTGCAGAAAGAAACAAAAGCACAGCAGCAAGGTTTGCAAGCACTCAAAAATCCCACAACACAGCCAAGTCTGCAATAACGGGAAGCTGAACAGGGGTATTGGAGAGCTGTCTAGATATTCACCCCTATGAAGAAAATATGAACTTAGTCCTGAACCCAAGCACTAGTTTTTCTGTGTGACCCCATATAAGTCATTCAAGGTCATCTGAAGTTAAAGGGCACCCTCCCATTCACTCCAAAACACTGCTGCCTTCTCAGCCATGCTGTATTTCCAGGGAACCTTCCATTTCCCTGCTTGTTTGACCTGAGGGTTCTCTGTGTCAGCGACTGTCTACTCAGGAAGGACAACTGTTCTCAACACAAGAGGACTCCAAGTGTGACTGGGTCAGAAGACAGGGTAGCAGAGTACACAGAAATGACACTCAGAAGTAGGTTACACAGAAGGTGGCTATACCTAAAAATCAATAGTTTATTTGTAGCCATTAGTATCAAAAAGCATTGAGCCTGCAGCAGTCCTGATCCAGATAAATGGGCCATTACATCGACATGGAGCTGACAACTAGTTAAAGTTTTAAGTCCAGCTGAACTTCCCAATCCTGTTTATGGCCCAAAAGGTCATTCCCATCTGTGACTCCTCTTCTCTTGACAGTTTTTTCCATTTCTTTTGTCACAGAGAGTCTTCCTATTGGGCAGAGGGGAGCCTAATGATGAGTATGACTACTTCATGTTCACAGAATCACAAAGGCTGGAAGAGACCTCAATACCAAAAGACTTCTTGCTGTAAGAAAGGCCTGTAATCTCTCTTCCAAGAGCAGTGAATTTCTTTCTAATGGCACAGGCCTGTGTAACAAACCCCAGAGCAGGATGGGTCACTGTGCAAAGACACACACACACAAACAAGAAAGCTGATCAAAACATGTATGCAGGACCACCAAGGATGACCCTAAATTAGACCACCCAGCCACTTTGTTGGCTCTATTTTTAGAAGCCAGAATCTCAGAGCATAAAACAGTGTCCCCACTCTGGTTCCTTGGCCTGTGTTTTAGACCACCACATATCTCCAGTGACTTCCTGCTACTGACCTCTTACAATAAATCATCCTAGCCAGCCTCCCTCCCTCCTGGTAACATCCTGTTCCTTCCTCAGAAAAACCCTCCTACTCACAATTCCAAGGTTTGATATCAATCTTAAATAAACGCCTCTCTGGACTCAGCTGCATTCCCTAAGCCACCTTATCTCCTCCCTCTCTAGAACAGCAACAGCTGATGGTTCAAGAAACACACAAGCCTCTCAGACCTTTTTAATTCTAATTCCACCCTTGTGTCTTCTTTTCTCCATGTTTTCTCACTAAGAAGGAAAGGACATTCTTTGGGAGAATGTACACAGCAATATAGATGCATGTCTACTGTGACTTCTGAATGGGAAAAGTCATAGCCTAAAAATAGACAGTGCTGCAATTTTCTATATGACAAACAGCAAGAAGAGAATCAGTGGGAGAGGTTCTGCTCCACTGTCTCACTTGCTCTGGCTCCCCCACTTCACAGTTTAGGTGGAGGAAAACTTTGTCAAAATTCTCTACCCATCAGAGATCCATCTTCAGCATCCAACAGTCTGGGAACAACTGTCTCTATCTGACCTTTCCAATTCCCACCCAAAGCCCATCTGGAACTGGGGTATCTAAGGCAGGAAAGCTTGACCCTTCACTCCATAGATCGCCACTTAGGCATAGGCACCTGCAGCAAGTCAGTCAGCCCAGGACAAGGGAGCTAATTACATCCTTCAGCTAAATAACTCAAGCTAAGTAGGATGAATCCAAGTCCTGACACTACCTACGTCTCTGAAAGCCCATGATAAAAGGAACCACTTTTACCCCTCCACCCAGTGATGTCTCTTTAATTCTCTACATCTTCACACCTTGCCAGCCAATGTGAAGCCTGGTTCATTCTGGACTTCATTTTGTTTTCAGCTCAGGAACTCTATCCCCATGTATTTCATTATTTCATCACTTCTGTAACTGTTTCTGCCGACGTATTTACCTACACCCTCAAAAACCTTCTGCTTGGTGCTTTGCAGGTTACAATCCTTCCAAACAATGGGATCACTCAAAAGCACTGAGCTTTGCCTGCTTAAATTTCACATTTACAAGGTTATATGTGGTACTGGTGCTTACCTGTTCTTCCTTTGCTCTACCTTCATCTTTCCTTGCTTTTACAGAGCACCAAAATGCCCCATATCAACTAACCAGCTCCCTGGAGTCCATTTCCACGAGGATCTGTTTCTCACTCGACAAGAACTCCTTGGGTCTCCCTAGACTTGCATCTTTTTTAAAGAATGTAAGTGTAACCGACTAATTAATTAGCAATTCACTTGATAATGAGGCAATGATCATGGGCAAGAAAAGCAGCAGCGACCCAGCAGATTTCCAAGTTGCAAGCAAAAGCTGGAAAAGAAGCAAAGAAAACGAGCTTTGGTCAGAAAAAAAACAAAGTGGGGTGAATAAGATGGCACAGCAGGCCCCTAAAATGCCCTCAGAGTTTATAAAGTAATCTTATTCCAGCCCACACATCCCTCAGATGCCCTCCCTCTCCTTATCATCCAACTCACTCAGCCATGTCGCTGACATATGTACTTAGCAGCGGTTATCGTCAGTGGCACATAAATAAATGGCAGGTATCAAAGAATCAAGGTCTTCAACTCCTCATGAATATTTCAGAGAGAAGCAACATGAAGAGCTCGAGTGTCCCAGACTCTCAGATTTCCAACTGAAGGAAAAAAAAACCCCACAAACCACATGCACATACCCACACACACAGACACATACGGTCTGCTGGCTTGGCCTTCACATGCACGTAGTTGATTTCAAGGCAATACCACATATGTTACGAGACAAACTGTCATGTTTTAAAAAGATATAAATATATATTATATATCTCTTCTATATAACATGCAAACTCTAAGCAGCTGGCAAGAGGGCAGTGGTGATTTAATGCAAGAAAACTGTGCTTTGCTGAAGGGGCTGGGGACTAGATAGCTTGGGTTGTAACAAGAAGCCTCTTTGACAAAGGCGCAGAGTGGCATCTTTTCACACAATTATATGTGGGTCACATTAACCTCTGCTGTGCAGGATTCCCTTGAGCTGCTTCTGTCTGCGTGTCGCTGCAAAGAAATCAAAGCAGAAATTCCCCTCTCCCTCTCTTTCACCGTACTGGGTAACGTAGTAAAAGGATGGAGAGGAAAAAGGGGTTCCCAGCTTGTCACATGTGATGCAGGCTGCTAGCACGAGTTTCCCATTGAAGTGTGTAGCAAACTCCACAGCTCAGGGCTCAGCAGCTCTATTAATGAGATAAGTTAATCAACGGACAGACTTGAGATTTCAAGCTGTGTCAGTGCACTGTTAGTAGCTGGATATATAGTTGTTAATAGCCAAAGAGACTTGGTTAAGTTTCACTTTCAGTACATACACCAGATACTGTTTGGAAACTACTTGAGTTTTGTATTGTGGATGGAGAGACAGATGGACAGAAGGCAGACAGACATTTTCTCACAGGCTTCTGAGATCCAAGTTTTCCCCTGTCAGGCACAACTCAAATTTGCAAATGGAAAGTTCATCAAAACCATTATAATTCCTTCAACAAAGCAACATTTTCTGTAACCAAATCATCCGGGTACTCCACTGTTCCAGGCTTGCTTGGGTTCTTTTACTGTTTGCAAGGAATTTCTTTATCAGACAACTCAATTTCTGGGAGCAGAGTGGCAAACTTTCAATGAGATGCATTTCCCACATTCTAGTGCCAGGAAAGTCTGTTCTTTTTACAGATTTGTTTTGGTCTGTTTTTCTAGGTACCTCACTGTGTTCTTCATAGTACCTCTGGACTCAGATGGTTTGATGTGGTATACAGCACATGATCTTTATGTTTCATGGCTAACTGGATTTACATGGCAAGATCATCTACATTTGGGAAAGTCCCTGGGGAAACCTTGCTTTCCTTTACATTAAACCTAGTTCTTTCTCAATGGACTCATTGTGGAAATGAAGGAAACATTCCTTGCAGTCACAACTGGTACTTACAGTAATCCAATTCCAATTATTTTGTTCATTGGCACATTTTTCAATACCAGTGGGCTGCAGGGTTTTGAACTTGCAGAACACAAGAAGCTGGAAAAGCCTTTGAAGATGCCTGGAGACTGTGAGATAAGGACACAAATTGGAAGTGTCTGCCAAGACACCTAAAAGCAGAGATTAAGACCAACAATTTCAAAGGTATTTGAGCACTTTTCACAGGTTGAGATCAGTTCCAGATCATGGTCTGATATTAAAAAGTAGACTGTGGCATTACCAGACTCGGTAATTGCTGCTCACCTTTCACCCTCTGTTGCTCATTTCCCTTCTATGCCAAAGTGCTCTTTCCATTCATTTGTGCCAGGAAAATTCTGTGTGACCAAGCTCTGAACCAGATGGAGGAACTTTTCCTGCTTTAAACAAACAAACAAACAAACACATACACACTCTAAACCTTTTGTTGTTGTTGTTGCTTTTTGCCAAGTTGGATTGCTCCTCCCATTTGATTCCCAACCATAGGAGTAGTTGTGCCAGCACAGCAGCAAGAGACCAGGAGACAACAGTATCTTAAACCAATGTTACCACCAAGCAATTTGTAATCTCAAACCACAGGCTAAATCTCAACTAAAAGCTTTTCGGGTTCAGAGTGAATACCTTTATTAAGATGAATTAAAGCAATTCACAGTGCTCAGAGCTGCACTTTCAAAATGCAGTTGAAGTCTTTATTGTCAACACTCACCTCTAGCAAAAATGGCCTGAAAGAAACCAGTTAGAAAGACCATTAACTCCAGGCTTCTGTAGAAGACGTTTTCCTTGTATATTTTGTTTAATACAAAAGCTTATCTGTGCACTGCAGTCACTACCACTGTGACTCCACCACATCACAGAGATACCAGAACTACCTTAAAATGCACTAGTGCAGGTCCTGATAAAAATCTAGCCTCAATGGCACAGGCATGGACTAATTTGTCCTGACATGATTACTTGCAAATTAGGTGAGGAGGTCAGACAGCCGCCCTATAACCACATAAAAATGTAGTAAACATTGGCTCCAAGTTTATGCCCTACTACTTTTAAAATGCTTTTCCTCATTCACTTCCTGTGCCCCCTTCAGTGCCAAGCCTCACCCACTCTTTCAGTCAAGAATATGTTTCCATGCCTTACTTATGCTGAGACTGCAGCTATGTACTCACCAAACTCAGGTGTCTTTCAGCTGAAGAGTATGAAACAGATCCTCAGCTGGGAAGACTCAACTGGATCACTGGAATTAAACACAAGTAAAAACTGAAGAGGATGGTAGTAGGTTTTCCATTTTAACTAACAAAACAGTGGTTTCTAGATGTAATAGTCTGCCCAATCTGCAGGCCTAAACTAATGAGATGATGCTGTTGTGAGAACAATCCTGGATCACAATCAGAATCCCCCTCAAAGGGTCTGTCTCTGTTTTTTCATAAGCTGTCTGTCAGTGAAATGAGCAGAGTACTGAGGGATTTCCCACTCAAAGTGATCCAAAACCCATGGACTCACATGAACCCATCTCACATGTCTCATCAGTTTGTACTGACACGTGGCACGAGGACATCCAAATGACAGAAGGAGCTGGAAGAAGGTTCACAGTTGTCTGTAATTCTCAGCTTTGCACTTGGAAAACACATTTCTGGAGTTTAGGCCCTGCTCTGTGTTTTTGGAATCTGAGAAGCACTAACAAAAGCAACACTGCCTGGTCTGGGCCATTGCACACTCTGAAAACAAGGCAGAAGGGTAATATCCTCTCAGTCTTACATGTCTGTAGAAATGACGTCTGACCACTAACATGTAGCTGCATCACAGACATATCCTACCTGTCAATGTGTGCAGACAGGACACAAGAGCAGGCACAGACACTAGACTGACCCAAACCCAGTGCAGCCTTCCAGTACTGTCACAAGGGCAAGAAGATGCAGAAGTACTTAGAACAAGAAATGCCATACTGACTTAGACTAAATATCAGTCTAGCTCAGCACCTGGTTTCTACCAGAAAGTATGGGCAGACTGCTTAAGGGAGAATACAAAAACCAGCTCCTACTAAAACCAATCTCCCCCTGTTATACCCAGCTATCATTTTATTAATCTGCTTAAAGACATCCTGCATCAGGTGTCCAGTATAGCCATCAGTGGAGCCACCCTCCATTTGCACATCTAAACGTTCTTTGAACATATTTGTGCCTTTGGCCATTGTCTTCCTTGGCAGCGCCTTCTGCAATCTACCGAGCCACTCATGTCACAACTTATTTCCTTTTATTTGCTTTACATTTATTACTTGAAGGGTTCTTCTGGTCCTCCTGACTCCAACGCCTCCTCATGAGAGCTGTTCAGGAAATTTCTCAATCCAATTTCATTGGGAAAGCTCAATCAAGTTAAACTGAAATTTCTCATAAAAAGAATGGAAGAGCTTCAACAACGGTATGTTTGAATAACCATGTGCTTGTTCTAACCTAGAATAGACACAAAACCCCTTTTCCCCAGTTCTGTTCTCCTGGGTGCATTTCCTATTCACTTGACCTTCTCTCTCAAACTTGTGCTTCCTCAATGTGCCTTTTGCTTCTCCAGTGGAGATCCATCTGCCCTCCCCAAACTTACTTTTCCCCTGTGCCTCCATATCTGTTGAATAAGCTTTTGCCTTATTACTGCAGTGAGGTCTCACTAACTCAGATCCTAACCCTTAACTCTCTTTCCCTGACACCTTGGGTCTAATTCTGACAAAGGTAGATGGATGCAGTACAGATTTCTTCACCTGAGCCAGTATCACCAGCGAACCTTTACAGTCAATAATAAGAAATGACATTTCCAAGATGTGACACAGAGGCCACAAAGGAACATCACACGCTCCAATTTGTTCTTTGTCATTTTGAGTGCTTTAAATAGAGTGGATACTCTCCTCCTCTTATCCACAGTTTCAAGGACACTGTCTTCTTAATTTCCTTTTTCTGACCCCTTTGAGTGATCTTGTTTTCCACCAGACACACCAGCTGGTATCTCACAAACCTACTACCCAGCAGTCCAGCTACCAAGAACAGTGCTCTCATGCAAGAAGAAAAGTTTCTCCAACACCCAAAAGCCCCTTTGTGAAAAGCAGCTAGAGATGTTTTTATATGGCTGTAGTTAATTAGACTGAAATGATTAGCAGTGTTGTCTGTAAAGAACAAAAGTTTCAGGTGCCCCTCAAATCAATTAAACTCTTGGGCAAAAACACAACCTCCCAGCACCAAAACATAACGATACACACAAGTAGGAAATTATCTTGGCCAGCTACTAAATGAAAGCTGTGAGGTTTTTTTTCACTACTTCAGGAACAAGCGTTACTTATAACCTTATCATATAAGCAGCTTTTATAAGACTCTTGTTGACTGATTTGAGCATTTCAAAAGGATGTGGGGAAAGAAATGGTGGTAAGATTCTGGGGCCTTCCTGAAGAATGCCCCATGGCCTTCCTCCATCTCATGTATCTGAGTAAGACCCTGAATCCCAAACTCATTGGTCTGGTGTTAAAATGGCCTGGGGATGAGGCAGTCAGAAGCCATTTGGGCCAAAATTACTTGTAAATGTTAGAGTAATTCTAAAAGCCTTTTAGGTAAAGGGCTGAATTGGTGTCTGTGTGAGGAAATCTGATGTATAAAGAGGTAGCCCCATCAGAAGGTGACATAACCCAGATGCCACAGTGACTTGACACTGACTTTACAGCACTCTGGAGAGAGGAAGCAACTTCCCCTTGATCAAGCAACACCCAGGACCTCTCCTGCATCACTGAACACTCAGAAATGCCCCATTCCACTTGCCTCCCCCTAAACAAAATGAAATGGTTTTCCCTATGTGTCATTCATCAAAGCCAGGCCCCGTAATTAATAGCACCATTTGTTCAAGGGATTTCAACAGGTACTGAAATCCAAAGCATCAAAGCATGGACAGTCTCATCCTGGTCTGGCAGATATAAATATGCCAGGAAGGCTTTCACATGACTCAGGAATCATTGTCCCTCTAAAAAAGAGTTTTAAAGGTCTTTTAAAGCTCTGAAATACGACAAACTAGACTCTCAGCTCCAGCACAGATGATACTGAGAAAGCAGCCTTAGGCGAGGTGACCATGCTTTGGGATTTTTTCTAAGGCAAGAATTTTGGGTTGGAATTGTCTTCACAAACATGTGAATAGCCACAATACAACAAATACTAAAGTTCCAAACACACAACAGACTTGGAATAGCGAGGTACGATGCAGGTCTGGTTGTGTTGCCCTTCCCATCACAGCAGCAGAAACAAGGGAGTGGTTGTTGGGAAGAGGCTATTGTCAGTCTCACAGGTCCAGTCCAGACCTTATCAAGCCTGTGACACAGGACTTAGTTGGAAACTCTTTCTCCTAGCACTGCAGTACAGAATGGCTCAGCCCAGCACAAGATCTCAGCCTCTTTCTTAAAACTCCTCAGTTTCACTGCAACAATTTTTTGGGGCCTGTGGTTTTTCAGCAAAGTGGAATTTAAAGAACAAAACCTTGGTTCATTACATCATGGCTCCAGTAATGTCTAGGAACATTTTACATTTGATAAAATCTCCCCAGATTACCTTCTGAAAGCCTTGCGGTCAAGTCACATGGCTGGAAACACAAGAATGATGTAAGTAACCACTGAATAGCTCATAGATCTGTGCTCTCATGATGCTAGCAGAGAAACTTGGGAGAGGCATCACTCCTCCTTCAAGGGAATGTGGTAATTAGCTGAAGTCAAGGAACTGCCATGCCTCTGGAGAGACAGGAAAAATGATCTGGAGTCAATACATGCTTAGTCTCACTGTGCAGGAATTCTGGGTCCCAGGTTACCTGCAGCTCCAAGTTCTCTGCATGAGTATCGTCCCTCCTATCTACTCCTCTGGGTAGATTACTCCACCTCCTACCTGTCTGGTTTGGAAGTTCTCTGAGGAAAGAAGGCAAAAGACTCTTCTTCCACTGTGAGTTTGTATGGTGTGAGACTTTGCCCTCAGTCCTGGTTCTTTAAATAGAGGTGAACCTTCCTTTAAGTGAGGATTCACATTTGAAACTTGGCTATGTGGGTGTCAGAGGAGATGGTCAGAGGGCATTCCTTCCAGCCTGAAGGCTTTAAAAATCTCACCTGTGTTAAACCTAGATAAAAATGTCAAAGCACAGGGCAGTGAAAACTGCTAAGCCACACTGAGAGAACCTGAGGTCAACTTCCCCAAGAAAACATTACTTTAAAGGGAATCTCTGTTTCATCCTTGTACATTCTGCCTTCAGGAGAAAAACAAATTTTAATCTGCTGTTAACTGGATAAGTCCTGTGCATCAGTGAAGTACTGTACTCTACCTTTCAGTGACAAACCTTCATGTAAAGCAGAGTAAGCAAAACCTGTGTGTTTAACAACGCAGGGATGGATGGGAGTCAACTTTAAAACTCCGACCTCAGGTGACTTCTCCCATGTCACTCAAGTCAAAGACAAATTGAGACACAACAGTGAGGAATTCTCTACTTACAAACACTAGTTCATGCTGCTTCTCATCGCACCAATGTCACCATGAGACTTTTACTCCACTGAGCAAACAGAAGTGACAGCAGCTCTTTGTTGTGATTGGCCCCTAAGCTTCCCTTGTCACACTGTAATTACTTCTCTGGATGCTTTATTGCAATTGGAGTTTTTCATTTGCATTTGGATGGGTAATTCAAAGATAAGTCTCAAAAGCAGAGAAGACTACAATGTTACAGCCCCTAAGAATGAGATGTTTCTCCTAACTAGGTGACTCATCCAGTTGCCTGCTTTCTGTTACAGAAACCTGGTTAGTGGTTGGACTTGATGATCTTAAAGGTCTTTTCCAACCAAAATGATTCTGTGATTTCATGAATTTAGCACAAGTCTTGGAAACTCAGAGAAGTGTGAGTTTTTGTTGCAAGCACAAGAATCAAGGGCAGTATCTGTCCTAAAGAGCAGACTATAAATCAGTAAATGACCCGTGAGGAGATGACCAGCCTGGTATCATTTCAGCTGAATCAGAACTCACAGCACTGGATAATGACTCAAGCAGACCACCCCTCCTATTTAACAGCAGCTGGAGGTCTGAACCTGAGTAGCCTGGGCAAAGGAAGGATTATATGGTTCACATAGCTAAAGATTTCTGGATACCCCGAGGCTTTGCCATGAACTCCCCTCTGTGCCTTGGCACAGCATCTTTGACAAAGCAGCTAAAGATAAATGCTCAGGTCTGGTACTGTTCCCAGTGATCCTTCTGCATGCTTCTGCACTAATTTCCTGGTAGGTGCCTTCCTTTCAAACTGGAATCCAATTTACAAAGCCTTTAATTTTAAACTTTCTCATCACCGACTTAATAAAACCAAATGACAGGTAATGGTCCCAGAAGCCAGGAGCTATTAGACCTTTCTCAACACTAACAAGGGTTGATCAGACGCTTGTGTGCTCCTTATCTAGCTTGTGAAAGCCCCAGCTCCCCAAGGACTCTGCAACTGGGAGAGAAGCAGGAAACCAACCTTCTCACAGGCAAGGGAAGAAGGGAGAGAAAAGAAAAGAGAAACACACAAGAAAGGGAAAAAAACCCTCTCCATGTAAATGTGAATACTTCAGATGGGTAGCAGGATCAGGGAAGAAAACGCCTGCTCTCTTCTTGGAGTTCATTTGGGGCCCACGTGCTCGCTCCATTTCCTCAACAGGGCACGGGGGGCTCTGTGAGGTGCTACAGGCATCGTGGCTGCACAGAGGCACGGAGCAAACCGGCTCTGATTTCTGCCCAAAGGCATCAGTGTCATACCGGTCGGGATGTCAGCTCGGGAGATTGTCAAGGCAGCAGTCACGGTATGCTGTCACAAAGAGAAATAGATATCATTTCAAACACACAGCTCTGGAGAGAGGATGGAAAGGCAGAAAAGAGAATCCCATCATGCACTTTTTTTTTTTTTGGCAGGGAGGAGAGAGGGACAAGGAAGGCTTAACTCTGCTTTGGCCATGCCAGAATAGGCACAAGTAGAGGATAAAGATAAAGAGCACTATGTAACTTGATCTAGGTGGTCCTGGTTTAGCAGAGGGATTGGACTAGATGGTCTCTAAAGGTCCCTTCCAACCGTACCATTCTATGGTTCTGTGATTCTAAGGCTACTATTTCTATTAACATCATTCATCAGCTGAGCCAATATCACTATCCAACAAGGTCCACAGGAACACAGGAGACAGCTGGTGATAGTCCCTGGAAGGAATTTCAGGCCAATGCTTTGTGTGGGACAGAAGAAGAACACAGGAGGTACTTGGGGTTTAAAGTACATCAGGGCTACGGATTATACCTGCTACATGTTGCCATCTATTCTCTTTAGCGTTTGGTGTCCCAGCTGGTTGTAAGCCCTGATGACTAGTGGCAGCTGCCATTCCTATTGGCTTGAACAGGTAAAACTTCATGAGGTACCTGCCACGAGTTCTGTCCCAGGCAGTAACAGTATCACAGTATTGCCAGGAACTTCACCTAGGTTTAGGTAACTGTATTTTCAAAGCAAGAAACACTTCTCAAATAACACCTTCTTGTGCCACAAAAATGCCCTCCAGAAGCATGTGTCTTTGCACCAAAGGAAAGGGCACCGAGTTTATTTATCAGAGAAACATGACAACAAGATCTGACCATTCCCTATTTTCCCTAGGTCATTCACTTTCTCCCACGTGCACTGAGCAGCACTGAGGAGTCTCAGGCTTCATCTTTGAAGGCATCCTACTGGAAGGCCTGGAGATGACACAGCAAGCTTATCTTATTACTCCCACCACTGATGTCTGCACAGGGTTTCTGATACACAAAGTCTGTATCACAGAAAGCCCTGGAGCCTGTTGCAATATAATTAATGTGATAGGAAATCTGGTACTGGAAGACAGCCAGGATTTTCATCACACTCAGGCTTCACTCAGTAACCACTGGACTTTCCATTCCTCCTTCAGCCACCCACCTTATTTGTCTTTGCTTCCCAATTCCTCTGAAGCACCTTTTAAACTCTATTGACATGATTGTTAGCTATAGTAGCATGAAGGATCTATGAAGGACTCTCTGTCTGGAGCAAATTCTTTGCCTGCTGTCTCATCTCTTGCCTAAATCAAGGCTCTCTTACACTTGCATATGACACTGGCTCATATAGCCTTGAAATCTCTCTCCTTGCTATTCACTTCAGACATTTTTATACTTTAAGGTGGCTCCTCCTTCCTCACCCTTGTCCTTTTCCTCTTGAGTTTGGCTTTCCACATAAAACTCTCTCAGCCTCTCTGAATAGTGAGAAATCTCCCCAGACCCTGCATTACTCTTATTACCCTGTTCTTTTGCCTCGTTACTCTGGACCTCTCTCTTTACAATAAGGTGCACACACTGTACATTACAGCTGTAGAAAGAAAAGGGATTTATACATAGGGCCTCTTCTAAGTGCAACACACAGGCCTGGATCCTCTCCCAACATCTGCTCTTACTCTGGACAAAGGGAATGAAAGACATTGCGAGGTTTGTAGCTTGTGTAAGAAAGATCTCATGAAGAATTGCAATAGCACACTCCTAACCCATGGGAAACGGTTATGGACAGCCTCTTGGAATGAGGTGCAGCCATGACAGGGATGCTTCATCTTGCAACACTAGCTTTGTCACTGCATTCTTTACTAGTAAATAGCAAATAGCATTAATCTTGCTTCTTACACCACTGCAGTGTTGGACAGATGAAACTATCTGTAGCCTGTAATGGATAGCATTAGGAAAGAGGCTTGTGACATCCATACAATAAATGGACAGCACACTGAAGAAGAAAAGTTGGTGTCTTCATATCTAGAGTTACATATTTGTTTCTCTGAATCTTTCCTTATTCTTTTGGGAAAATGTGGACTACTACTTTTGCTCTTTTTCTCCCTTCTGGTCACCAATAAGTTACATCAAGCTGTCACCTAAAGTAGATGCTGGTTTACTTCATTTACTTCAAGCAGTAACCAACCCCTTGCTGGTAGTTTTGGTTTAACCTGGCTCTAAAGGAACTTTACCCTTTCCCCTAACAATACTTCCTTGTCCCCTGATTTAAAAGATTTCTATCCCTTATGAAAACATAAAACATTTCTCCATAACTTCAAATGACTGTTGGCCTTTACATCCCTGGCTTGGTCGTGGTCATATTTTAAAGTAGAACAAAACACAAAGTTAACTCCTGAAGCTTTTTAGTTGACTTGCTTTCCACAGAATAAGATGACAATGTAAGGTCCACAATAAGGCCACAAGTTTCACAAAATCCAGACTCAAAACAAAGCCCCCATGGGAATCCTGAATATCAGCCCTAATGCATCCCAGGAGGGTGCCCAAAAACCAGAGTTGCTCTTATTCTGGGACTGAAATTTTGAGTAACTGTCTAATTCTGTTGGAGCTTTATCTGTCTCTGGCATCCCTGGATAAGCCCTCTTTGTCCAGCCCATAGTTTTGTCCTCATGGGATTTCAATGCATTCTCCTGGGATTTCAGTTTGCTGGAGCAGGATCTGTGGTTGGACCTGCTAAAAGAATCCAAGCAGAAAACCTCATCAGTGATAAATCTGAGATGTCTAAGGTGCACTGAATTTTCTGGGTGGAAAACCAACAGTCCTCACCCTGCAGTATGACTACAAAACCAAGGACTTCTTTCAGAAATGCTACTGATCTTTTAAAATAGCCTTTTCTCAGCCAATCTTCAGGCATTTGTCTTAGAAAATAATGGCCAAAAAGGATGTTTCCGTCTTGAGCTGAGTTTCTATCATGATTCTACCACCTCACCTCTTTTAGACTCAGGGAAAACTGTTCAGTTCTAGGCCTTAGCTTCCCATTTGCACGAGGGACATGGCAGCTACAAGTCTCTCTCCTTCCTCTCACCATTCACTGTTTTCCTTATTCAAGCATTTTACAGAACAAACTAACTAAGACTTAACTCAGCAACTTCATCTGGAGTCTTATAGGAGTGGCAAATAATATGAGAGGAGCTGTTTGTCCCAACAAATGGTGAGCAAAAGGTGAGATGTTGTAATTTGGATGAATATTGAATCATTTTCACCCCCATGCCGGGGCTTCTTTGACTTTAAGAGAGCTGTGCAGCATAGGCACAACACAGCTGGATCCTGGGTTGGGAAGCACAGCCCTGAGAAGAAGAATTTCACAGTGCATATTGGCAGGAGAATCTCACTGTTTGTTACAAGCTGTGATCTCCTCTCAGACTGTTATTTTATTAAGGAAAAGCACATCTCTTAGCAATCCCATCTCTGTTTCCCTCCTGTGACTTTCTTTCTTGAGTTCCCAGGACTATTTAACAAGGAGAAGCTTTCAAAGAGCAGGAGCATGACTAGATGGTCTAGCAAAAAAGAGCTTGTAAAAAAGGGAAACCTGGGATGTGTGCTTATGTGCCCCCTCGAAAGAACTGTGAAGGAGGGTTTTGAGGTGCACCATTTAAGGAAAGGCCAAGGGCCTGGATTGCTTTCTAACTGATACCAACCCAGCCACATACATGACAGACACTTCTCCTTTTCATTGCTTGTTGTCTTTTCAAACCACACAACAGTGTCATTGTTCAGATGGCAACTTCACAGCAAAAGACGACCGTCACATCCCTCAGCTGGAATTGGCTGCAGTTCAGATTTCAAAGCCCAGAGCAAGGGGTGGTTTTTTTTGCACTGCAGCTTTTCTTCTGGGAGCATGCTGACAAGCTGAACGGCTTACCCTCCAATGTGCCAGGCTGTAATAAAATCACCAGTCACCCAGGATCTTCTCCAGACCAGACAAAGGTACTGCAAGGGCAGGCAAAACAGATGCCCTGCAAATACCAGAAATCAAGTGGTGTTTACTAGGGCTCTCAGCCTTGTTCCTGCCACTCAGCTGGACCAGCTCCAGGCGTTCAGGGTTCACACTGGACAGACTCCAGATTAAATGACAATGTAATAATTTATGTGTGTCTCCATGCTTTGGTTTTCAACCCTGCAATTAAAAGGGTACAGGGACACAGTAATTTCCTTGCTGAATCAGACCTGTGGGCCCGTTAACGCAGGATCCTATTCATCACACTGGTGGGTGGAAAGTTGACAATGTAGTTCTCTCTGCTCTGCTATTTGGGAAACTGTTGCTTCAAGAAGGATGATAAAGGAAACCTCAATAGTCAGGAATAAAGAAAACCTTGCAGAGAGAAACAGTGAGCTCCTTCCAGAGCTGCTTCTAGAGTGTTTGCAAACCATGTATGGCTCAGCCTGTTTGTGTGACAGTGCTGTTGGGATGAGGACAAGAATGAAAGTTCCATTTGGTACATCATTCCAGACCTTCATGAATTACTTATGTTTTGCTTTGGTGAAGAACCCCATAAATCTCAACATTCCCTCCCCAGTTTCATTTTGCACCCACTGAAATATGTTGGAAATTCCTCACGCACAACTAAAACACAACTAGGAAGAGAAGCAAAAAGCCATTTGGAAAGAAAAAAGAACACCTCAATAAAGCCCATGTCCCAGCTCAGTCAAGCTCTCCTCTCTGTTATTCCTCTGAAGACAAAAAAAGAGCCAAATCACTGTGATTTCCTCAACCATTTCAGCTTTGCCAAAATGACCCTTTCCAATAGGAAACCAGACTACCAAAGTATTTCTGATCAATCCTATGTACAGTATTTCCTAGAGAATATTTAAGTGAGCTGGGACAATCAGAACAAGACTTTAAAAATTACCTTGCTGTGAGGGAATTCACTTTCAGCTTTTGAGATGTTGGCTAAGGACAACCACTATTTTATTGTTAGCCAAGAGACTGAGCTTATTACACAGGAAAAATGTATCAGGCAGCATCTGCCACGAAACTTTATTCTTATGCTATCTTGTTTAGCTGTTTTCTTTTAAAAAGTCATTAGGCTGAAATGAAAGTAAATGTATCCTTAGTTCATCAGCACAAAGATGACAAACCATAATGGATATTTATGTTGTCTGGATGCCATTTGAACTTTTATAAAGGTGACCAGAAATTATTCTTACCAGCTCAGGAAGATTTGGGGAAGATTTTCAGCGTTAACAGCTTTTGCTTACAAGAAAAACAGTGTGCAGAAGTACTTTCTCAAGGCATCGTGACAACCCAGCTGCCAATGCCAACCAGTCTGAGGAATATGAGAAAGGAATGAACAAATATCTAAGTGTTCATGCTAGATGGTAAACTCTGGAACAGTCTGAGAAAAGGTGCTGTGCAGCTGCCCTGCATTTAGCAGGACCTTCTCCACAAAATGTTTCTTCCACAGCTATTTCCTACCCCTGGCAAGCTCTTCCTGGCCTACAGTAGCAGTGAATCACTTCCTCTCTCCTGTCCCTGTACTGGCTTAGCTTCTTGGCCAGAAAGCAGAGCTGTGAGGCTACCTGCTGTCTCTCTTCACGATTTTTCCCACCCAGAAGCTCTTGATGAGCATTCCCACCTGCTCCTCCACACTCAGACGCAAGGCTGAGATAACGTGCTTAGGAGTATACTTGTTCTTCCAACTCCCCAGACTAGCTGCTCTGCTTGACTTGGACTGGTTGATCCTGGAGTACAGGGAGATATTAACATATATAACTTCCATCTCTCTCAATACAATAATTTTTAGTGTTTCCCAGTCCTTTCAATCCTCTCCAGTTCAGTTTTGGTCCCATGCATAATTGAGCTGAGATAATGTCATCTGTTTACCTCACTTGGCTCAGCTGGTCTGCTCCTAGGAATTACCTTGGCAGAGAGAGTCCAACTGAATGACACATTCCTCTGACACCTGGAAGTGGCTTCCTTACACGACTGAGGGTTACAGATGTCCTTATCTCCACACTCTTCCCATTTGCCAACTTGATGTCTCCTCCTGGATGATGTGAAAATCTTATTTTCAATATTTTTAGGCCTTTTGATTTTAAAGCCACGTCACAGAACATCTTATACTGTGTATTTTGAGGAATGCCACAAACCCTGAGCCATTGCCACATTGGGCCTCAGCACCTCTGATCTTGCAGTTACTTATGAGCTTGTTTTTTTTTTTCAAGGGATAGAATCTACTTTGAAATCTTATATTAAAATCACAAATGGTTTTATCTGTGCCTACATTTTACATTAGCAAAAGAGGAATAAAATCCAGAATCTACTATTTCTTTCTCCTACCAGTCCAACTTTTGGAGACATTGACATTTACATTCTCTGCAGTAACAAAAGCAGATGAGGGAATTTCCAGCCTGTTTCATTCTCTGTGCAGTGCTGCACACGCCAGTACCACAAACATGAAACTGCAAACCTTGTGGAGGAGTAGTGTAATCTAAATAAAGACAGTGCCTAATCTTTAAAATACATGCATGAATCCACTGCCTTCAGTAACATTGTGCAAGGACAGAAGCTCACTGATGACTTAAGAAACTCCTAATAGGAACGTCCTTATATTTAAGAAACTCCAAACATCAAAAGCAGAATGAAGAGGACCTATTTCTACACATTATGACTGTATCTTCTTTTATCTGTCTGTGTGTCAGTGTTCCTGAAAGTGCTTTTCACCACCTTGTTATCGTAGCACTGATCTCCCTCCGTAGCACTGAACACCACTGAGGTGCAGAGGGCCCTCACAACTTCACCCGTGACATTCTGAGCCAATGGAGCTCATCAGCTCTGATTTCATCCTTGCCAGGCCTGGGCATACTCTCATGCATCCTGTCAGTAGCTATCACCAAATGTATCTTGTTGCATTTACTAAAGTTAAGTCAAGACACAGAGAAAGAGGTAACATATCCTGAACTCCAGACATCCCTGAGCTGAAGAATTCACATGGCACATTTGAAGGAATGTGCCATAGATATAAAATCAAGCTTACAAGATCTGGTCAGGCAAACAAGAAATAGGTCTGTCATCAAGGTAATATTTTCACTAAGTCTAAAAGAACTAAAAAATAAGTTCCTTTTCTTTCCCAGTTTTGTTGTCAGTGTATTCCAGCACACAGACCAAACTCGTTTCTGTAGCCCTATTTTGAGATGTGGGAAAGCAAAGAAATGTCTCTCCTTTTCTGGATCTGCCTATTCTGCAAGATGTGCAGATACTCAAGCCCTTCTCTTGTCTGTTTGAAGAGGAAAATCAAGTGATGCCTTCCTTCTTCCCTAAAAAGGAAGAACCATTGAAAGTTCACAGCATTTTTACTAGTTAAGTCAAACACAACACAAAATTTCCCTTTACAAACTGTCATGGAGCGAGTTCCCTCCCTCCCACTCAATCATTACTTCTTACAGAGACAGAAGAGCTGATTTAGTTTATGGTGGTGCTTCACATTTCATGGTGTATTCCCCATCCTTCATCCACAGAAGTGACAAGAAGGAAGTATATCCCAAGTCATGGGGGAAAGGATGATGAATGTTAAAGGGAATCTATTGTGATTATTTTGCTTTATAAAGTAAGGGTGAAATGTTTCCAGTGTCATTAAATTTCTCATTTATCCAGTGCATTTGTCCAGATCACAAGGATCACATGAGGGAAGACAACAACAACAACAACAACAAATCATCACAAAATCAAATAGAAAAGGAGGAAAGAAAGACGGGTAGAATCACCACTGTGTAAGACTGCCCAAGATGTCAAGCCTGACATCTTCCTTTTCCCTGCCTTTTAAGCAAGTAATGAACACAGTGCAAAGACACACAGGGAAGGGAAACTGAAAAATCAAAGGGAAAGAAAAAAACAGAGGGTCTATGGGATGATGATAGAAAGAAGCCAGAAAAAGGGTATTTCCCCCTAGTTGTCAGAGACATGGAGGCACCTGGTACAACCCTCATCGATAAAGGCTCAGATCCGTATCATTAGGAGACAGCTCCCCAGGCCTGAGGCCTAATTTATGATTTTCAGATTGCCAGCTGTGACATAATTCACTGGGCAGCAAGACTGAGGTCAATATA
The DNA here is from genome assembly GCA_013401255.1 of Urocolius indicus. Taxonomy (NCBI): domain Eukaryota; kingdom Metazoa; phylum Chordata; class Aves; order Coliiformes; family Coliidae; genus Urocolius; species Urocolius indicus. The sequence continues at coordinate 568,234 of WBNH01004368.1, forward strand.
CGTTTAAGTAAAAAGGTTTTTCGTAAGCCTGTGGGGTCAATCAGGAGAAGCTGTCGTTATTGGATGGGAGCGGAGATGGGGAGAACGGATGGGCTGGCAGGGGGAGGAGGAGAAGTGACCAAGCAGTCAATTCCCGGTAAGTAACTAAGACCATTTTATTGCTAAACAGCAGTCTAGCAGCAAAGCACATTTTGGAGCACGTGAGCCAAAGGATCTGTCTCTTCATACCAAGACTCCCTGTCCCTTCTGCCTCATTATCCTCTAAGCAACCTCCTCCCAAATTCAGTTAGGACTCAGATTCAAATCCTTCCTTCAGGGGTGGAAGATACACAGTTGAAAAGACCATTAAATCACGTGAACAGAGTTCAGTTTGAGCAACCTAAGGGCTCTGTGTACAAGGAAAGCATGACACAGGCCCTGCCCATGCCTTGCATCATGGCTGAGCCTATCCTACTCAAAAGATAAGGCCTTCCAGAAACTGAAGTTCCTAGTTTCATTTACACCTACCTTGAGGCTGCTATCACGTCTTTCACTGTAAGACAAAACCCTTCTACGTGGTAACCATCTACATATTTGTATTTAAGCTGTAAGATTCCTTTCAGACTGTTTTAAGGAAGAAAAAAAAGGTGTGGCATGTAAACCCACTGATGTAGACTATCTTGTGTACACTCTTGAAGAACAACAATCTCTGGTTAGTTAAATGTTCCCTGGCCAAGTTTGAAACCTGCAATGCACATTTCTAACCCAAGCCAGTCCTATATATAAGATAAGACAATGGCTCTCTGTGGCCAGTCCCTGTTTCCTCAGAAAAGTGTGGCTCTGGCAGATCATTTTCAAGTTGCCAAGATGAGATCTTGGTCGTTAAAGCCAGACATAGAAGACTGGAGTCCCTGCTCTTTTGTTTCACCACCCCAAAGCAGCTGAACCCTTTACTTAACCTGAAAAGCCTCAAGAGAAGCAGGGTGAGAGTTACAGAGGAAAAAGTGCTCTGTTTCAGTAAGGAAAGTGGGAAAAGGTGTCAAGGTTGAGTAGATAGTTTCAATAACTTTTACTACTTCTTTGGAAACAGAGAATGGTGAGAAGAGTTGAGAAACAAAGATAATCCAGCCCAAAATGTTCATGGCACGACTACAAACAGAGAAAGTAAGTACAGAAATCCATCTTGTAGCGGGACAGACCTGGTAGCTGGAACTGTTCAACAGGCTCTTGGTGAGATCTAGCTGGCTGCCTGTACAAAAAAAAGCCTGGGAAGCAGCTCTCCAGCCAAGCAGGCTTGGAAAGCACTGTTACTCATCAAGATTGTATCAGGACTGTTCCAGAGAGCGTGGATGTGGCCATCCAGTCCAGCTTGGTTTGGCACGAGAATGTGGCTGCATAAACAGCGGTCAGAAAAAGATCCAAGAACAAGATCATCGCTGCCACAAATGCAAATGGCATGACACAAAAGAGACAGGTCACCATGGGCAAACAGCTGAGGCAGGGCCTAACAAACTGAAGTTTGCTTTCTAGGTCCAGACCATGACTCTTGACAGGGCTGGTGCATCCTAAGAAGGCACCAAAGACGAAGTCCAGGTTTCGCCTGTGAGCAGAGATGTGTATGTGGCTTCTCAGTTGCACAGCAAGACGTTGCTCTGACTCACCACATACACTGGTTACTGCTTATACTGTTTCAAATTTACTCTCCCCTCCAGCAAAGCTTCCCTACGTTGGCATCAATTTCTTGTCCTCCTTTGGCTGCTTGAATCCATCTCTTTACAGTACAGAACCGATCTTTTGGTACTTTGAGGCTTCTCTGCTGTGTGTAGGGCTTTGGGATGCCAAGAGCCTCCTGCAGAAACCTCCTGGCTGTCCACTTCTCAAACTGCTGCAGCTGTTTCCTGGGACTGGTTTTGTTGATGTTCCAGGTAGCTGGGTCATTTCTGGAACAAATTAGTGTGCAAGCAACACTTTGATAAAATCATTAGGCATATTGAAGAAAAATATTCATTTCAGATGGGAGCCCTCTTGAGAAACAGGTTTGTGTTGTTCGTTCAACAACAGTTGCTTTGCTTTGAGCAACTGAAATGTAAAGCAGCACAAAGGAGCTGGAAGCTTTTGCTTTCGGTGTGGGACTCAAGAATCCAACTCTTGCACATCCATGACTGAAGAGCAGACTGACCTACCACCTCTGGGCCTTTACACAGCATTTAGGCCAGAGTTCAAGAGCCTTGGCTGCAAGGTGCACACGAGATTCAAGTATTTTCCTCATTATTATCGCAGAGGCCATAAAGCAGCTCCTGTTTGCTCCTGGTTTCTAAGTTGCGGGAAAGCTCGTTATCAGCGTGGGGCATCCTTGAAACAGCAACCAAAAGCATTAACTTTTAATATTTAATGTATTCCTCAGGCTCTGGGAGAGCAATGTGAGAAATATCCCGTAAAAATCTATTAGTGTTAATAAAATACCACCCAACAGGTTGTCCATTATCAGCAATTAAAGTTTTCAAAGCGGGTCGGATAACTCCCTGCAATGATTTGTGTGGCCTTTACATCCGTTCTTCTCCTGCTTTCATTTGTTTTTTGCTTTATTAAACTTTCTCAACTCTTTCCCCCCCACTCCCACCCCCTCCCTCTCCCAGCGCAGTCTGAGCCCTAACCAGTGAATTATAGCACTAATGAGGTGTTTATACTCTCTGCCCATCAATCACAGATGTGTGTGAGTGAAAGCGCCAGCCGATAGTCGGGAAGTGCTGCAGCCTTTGCTGCAGCCAAAGGAATATTAGACTGTAGCTAGATAAATCCCCTGCTCTTTTCCTCTGCTTGCTCTTAGCCTCAGGGCAAGAGTAAATTCACTCCATCAGATTTTCTACCCAGTGTAAAAAAGGGGACATCCCTGTAGCTCACGTATGTAACCTCTGTCCCTCTCATCCATCTCACTTTACCCCTTAACCACAGCAATGTGTCCCTGGAAAGTAACAGCCCCAACAAGCAAAGGAGCAGCTAGCACAGGGTGCCACCAAATAAGGTAAGAGCTGCCCCCCAGTCCTATTTCAATGCTCTTCTCATCTTTTCCTTGCTGATATCTGGGTGTCAGTCCCCCAAAGGACCAACACCAAGACTTTCATTAGAAACTAGTTAATTTAAGACTTGTTTCTTTTCATAAAACAAAAGCCAACCTTAGATGTTGAATAGTGAAGCTTTGGTGTTCTCCCTGGTGATGCATCCATCTTAAAGAAAATCAAACCAAAATCTACATGAATAAATACCCATGTTTATGGAGAACTCAAATAGCTTTACACCTACACAGAGTAATTAAATTAGGTCTCTCTGGTCTCAATTTAGCATAAACTGGAAAAGAGTATGGCAAATTCAGATGCAATGATCACAAAGAACTCCCCAAGGTATGTTTACCTGCAGCCTCAGAGGTCCTAGGAAGAAGAGAGCTTGTGGCTGGTGTCCCTGGCAGCCTTGCACAACAGTAGGAAGTCTCCTATGTGATCTTTAAGAGAGTGAGTTATAAGCAAAGAGAAGGAGCTAAGGGACTCAGCCATGGCTGGAGGGACTAAATTCAGACCTTCCAAAGCAGCTGCTTCTGTTCTAGTTGGAGAGCAAGATCCCTGCAAGCTCAAGTACCCCACATATGCTCGTTGTCTTAAGGGAGCCCAAAGCTGTGTGTGCAACGCTGGCGGCCTCCTGCTCAAGCAGTTGTGGTTTTAACCTGACCTCAGCACATATTAGGGTGGAGCAAGAAGTTTTTCCTTATCCTGTTGAATGTAGGACTTTAATATTATTCTTAAAGGAAATTATGTTTTCACTTGAACGTGGGTGATCTCTGTGGTGCTTTTTTGGAGCAATATCCCCTTCTCCTCTTAGTTTTTCCAAAAGTGGCTACCAGCCATCTCATCTTCCCCTCTTCCCACCATATTTATCTCTTCTCCTTGCACGATTCTGTTCCATCTATTTCTCTTTTCTGGTTCATGCTCTGTTCCTGTGAATGAATCTCTCCTTGTATTCTGCTCCCTCCCTACACCCTCAGGTGCACACCCATCTTATCCCATGGTGCTCATCCACCACTGCATTGTCGTCCTTGGGGACAGCAGCAGCCTTGGGGCTGTCAGTTCACTGTGTTTGGGACAGCAGATTGCCTTTTTTTCCCCTCAGCTTCAAGCTTAGAGAAGAGATTTTAAACTCTTTGCAATTTGTAACACCCCTACTGTTTTTGTATGGAAGCTACAGGTCCTTGTGCAGACGGTTCACATTCCTGGCAACAATCATGTTCTCTTTAGCAACTTTTTGTGTATCCCTTCCCATGGATCCCCTCAACCTGGTGGAAGAAGAAGTCAAAGATGTTTTCCAGTGGAAATAAAAGCCTTTTGTCAGCCAGATCTTAGGTCAGCTCCCTGAGGGAATTAACTCTGGAGGGACATTTCTGCTGTAGATGGGGGAGCTCACCTTCCAGTAATACAGATAAGCAGCATCAACATCACCCCGTAGCCTCCCTGCTTTAGGTACTCAAGCAAATACATCCAAACGCAGCTCGGGTGCCTCCCTCTCCCACTCTGTCTGCTGGATAGACATCTGAGTTTCTTGGTATGGAGGAGGGATGAGAAGGGGAGACAGGGAGACAAACACACACTGGGTTTTGTGGTAAGCAGCGGGGAGGGGGGATTTGGCAGCTCTTTGTAGCAGAGCAGGAAGTCTTAATACTTGGAGCTAGTTGAGTAACCTCACTGGTGACCTTCCATCACAGGCGCCAGTGCTCTCACAGAGGGGAAAAAAAAGAGAAGGAGAGAAAGAAACAGAAGCTGAGAGAAAAGGATACAAACATATAATCCCTGCAACATAGGGATGAAAGAGACACCATGCTCCAGTCATCTGATAATGAAATCCATAAACATGGGGGAGCACTAGGAGGAGGACAGCAGACTCACCTCCATGATGCACCTCGTAGATTCAGTTTCTGTTCTTAAGGGTTCTGTTTCTATTTATGCACCAAAAGAAGTGGTTGTATTTTTCTCAGGAACCTGGCATGTAGAGAAAATGTGGCTCTGAGTGTCCTCGGGGCTATATGTAAATGAGGGGGTAGGTGTGTCATGCAGTCTCAGTCCTGAATCATTCAGACTGGTGACAGGGCCAGAGTGTGCTGCAGTTCCCTGACTCACATGCCCAGGATTCCTTCCTACGGAAACCAGAGCGTGGGAGGGGAGAAAACAGAAATGGTGCACAGCCACATCTCACAGCTGGGAAGAGAGGAGATGGCCCTTGACACAAGAATTGGGAAACACTGAATATCCCACAATTTAGCTAAAGCTCCAGGGACCTACTGGGTGAGAAGTTCCCCTAAGAACTCAAGCTCTTATAAACCTTGTCCTCTTCTGACATCCCAGGCAAGCACAGGACAGAGAGAATGGGGATGCCCTACTTCACCATGTCCCTGAACGTGGAGTCTCTTTGCATTCACTTCACATATTCCCTTTGTTGCTAGAACTGAGCACTCAAAACATCATTTGTTACTTAAGTATTCTAAATATCTCTTGAACTCCCCTTTGCCCTGTGCACAAATTGTTATTTACTGTGAAATTTATATAAAGAGCTTAGCAGAGCTGAGCACGCTTTTTCCTTCCATCACAGAAATGCAGCCATCTCCCAACAACACAACAGCTTCTGCAGTGAAAAACACATCCAAGTGCTGATGATGCCCATGAATGTCTGAGACTACCTGTGAGACAGACAGCCTACAAGCTCCTCTGGTCAATCTTACTCTCCCCAACTACCCACTCCACCTGTGAGCTAGAGATAGAGGGGTCAGTAGAGAAGAATATGCCTCCATGCACACCACAGAGCCTGGGAAAGAGAGGGGAGAGCGTGGGCAGCACAGTGGTTTCTGGGTAGGAATTCCATGTTTAAGACAATACTTTGAGTCAGCTGAAAACCATTAAGTTTGGCCACTTGAGTGCTTTTGAAATCCATGCCCCAGACATGAGTCTGAGGCAGCCCTGCTGCAGAATGACTCAAGTGGTGAGCACGCAAGTATCACACATGCAGGAGGATCCTCACAACAGAACCAGTTGGGTAAGGTGTAACCCCCCCCCAAAATATTTCATAATTAAGGACACCCTTAAATTTGTCACGTGTGACACTGGCACTGTTACATTCCACAGCATTTCTCCTTGCACTGTAAGCCAGGATGACAAAACTTGTACCCTTTAAAGTCAACAAAGGCTTTTTGGACAATGCCCAAGAATCCATGTGCTGGGCTTACTCCAGCAAAGCCAGGGAAGAAACAACCAAATCACAGCCAAAGGTTGTATTGCCACAGCAGTGCACAAGTGTGGAGCCAGCCTGGGCAAGCTGGAGTGAAAGGCATCAATTTTATACAGCCTAGAGAGCTTCTCTGAGACCAGCTGAATTTCCTCTTGCCTCTTGGATTAGGCTGTATGTGGAAATCAGAGACAGAATGGGAGCAGGGAGAAAAGAATGAGGGGGGAAATCACGCCCCATAATTTTAAGCCTCTAGAAGGGATTCGGTCCAAGCTAATTGTTTAAGTTCACTTTACATTCAATGGAGAAAGAAACTCCTTGCCAGAATGGAATTTCTCTCATCTTAAATTAGGTGGGATACATGCTCCTCCTTACCATCTTCTGTTAACGACAAAGGAAACCTAGACAACAAAAAACAGTCTGGATACCTTGCTTAAGAAGACTAAAATAAGGTGAGATGAGTCCTGCCCTAAATATCCTTGTCCAGATGAGTGTGACTCGTGAGTGACAGCCAGGAGCACAGCTTCACTCCTCCATGCCCTGACACACCACCTTCTGCTTCTGCCACCTTACTGATGTTGATCGTGGCCTTGATCATGATCAAGGCACCTCCTGACATAAGGATGCCAGAAAGTGGCAAATTCTGCCTTGCAGGAGCAAAGGCTGGAATTTTGGGAACACAGGGATGAGGGGTGGTTAGCATCACAGCTACTTCAAGCATCTCGTGCCAGTTGCACGAGGCGGGGACAATTTCTCTTAAGACTGCCTAGCTGTCATGTTTCTAAGCTGGATAAACAGGCAGGCCCTGGCATTTCTCCCAGAACAGTTGAGTTTTCTCCCCAGCTTCCTCTCACTAATGGGCACAAGAGCTGAAGCCCAGGAACCCATCTCTCTCCTTCACCTTCATTTGCTCCCTGCTCCCCCAGCACACACAGACCCAAGTTGAGCAAAGCTCAGCCATTCAATGATGGAAAATGAAGGCACTTGCCAACACGCAGAGCTGCCGACAACTCCTGCTTTGCAAAGGAGGTGCAATTCACCTCCTCTGTGCCAGGTTACACCAACTCTGCTATCCATGACGTCCCTGGCCTCACTCAACAGCTTCAAGCAAACTGCACAGCCTTGCACTGATACAATTAGTCTGCCTCAGCCCTGGCAAAGGAGAAACCATGACAAACAAGCCTGAATCCTGCCTCTTCCAAATGCTCACACTTTCTTCCTTTTCGTCCTTCCTTCATTTTTATTTCTGTCATTATTTCTCCCCTTTTCCCTTTCCCCCCATTAATAAGGGGGAAAACACACAAGAGGAAAACACAGGCAGCCAAAAGCTCATTAACATACTTGACCTTTCTGAAGGAAATTAATTCCAAACTCGCACATACCGGCTGTGCTGCTTGGTTTTGTCACAACGGTGCCATCATTAGAGAGGAGAAGAGATGGCTCAAGGGGACGGGGTGTCTGCCACCTCAATGGAACTTGCACCAAGTTACTGAGTGCTGGCACAAATAAAGCAATGACATGGGCCATTCTGTCAGCTTTTCACATGAAATTAATCTTCGTTTCGTTGGCTGTGTAAATTTTTATCACCATGGAGTGGGGGGTGATGAATATACCAAAGCATCCTGACAGCTATGGCCTGAAAACTCGAGATTGTCTCAGCATCTTAACCGCAGTGGTGCTGGAACGATCTCCTCCCCTCGCAGTGCTCTGCGTGTGCACACGGGGCTCTGCGCTTCTGTCTGTCCGTGTGAGCGAGTCGCTGACGCTCTCCTTCCACTCCAATGTGCTGTGGCCTGGGAAATGCTTGGGGTTTGGATTTCCTGGCCTGAGGGCGATGGCAAACAAATGACTGCTTCTCTTTGACTCTCTTGAGTCCCAATCCAAAAGGCAGTTTGGATCCCGGCATGCTTTGCCTGGGCTGGCAGGATTTCCTAACTGATGATCAAAAAGAGCAGCTCTGCCCTTCTCCTGTGGCTCTGTAGCTTGTTGTTGCTGTTGTTTTTAAGGTGTATGTCATGTTGCAGTCCAGGTACGGACATGACATTGTTTGCTGCTAGCAAGGATGTGAGAATAACACACACCTCTGCAGTGCTGCATGTTCCCTCCTCCCCAGACAGCTCAGAAACACACACACACACATTCACAAGCAGATGCACGGACACAAACACGCACTCAGGCTCAGCCCTCCCAGCTATACACCCACACCAACAGGCAGGATGAGTGTAAAATCACCCTCACTGTACACCCAGATCCACAGGCACAAACACAGCAACATGTGAACCTGCAAGCATGTCCAGGATTACACTTTATTCCACGCTCTACACTTCATCTGAGGCAGATGTGAGCTTTAAAACTTGATTCCCTATAGAGCAGCATGATGAATTTCACAAAGAAGCTTATCTCTAAAGCAGTCTGATTGATAACAGCCAGAAACAAAACCATGGAGAGTTGGCTGAGATGAATGACCAGGCCTCTGGCCACTATCACACATGCAGCACTTGGCATCACTTGCTAGTCAAGGGCATACGTTGCTCTTTTCAGAGCAACAGAGAACAAGGCCAAACACAGTCATCCACCCTGCACCCAAGCTGTCAGTCAGAAGCAATACGTTCAGGAGGAATTGTGTTGCTTACACTTCTGGCTTCACCAGAAAAATCAGGATTTGCCCCCTGAATCCAAAGCATGTGTCACATTCCAAACTAAACAGTGTGAAAATGCACCCATGTGCAAGTTTGGACAAGCTGTGCAATGACAGAGGCATATCCTGGCATCTGTGAACACAGTCTGCATCCCTATCCATGAACACATCCTCAGGACTGGCTAAGGGGAAGGATGTCCACACCAATTAAAAAATCTCTCCTCAAATGTACATGATGTCCTCAAACACACCCCCACTGAGGTGACACACCTGAACTAACACAGAGGTGCATGCTCACATTTGTGTGTATGTGAAGATAGCTCACAAATAACTGTCACTAGAGTCTCAAAAGTAAACATATGTAGAAAGATATTAGAAGCCAACTGCCATCTTTAGTTCAGATTTTACCAATCTTAAGTCATTCCATCCAATTCTGCTCTTGAGCAAATCTATAATTAGTACCAGAGCCCAGCCTCCCCAACAGTGAGCCACAGGTAGCTTAAAAAAAAGATAGAAATACATATATATCCAGACACATTCATGTCTGAAAGCTTTCCCAGGTTAACTTCTGGTTAACCACCAGCATCACATGTACTCCTACACCACTGCTGGCCCTCGCACTGTGAGAGTGAAAAACAAATCAAAGCCATTGCAATTTCAGGCTCCTGTGCTTACCTCACACATGGCAACTGCCTTCCTGTGCTTCATGCTTTTCTGGGACAGAGGAGAGTCTTAAACCTTTAGCTCCAGGAGCTGTGGAGAGTACCTGGATAAGTCATCTCCCAAGGAGGCTGACCTATGGGCAAGGAAAAAAAATAACACAAATAGTTGTCTAAGGGGAGCAGCCAGGCCTTCAGCCACTATCATGAGCAAGAACTAAATGAGGAAGAATGTCTCTAAGCAGCACCAAAAGATACACCCAACTATGCTGCAGATTCTCTCCTGGTTTGAAACTCAACCAACTATGACAGCCACAAAGTCACATCACTTAATGCCCACCCCTCAGATGTTCTGGTACTACCACAGTGAGTGTTACATGAAATCATCATCAGAGACACAGCAGAATCTGATGCTGGGTGAACTTTTTAGGCTGGTGTTTCAGATACCAGAACATTTTGTCACTCAGATTTGGGTTATCCCACAGCATTTGCAGAATCTGGCAAATGCTTTTGAAGGCTGAAAAAGTTAGTGTCCTTTACATTTTTTTCCTTAAAATGAAACTTTGCTGCTGTTTCTTCCATTTTTCCGTTCACCTGAGTGACTCTGCTCAGGAGTCCTCTCTGCTTGAAGCTGGAAAGTGTATAAACAGAGATTCTTTCAACTCAGGTCTGAAAATAAAACCATATCCTTTCTCTTCAGTGCATGACTTGCAAGATAATAGGCAGGTAAGAGTCTCTACAGAGTCTGAAGTTCTTCCACACATTAAGTACTGCAAGGTTTTAAACCTGTGATTTGTAGATGATGTGGATGAATCAGAACAACCTCTAAGTGCACAGCTATTACCTCCACTGGGGACCACGTTACTGCAGGAGCACTGGCACTAATAGAAGCACTGAGAGCATCATTTGTCTTTGGGCAGATCATCAGAGTCAGTGACTGTGGATGTCTATCTCATATTCCTTCTGACAGATGGACAAGGCAGTTATGGTTGTGACCACCATGGATACTGGACACTGGAAAAGGAGGAAATTTCATATGGCTGAATCCCTCCAAATATAGGGAAGGTAAAATGGTCAGTGGATTTTCAAGGCCAAAAAGAAAAGCAATGATCATCATGATCACAGTTATAGAAGACAAATGAGAGATATTGTAGGCCATCCTACCTACCTTGTTCTTCCCAAGCTGGATCAACTACTGTGATCTCCTCAAGAGGCTCATGGAACTGCTTGAGACCTCAGATCCATTAATTTTTAGCCCAGACTAGTAAGAAGCAAAGCTTGGTGTCTGGTTTTGATAGAACTGTAGAATTATTTTAGTTGGGAAAGACCTTTCATATAACCAAGTCCAATCCCTCCCCTCACCCTGCGAAGGCCACCACTACCCCATGGCACCCAGAACCTCAGCTCCATGGCTTTGGGAAACCTCCAGGGCTGGGCACTGCCCCAGCTCCCTGGGCAGCCTGGCACAGGGGCTAACATCCCTCTCAGGGAAACAGTTCTGCCTCAGCTCTAATCTCAACCTCCCCTGGGGCAACTTGAGGCTGTTTCCTCTTGTCCTGTCACTTGTTACTTGGGAGAAGAGACTGATCCCCAGCTCCTTCCTGTCAGGTAGTTGTAGAGTGCTCCTGTCTCCCCTCAGCATCCTCTTCTCCAGGCTGATGACCCTCAGCTCCTCCCCATCAGACTGGTGCTCCAGACCCTTCCCCAGCTACAGTGCTCAGCTCTGGACATACTTCAGGCTCTTTTATAGTGGGAGGCCCAACAGTGAACATAGCACTTGAGGTGCAGCCTCACTAGTGCCCAGTACAGGGGTGCAATCACCTAAGCAATCTTTTCTGAATTCAATGTTGAGGCTGCTTGGACCAGGTGGTTGGATTGTGCCTCAAGAGATCCCTTTAGGTCCTACTCACTCATCTCTCCTTACAAATTCCACAACATCTTTGCAGGGTGTGTAAAAGTGTCCATGTTAGTGAGATAGAGGGTGCGTGTGTACTGAGGTAAAAGAGCAGGCTGGGTGTGACTGCATGTAGCCAAACAAGAGAATTTCTGCCTCTGCTTATATCTGTGAGTAGGGCAAAGGAAAAGTATCTGTGCGTATGTAAGCAAGTGTATGTGTCTGTGTACTTACACATGAGCTCAGCAGAGGGAAAGTCTGTTTCCAGCTGCATGGAGTTCTCAGGAACGATCTCTGAGGAAAGCTGCACTAACAGAGGATCCTTCTCCCTCTTGCCAGCCCTTCGTGGCTTGTTGAGGTAATGCAGTTTTTGAAGGGGGAAATCTTATATCTTGAGACAAACCACATACCTCGAGGGTGTGCATCCACCCTGGAAGAGAGTGGAAGTGAGACAAGAGAACAGTTCAAGTCTCTCTGAGGTGTCACTGTGCGCACACTGGATGCAATGACTCGGTCCCATCGGAAGCGATGGACTGAGAAGAGAGAGCGAGCTTCAGGAATACAAACAGGACAATCCAAACAGGCTTCCACTTGAATGCAATCCCCATGTACATTCCCAAAGCATCAGGGATCCTCTGCTATGATCACAGCTGGGAAAGGTTCTCAAACCCACGCATATAAAGAAATGTGAGGTGCAGTATTAAAGTGTGGTGTCAGAATACACATGAAATAACATGTTTGGCATCAAGTGCTCTTAGCCTAAACATTCACCAAAGAAGGTTCTGGTTAATCTCCTATGCTTTAATAACCTTTTTGCCAACCTGGGTAAGAGCAGAGAAGCAGCACTCCCAAATTCCAGAGAGATGAATCACTGGGTAACCTGGGGGACCCTGGTCATGCTGAAGTGAAGGAGAATTGAAACAGATTGCTGAAGCTCAGAAAGGCACACAGTGGGAGGAGGGAGAAGCAGAGGGGACTGCAGTACATTCAACAACATGCATCCTGACTGCAGTCTGCAACGTGCAGTAACATGAGAGGAAAAAAATCCCATCCAAAAGCTCCAATTCCAGACACCCTGTTTGTCAGAGGAATTCAAATCTCAGCAGTGACTTGAGGGAGGCAGTTCCTGACTGAGGAGGTTTTACTGGGCTGCTCTGGGAGCCTTGATGAAGTTCTGCATTGTTGCAGTTCATCTGCTGGGTTATGATCAGTGAGCTGTGTACACAAGCCAGGGAGCTGTATACCAAACCCATTTAATCTGATAGGATGGGTGAGGGGGAATTTGTAAGTAGGTGATCAGAATAAATGATTTACCAGGGCACTAAAAGATCAAGGCAGTTGTTTCTAAAGGATCTTAGAGCATCTAAAGCCTAAAGTGTTATGATGCTTTTACGCCTACCCCCAGGCTCTCAACCTTGCTCCAGCCTCTTGGAATAAATAATTGTCCTGCTCCTGATTAGCCAAAAGGTTGAAAACGTGTTCCAAAAGCTCCTTGCAAACTCCCCCAAGGAAACAGGCATGTGATAAGTATCTGCTTCTCAAGAATACAGAGCCATAAGGAGTATACAGTTTCTAGTTTCTGTTTTAAATGAGATCCCCTTTTGCAGTTTCAGCAGTATGAAAAGAATAAGGAAGGCTGTTGAAAACGCCTTTTCAATAGCAATTCCAATTCTCACTCCAGGTTTCACTGTAACTCAGTAGAAAGTCATACACCTTGATTCCCACTTCAGTCCTTTTTGATACCCTCTTCAACTCATGGCTGGTTTGTAATGTACCTGTAATACTAAAACCACCCAGCTTCCCGTAATGAACACGAACCTTTGGGCTAACAGGAGTGTGAATGGGCCCATGCCACCACATTAACACCAGTATGGATTTGTTTCACCCTGTGAACATTTTCCAGCTCCATAAGAAGTCCCACCCAGTCAGAAATGTGATGCTCATGAAGAGGCTGTGAGCAAAGGGAAACACATTCAGTATGTTTTTAGGGATTTTAGGTGCCAGCTATTTACTGTTGGAGTAAAATGTCTGCTTCTGATTGCAAAGGGGTTCCGTCTCACTCACAAACCCCTATGTGGCCAGTCACTAGAGGGGGCCAGAAAGCCACCTTGTAACAAGAGGGGCTGGAAAATCAACGTTAAGGACAAGGACTTGACTTTTGTTCTCAGAGGACTCCACTGAGATGAGTAGGGTAGGCTCCAGTACCTTACAATAAAAGCCATTTACTCCATGTATCGTTCCATTTAAATGAATGAACATCTTCAAGAAGAAGAGTACCACCCCCGTGAGTAAATGTGACACAGTTTGGCCTTTATTTCAAGCACTATCCTTTTGATGACCTTCCACAATAATAAAATGAAGCCTTGAAAGACCTCCAGGGTAAAATCAAACTGAATTTGTCAAAATGTGTCAGAAGGAACACAGTATGTAGCCAATCCAAGTTGGAAACACATCTCCAAACAGGAAAAAGTTGGAGGTCATGGAGGAAACACGATGATGACAGAAGGCAAATGAAGTCCACAGCAATGTGGGAGGTGTCCTATGTGGGTTATCTCATTGCTCCCTTAGGGTCCAAGAAATGTGGGTTTTTTTTGGCTTCATGGTTGCATGGTTTAACCTGGTATAGGGTCTTGCCACCACCAGTACAAACACACTAAGAACGTGGCAACTCAAAGACTTGATAGGCCAAGCATGTGAAATATAGGAGAGACAACAACAGCACCAAGGGGAAGAATGGCCATGCCAGGAAAAGAGATTAGCTTTTTGAAAGCCACATTAGTGCTGATGGGAAGTTGCCATGTAGATGCATTGCAGGATATTGCCAGTGTCCAATTAAGTTCAGGTTGCAATGAAAGCATCTTTTCTATTAACTCCATTGGGCACCAAGATCAGCATCCCTGACGGTGTCTTCTGCCTGCACTCAGTGGATCAGCATTAAACCTCTACACCTTTTGACTATTAAACGCACAGCCATGGACTCTGGTAAAGAAGGATGATCCCCTAAACCAGGTCTCTTAGAAAGTTGATACCAAATCAGCACCTTTCTCAGATGATTTTCTTTGCCGATTGCCACCAACAGCATGTATCCCAAAGAAAAAGACTATCTGGAGACCTACAAACCCACCAACTGAGTTCTCTTTGCATGTAGATGCCACCAGACACACTGAAGGGAAGGGAGCATGATTCTGACTACGCTGAAGCCCTTGAGGGCTCTTCCATCAACTTCCATCAAATGTCCTGTGGCCCACGCAGACATGAGACTTTCCTGAAGAACTTCTAAGGGCCTTCTGAAAAGTGACCAAGAAAGTCAAGTTTTCTGTGAGGTATTCCACGGACTATGCTTAGAAAAAAATGCTCTCTGTTTAAAGACCACTGCTGTAAAGATACATCTTGTGTCAGGATGAAAAGGCTCTCTCTGCTGTTGCTGGCCATTTCTCATTTGCTTAATACCCATACTGCAAGGCTATGCCATAAAAAGGTCTGACTGAAACTATGAAAAGCTGTCAGTGATGAGAAAGGGAAGATTTGCTTTTCTTTTCAGCTGTCATTAAAAATGATTCATGATAAAGCCAAAGTCTAAGCATCTACATGATTAGAACTGAGACTCACCATAAATTCTAAGACTTTTCTTTCTATTCTTACATCTTTGAGCTGTATCAGGTTACCAGAACAGAACAACTGTAAGAATCCAGCGACAGCCAATTCTGATGACCAAAACCCAACTGCTACTTGCTTAAAAGGTGATATCTCAAGAAACACATGTTGGTTGTGTGGCTTATAACAATGGATCCTTGTAGAAAATCATAAACCTCTAGTCAAAAAACCCAAGTTACATAGTAAAATGACATTTACCATAAGCAGCAGACTGTCAGGGCACTGATAGCACACACTGCAATACTTCTCTAGGGCTGCTATGCAGAGGAAGTGAGAAAAAAAGAAGAGCTGAGCATTTCAAGCATTCACAGGCTATTGAAAGAAGATGAACAGAGAATGCTTTTTCTCCTAATTCCTTTCCCCCAAAAGAAAATGAATTAATATATAAAGTGGGGAGGAGTGGAGGTATTTGAAAAATGCCTTACTTTCTCCTTCAAATCAGAAAGCAGAGGTTTGAGTCAGAGCTTAGAAGATGTTTTTTAAAAAGTAGGAGGGGGGTGAGGGGAGAAAAAGGAAAGAAGAGAACCTAGAAAATTTGTGGCTTGAGTGGAAACTTGAAGTTCTGGAAAGCAAACCCATCTCATAAATAGCACTTCAGTAAGAAACACTAAATAATAATAATAATGTTCCAATAACGTTGTGTTATGATAACAACCAGCTCACAGCCCTGTGCTTGTTCCGATGCCGACTGCGTATCCACAACCACAAGGTATCTTTGGGTTGCATGAAATAGGTTGTCAAATGTGTTTTGCCAAAAAAGAAGTTTAAGGAATGTTATGCTCCACCAACACTAAAATGCAAGATCCTGCAAGGCCTTTTAAGCAGAGAGATACAAGAACACAAGAGGCAAGAAGACTTGTGAGAGTTCAGGTCAAATGAGAACCCTCTTGTTTCTCTTGTTGATACAAAAAACAAACACACAGCTTAATTGTATGAAGTTCAGAGTCATTTGTTTCAAGCATCCTCAGTTCTTTTCTCTGTCTGAATGGGAAAAGGCAAAAGAGCCTCTACCTGTGCAGAAAAGATGGTCTACACAAGAATCATGTTTCCCCTAAATATCTCTCTTTTTTTTTTGCATAAAATCAATACTACAAATCTGTAAAAGGTTGGTAAAGTCTCAATCCACATCCTCATTTCAGAGACTGCACATGCTACCCACAGCAGGTACCTGTACAGCATTTAATGGGCGAGAGTTCACTTGCAGTTTGGCTAGATTTGGCCCTCAGGCTCTCGTCTTTGAGGCTGTTCCATGCTCCTTTCTCACGGGGTGCACAGGGCTAAGTGTTGCTGGTTCCCTCTGCATTAGCCACCACTACTGAATCATTGTTGCCATAGATACTGCTACAGAAATGTTAGAGTTTCCACAAAGATGCTTCAGCAATTTACTCTGGTGATTAAACTGCAGCCATTTATTGCAAAGAATAAATAACAGGGCAACAGTGAATTATGGGGCTACGACTCCATCGATGGGTCCCGGTGACATCATAAACCACAAGAACCAAACTCGAGTCATCAGAACTCCCGAGATGGAATTATAAGCTCCATCATTCAAACTGTGCTCTTTAAAGATATTTGATATAATATATGGAGCCAACAAACTGAAAGCAAGAGAGAGAGAGAGAGAGAGGCAGAGACAGACCATCAGGCTCTCAGGCCGACCACATACTCTCCTGGCCACCAAAAGTCTGCAGCCAAGATTGGTTACAGCTGCCACAACACAGGGGGAGAGTCAGACTGCCAGGCATTCAGCACAGGCAGGTATACAGGGCTGTAGTTTTTTGGAGGGGAGTGCTACTCAAGATCAATGCTGCCCTGTGAGACTGCATGGCCCAACACACAAGTGTGATTCTGAACCTTGCAGCCTGCCAGGAGAATCTGAGTTCCCAACAAAGGTGTCTGGAAGCACTGGGGTTGCAAACTATAAACACACATGAAGTACAGGCTTTGCTCATTCCTTTAGATAAAGTAGGATCACTTCTCCTCTAAGGTCTGATGAACCCCAGAGAGAGTGGGCTCTGGTTTTAAAGAGTCAGATCAATCTTGCATCTAAGCAGTGGAGCAGCACGGTGATGTCTGTCTCGTGGCTCTGCAGACTGACGGTGTCAATGAAAGATCTTTTTTTAGAACAGACCAAGACTATTTGCTGGCCAAGAATTTTCTCTTCTCTTAGAAGGATATGGGGCCAGGTTCTGAGCAAGTTGTAAACTGCTGACATTGATTTAAATGAGCTGAGGCTCTGGCTCCAAGCCCACTGTGCTGGGATAGCATATACCTGCAGTTGGTGGCTGTGGAGTTGGAATAACATTGATTGCTTTGTACGTTCTGCCCCATTAGATGTTATTTAAAATACTGAAGTATCAGAGAACAGAACGATCTATAAGACTAGTGACAGCAGATGGATCTTCTCACTCCTAAAAGTTGTTTGACTGCAGTGCTTACCAAAAGTTGTATTTAGCAACTAGAAAACATGAAACCTTTTTTCCCCTAAATTCTTTTGAAAGCTTCATGCAGCCAGCTTTTTGTTTCTTGGTGCATTCAATTACACAGTAGATGTAAACCTCTTCTTTTCTTGAACAACTTTTTGGGTTGTAAAAATAAAAAACAACCCAAAACCTGCTGGGAAATCACAATAGAAATGGCAAGGTAGTACTGGACTGGGATGAATGAAATGAGAAGCTCACCCAGCCATCTCCTCCCTTTCATCACCACTTCTCCAACAGAACTTTAGGATCAGGGAAGTTAGAGTCACTCTTGCTCTAGTGATCCCTATTTAAATACATACTTAAGGGTAGCATTTTAAAAATCACTCATCATTGACCTAAAATGTGATGCTATTTGAGGTCAAAGTTACATTTTCCATTGGGGACAGTTTGACCAATATTGAGTGCTTTCAAAATTTCCGCCCCTTCATATGTAGAGAGAAAGAGAAGGAAAAGAGCATACAATGATACATGTGTCTTAATGTACCATACTAGACAGAGACAAAACCACATGTTTAATAGCTTTCTATATTGATTTCAGAACTATTTATCATGTGACTGCAACAGCACACATTTGCAGACTTCAGAAAACTTAAAGCTCAGCTTCAGGAACACTGGGCTTGATTCTTGTCTCCCAGTTGAGATCATTATCTCAGTGTAAATGTGATCAGAAACAGGTAGTTTTGTCTCACTGTGCTCCTCACCTTCTTTCAGATGGGAAGTCATGTGAAGATATAATTCAGAAATGTTCATAGCTTTTGCAAGTTGGTCAGAGTAACTCTTTGGAGCTGTGTATGCTGTATCAGATCTGAACTTACTCCTCTTTACCTGGCTGCACCTTATCTCTGTCACACACACAGACATCTGAGATTTTGTCTCCTGCTTGCTCCTCACCCTGAATTTTGTATCCGTTACAAGAGGAATGCATCAACTTAGATGAGTCAAGAGGATTCACTGATAAATGGGGAAAGGGACACTGTGAAAAAGGACAGGGGAAAGGTCAAGATGCTCTGTGATTTTTTTCACCTCAGTCTCTACTGGTAAATTCTGAGCAACTCAATCCATCTGACCCTGATTTGAGCAGCATATTGGATTAGAAAGTCTCCAGCAATCCCTCCCAACCTTAAATACTCTGCAACCATATGAACGGAGCAAAGGAAGAATCACCACTTTGCAAGGTCTGTGTGTTTCTCTTGATGGTGGGAAAATCAGGCCTGAATAAAGGAGATGCTTCCACAGAGAATGGTGCAGGATTTGTGAGACCTGAATCACCTTTTCCTTAGTTCCACACAGAAGCAGACAAAAGCCAAGAATGGCTCTTGCCTAGTGTGTGTATGTGCAATGGAAAAGGAAGTCAGAGGAACTAGTGAAGTATCACATACTCTCTAAAACACAGGCTCTATTGTCTCACCTGGCCAAATTTGCCTTAATCGGGCGCTGGCTCCATTTCACCTCTTGAAGACGAGCTTCCCACATTTGCAAGGCACACAGTGAACTTTATCAGCAAGCACAACACAACAGCAGGGGAGCAAAAAAACATTCCCAACTTACATTTCACCTTGCCTGAGATCACTTTTGCACTCTCGTCCCTTCGCCTAAGTGACAAGACACATTCATGTGGCCAGAAAACAAAAGCACAGCAACAGAAAATCAAACACTGCAAGGAGGAAGTGGGGGCAATGTAAACTGTCTGTTGCTCTGTGCATGGCTTTTTTTTTTTTTTCTCCTCTCTTCCTTAATTTCAATTTGCAAAGACAGTGAAATGGAAAATGTGCCTCTAATTATTACCCCTCTGTGCTTCCTAAAAGCCTCTTTCTCCGAACTTTTAAGTCTCCTCAAGTTTCAGGTCCTCTTTTTCTCCCTCTCTCTTTCTCTCTCCCCCTTTTTTATTTAAACTAATCTAAAAAACCTATAAAAAGCCTCTGACACTATAAATTCCCTTGTAAACCCTGGTTTTATAGGTTTAATTGCCTCATTTTACTGCTTTGCATGCTTTGTTCCTTCAGTATTTTAGAGAGCTGCCCCGGTATTCAGTACAAGCAGGCAACCTGGGGGAAGAGAAGCCATCTCAGAACCCTCTGCTAGCACTTGGATGGGGTCAGAGCTTTGGCATGGTGAGCACCCTATGGAGACAGCCTTGAAACGGCTCCACTCAGACTCACACACATGGGAAGCTGATCTAGGCAAGAATGGAGAAAAACCTCAGCACTGGGAAGCTCGAGTGTCCTCTGGGATGGGATAAAATCATAGTCACAAGCCTTGAGGGTATAAGAAAACCCACAAAGGATGCCTCACAGGGAAGGGGCACTGGAGAAATTCCTCTTGGCATTTCTGTTACATTAATAGTTTCTTCCCTGAGCACTGCCAAAGGAAGAATCCCAAGGATTCTTAAGCAAGTAGCAAGGGCACTCTAGAGCTAGGTGCTGTACAAACAAGGACAGAAAAAAAAATGAGGTCCCACCTTAGGGAGATTCCTGACTAAACAACTCTTCAAAGAAAGGCAAGAGGAACGAGTACAAAAATCCTACCAAAGCTCTCCCTTGTCCTTTGTGGTCTCTTGGTCATAAAATCCACTTGCTTCCACTTCCATTTCCTGCTTACGTCACTATATGTTGAATTGGCTTCCACAGATCTTACCTAGGCACTGTGGCTGTGCCTCACCCTGAGTGGTGCAAAGAGTAGAACAGATGCACAGGGACTTCATGTGGGGAGCTAACAAGAACCTGTGTTTTTTTTTCCTCAGACCTATCAAGCGGCCTTGCAGAAGCTGGCCACATGAATGACACATGTTTTTATTCTTGAGCTTTGGAACCAAGACCTTGATGTCTGGCAAAATCAAACAGCACAGTCTATGTGAGACCTTTCAACAAAAGGGTAGAGTGCTTTTCTCCTCAAACAATGTGTCCAGAATCCGTTTCTTGGCTCCCAGAAAACATGAGATGACACCCTTGGTTTCATCTGAGTCTAGAGACCCCTTTGACTATCATATCCAGGTGATCTAGTTCTTACTTTTAGATCCTTCTTAGGACAGACTGTGCAGGATTTTACCCCCCAACTCCTTCCTTTACCAGTTCTAATTCAAGCATGGGAAACAGAAAATACTAGAAAGAAGGGAGAAATAAATGAAGGCCTAAAAGCTTTCAAATGTTTTGGTTTTGGCTTAACTGAGGAAATGGTAAAGGCATCCAAACGTGGGTTTTCATTTTCCCTCTCCACTTTCCTAAAGAGGTAAGGTTTGTGAATCATGATGTGTATGCATCTTGCACTGCTCCTTTGGTTTACAGCAGCTTCAGAGAATGTTGAGCATTCTTAACCAAGTATGTCAGGGAGAAAGAAGTCTCCAGATTATTAAGTATCTGAAAAGTTTCATAAATACAGGTCAACCAGTAAAAAAGCAAGATACAAATTTGTTTCCCCATTGCTTAATCTAAACCATACAGAAAGTTCAATTTCTTTATGCTGTTCACCAAGTCACCATTCCCTGAAATGCTTCCCCCAGCTCTGGTTACTACAGCCAGGGACATGCCCGTTGTGTGAAGAACTGAATCTGCTTTTTGTAGTAACTGAGGTAAAAGAGTAACAATCTCTTCGTCTTTCCAGGCCACTTACCATTTTATAGACCCCCATTGTATCTCTACTCAGCTACCTTGCAGACTGAAGATCCTTGGTGTATTTAATAGCTCTTCATAAACGTGATGGTTTTTCCTCCCCTCTGGATTTCTTTTCTTAGCTGAAGAAAGAAGAAACATGGAAAAGGAACTTTAAAAAAAAAAAGGATGTGTTCACACATGCTGTTCCCTGTGAACAAGCAGGTACTGGAAAAAATATGCTGCTTGTTTTAGCCATTAAGCTGTTGGCAGCAGGGCAGGCAAGAGGAACAACGATGGATGTCTCAAAAGGGGAAGAGGAGGGAGAGGATCAAAATCTGGAGGAAAAGTATATTTAAAACAAATGAACTGAAGAAAGAACTTGTTGTTGGTGAAGTTGATCCTTCATGCTGCCCTGCTATCTTGTAAAAGGAGTTTTATTTGCCTTTTTGTGGGAGTCCTGGGAGGAAACTATTAAAGGAACAGGCTTTAGGCAGTTTGTGGGGATGTGTATATAGGCACATGCGTGAGTGCGTGTGCGTGTGTTTGGGCGTGCATGACTCTGTTTTCTCCCTCCCTTTTACAAGGGCCAGTTAGGTCACAAGGTTAAAGCCAGGGGGGACTTATTTTGTGTTGTAAGAATTTTTACAAAGTGTAAAGGATCAAAGTAATTAGCTGAGGGTGAGAGCCCAAGACTGTCAGAGAAGTAACACAGCCCCTGCCCGGGAGTCTTGATCGCAGCTGGCTGGACTGAAACTCCAGAGACTGGGAATCAGTTACCCAACAGCTCTGCTCAGCACGGGGTGTGTTGCTGGATATGAAGCTTGTGAGGAAGAAGAAAGACAAAATTTTGGATGGAGGGACTGGAAAATGTTCCAGCAATGTGGCTGAATGAAGCACAGGAGCTTTTAGGTGCGAACATTTTAAAGCCAGCTGTCCGCTGCTGTGAGAGCTGCCAAACCACGCTGGCACTCTTCAGGGAGCAGGTCATTGCTTCCTGCTTCCAGCTGGCCTGGAAAGATTATCCCAAAGTGAGTCAGGACTCTCAGTCCTTCAGTTCAGTCTTTCAAAGCAAGAGGGAAATAAGCACAAGGGGTGATGAAGCATCAACATCAACATAGTGGATTCCAGGGTGTGGGTGAAAGCTACCTGCAAGTGTCAGCCAAGCCCCTTCCTACTGGACATCTTTGTTTTCTCTCCTGTCTGCTTGTTGCTCTTGGGATGCTCTCCTAATGCAAATCAAGCCCATCCAACATTTTCACTCACTGAAAATGACCAAGCCACCCAGCAAGTCTCTGTAGTGTCAGAGCAAGGAAATATCTCCAGTTACCTCACTGTCCTGAGCTTCCTCATCAAAATGTACAGACCCAGAGGCATCTGAATCACTCTCTTCCAGATCCTCACAGGAAGGAACTTTGCCCCTAAGCCTGCATTGCTCACAAGAGAAAAAACACTTGATGACACAGGTCTTCTGCATCTATTGAAGTAGCTCTGGGTTTTATTCCTAGAATGATGGGGCTATACATGCACTGTATTTACAGTGATATAATCATTCACATCACAAAATCCATCTGGTGACTTCTTTGTGATTTTTCCTTTTGTTTCCTATTGCACAGACAAATACCCAATATTGGAGAACAGATGCTTTACACAAGGTTTCAGAAGTACAGGGACGAGATAAGCCAAAGTGACTGCCCTACCCATGCATGACTGCCTCAGTTGCAGGGGTTCGTTATATGTATAAAATGCCAAACTTTGAAGCATGTAAACACAGACTACACCACTGCAGAGCCTCCAGGTCCCTTGGAGTCGCCCACATTTTTGATAGGCACTAGTAACTGAGAAGCATGAATTATGTTCTCCCTTGGAAACAGAGATCAAGACCAACAGAAGACCTTGCTAGACATCAAACATTTGATCCAGCCAGGTTATCAGATCCCTTCCCTCTCACAGACTTGTTCAGCAAAAAGTTAACTAGGTGCCACTATTAGAATTCAAGGGGATAGGAAGGAATGACAAAGAGTAGAAACCCCAGCTATCTCTATATCACAGCTGGTAATAAACTACATCCTCTTTGGGTAAAGATGTGCTGGGATGGCAGGAGGAGGCAGCATTTCTACACCCAGTCTGCAGCTGCTGTGTGAAAGACAGACATTTACTCACAGAAAAGCTGCTTTTTTAAACGACTGCATTAGTTTTATTAAATGTTTGTAATCTGCATTTCACCTTTCCTCCCCAAATTATGTTCATCTTTGTGAGAGAGAGAGAAAAAAAACCAACCTAGATGATACCTAACCACAATTTTGGCTCAGAGCTGCTTTCTGTCTCCAGCCCCTGCGAGGATGAGTTAGTGCTTTGTAGATGTTATTGATCTCCAGGCACAGATTGTCTGGCTACATGGTCCTTGTGTCTCCTACCCTACACTGCTCCACCCACTTGAGAGCTTCCTCCCCTTGGCATCCCCCCCTGCTTTTGAGCCTATTTGAGATACAAAAGGGAGAGCTGGCAGGTGTGGCTCCATGATGGCCCACAGCCATTTATCACACAGTTCTCAATAAGCTAATAGCCCTAATGTGTGAAAATTGATTTCTGGGGGTGAATGCAAAAGTCCCAGTGATTTACACTCTATTTCCAATTGATGAGGCTCAATTGATTTCAATGAGTACTAAAATATTTACCATAGTGAAAGGCAAGGGGAGGGTGTATGGTGAAGGACTGGGAATGGGGTCATCATTCACAGAGAGGCATCTCAACAGTGCTTGTAAACAGCACCTGTGGAAGGGCCTATCAGGAAATGAAGCATTGGGTGGAACAGGAAAAGTACTTGGTGTCAGCATTAAGTTGCAAGATGAAGGAAAGCAAGAACAAGAAAGAAGGAAAAATATTGATGTGTCATTGCCACAGTCTTCCAGCTTTGGGGTGAGATGTGATTCCTGTAACTTCCCTGACTCCTGGGAGACACAGATCTGGGAAAGCATCTTTGATGCTGTGTCTGGCCAAGGCCAGTTTGAACTCCAGCTGCTGTTGCCCTCTGATTCTCACAAACTCCATGACAGCAAGGCCATGCTCAAGGTTAACATGAAAACGAGGTCTGGTGAGTTTCCCAAATGCCTAACCACAACCACCATCTACTATGAAAGTGAAACCTCTCCAGACAGCAGCTTCCACATGTTTCTTCTCCCCAATCTGACAGTCGGGACAGGCCAGGGGCAACCATTGAGTGGGACAACACTTCCCACTATCTAAATCCCCAAGTGCTGGTGTCTACAGAAGAGAATGAGAGAGGAATGAAAGCTGAAGCACTCTCACAATCTACAAGCTGACTTACTTGTATTTTCCTGAGCCCATGGAAGATGTACTACCCTTTTCCCTGGTGTCTCCTTCCACCTGAACTTGAACCAACAAACCCAGCTCTAAGCTCCCACTGATCTTTCTCAAGTCATCCCACTCTTTCCCTATTTATCAATCCTCCCTTCTCCTCCTATTCCCTTGCCTCTAAAGTTCTCATTTACCAGATCAAAGGTTAGCTCTTGGCAGACCAAAAGCTTTGAAATAGGTCTCAGCAACTAATAATTTCCAAGCTCAGAGCTGCCCCCATATCTTCCTTTGTCTCTCAAAAGAAATTCAGGGTAGAGGCTTCCAAGCATTTCACAGAAAGCACAGAAAAACAATCTTGTAGGAATGAGGTCAAGAAACAAAGTTCAGATCTATATCTGGGAGTGAAACTACTAATAGTCACTGGGCAGTGACTGTTCTATGAAGCAAGGGACAGTTGTGCAAGGGAGCTTTCACTCATCACAGGCTTCCCCTTGAGACTTCAGCGTGAGGAAGTGGAGGTGCTGCCCCATCAGAGCCCTCATAATCCTGCTGCACAGGGACTGCATCTGCCCTGTAAATCTGACAGTACTGAGTCCATATCCTCAGATCAGTGCCAGCACATGGAGCCCATATCCCTACACTCCTCGAGTTTATCATGGTGTGATTTATAGCAAGATTATCTCTCAGCAAGTGGTGGGATGATTCCTGCATAGGTGTGTCTCTCTGAATATTTGAAGATGCTGGTATAAGCAGGGTTTATCTCATCATATATCTAATCACACTGCTGTCCACTCATAATGACAAAATGCTCTGAGGACTATGAAACAGCAACAAAGAAGGAAAACACATTCAGCTAAAAAAATATTCCTTTTTCTACCAACTTCCCAATCAGAACGACATCAGAAGATGAGGAGCATGACATACACCAAGCTTAATGTACACACTGCCATGACACAGCCCCCTCACAGATCTACCACATCAGCTCACTTGTAGATGTAGTGTCAGGTCCTCAGCTCAAGACAGCTTTGCTCAGTCACCCAAATGAGAATCTGCTTCATGAACATTTGTTAAATCATTAAAGGGAGTACCCAGGTAAGCAGCCTTAGGACAACTCTTCAGCTGATGCAAGGCAAAAGAAGCCAATAGAGCTGTATTATTTAGAGCAGGCAACTGACTGAAACATCAAGCTTACTTCCAAAAATTCTTAGTGAATGCTCCATCTGCCAGCTGCAAAGGAATATACTGACCACATCTGTTATTCTGTTCTCTTTGGAAAGTGCAAATGACAACACCAGCTTTGCTTTTCAGCACGTTTTTCTGCCTCAATGTGCTGTCCAGGCTGACAGCTGAGCGTTGGGCTGAACACTCAAGAGCATCTCATTGCCATACAGGTCTTTGCACTAATATGAAATCATAGCCCTTTGCTTTTCAATGTACCAAATGGGAACAAAGTTTCCCTTGGCTGTTTTTCTCTCAACCTGGCACTCTATGGCAGATCCTTCAGCTGAAGGAAGTTATTTGCCCAAGCTAGAAAATAATGGTTTTCTTTCACCTGACAGCATTGGAAATGTCAGAAAAGGAGAGAAGAGATATTAATGCTGTCACCAAGTGGTTTTTGGTCAGATGCAGCAGTGAGTTGTTCAGTACAAAAGCTAATCTTCTCACTCATCCCCCAATTTTCCAGTTCCCCATTTGAGATAATTCCTTCTTCTTAGCATCCACAACTCAATCCCTCCCATGCAAATTCAGGAGATAAAGATGCATCAAAAAGAGAAAAAAAACCTGACATCCACAATACCACCCACATGTCCAGTGGGTAAAATCAAACAACTCAGATCCTGAGGTTCCTTCTTCCTCTGCCACTGATCTCCTCTATGACATTCAACAGAAGTCTGCCTCTGCTTTCACCGAATCACAGAATGGTAGGAGATGGAAGGGACCCTTTAGAGCTGCCAAGATGATCAAGGGGCTGGAGCATCTTTCTTATAAGGAAAGGCTGCAGGACCTGAGACCTTTTATCTTGCAGAAGAAGAGACCGAGGAGAGATCTCACGAGTACTTACAAGTATCTAAGTGGTATATGTCAAGGGGATGAGGCAACCCTTTTTTCTGTAGTGTCCAGTGACAGGACAAGGGTAATGGACAGAAACTGGAATACAAAAAGTTCAACTGAAACTTAAGGAAAAACTCTTCCCCTTTTGAGGTGAGGGAGCCCTGGCCCAGGCTGCACAGGGAGGGTGTGGAGGCTCCTTCTCAGGAGGTTTCAAAACCCACCTGTGTGACCTGGTCTAGGCGGAGCTGCTTTAGCAGGGATGTTAGATGATCTCTAGAGGTCCCTTCCAACCCCGACCATTCTGTGATTCTCATCTTTCTGAGAAACTACAAGTGTGTTGCACTTGGAAACTTAGTACAGCAAGCTCTCACCAGTGTAAAGCACTAATTGTTATTCACCTTCACAAAAAGATGATGTAGTGTTTAATCAGCAAATGCTCCTGTTTGAGCTCTCTCTAGGTGAAAAATGATATGCAAGTGCAAAATGTTTTTCACAAATACCGGAAATACATTTTATAAATAATAAAAGAAGAGAAATGTCCATTTTAGCCTGTGTCTGTTCCTCTGGCTGTCCCCACTCCCCTTTCTCCTGCTCACTCTGCAGAGCTGTATAGAAAATCAGAATCCAATCTCAGCAAATCCTATTGACTGTCTCCTGTCACTCACCTGATTAAAGGTTCCACTTACATCCAAATGGTTAGAGCCATGACTCTGAGCCATTCATAAAACTCGTATTGAAGGATTAGCTTTCACAAACTTTGCCTTAATGATTATGCATTTTATTGATCAGTGGGGGAAACTATAAAAATTGACACCAGAATAAACTTTGAAGCACTGCTCTCGCTCAGCAGAACCAGGATCAATTTGAATCGACCAGGATGATAGGGAAGGGGGGAAAAACAGCCTCTCTCCATTAGCTGGGTGTAATCCTGATTAGCTAAATGTTGAAGGGTTGTTTTTTTTTTCCTGTCTGTCTCTATTTGACTGCTGAAATCCAACAGCATCTTAGTCTGATGCAGAGGTTAATTCTCTAAATGCAGTGGTACATGTTCATTCCACTTTTTGCCCACAGATAAACCCTCTTCCATGACTCCTTTGATGTTTGTGTTTTCTTACTCCTCTTCCCCACTTTAAAACAATCCAACACAACACAGTGATTATGTTGTTCATGGAGAGGACAGGTATTAGTCCCTCATAACAAAACCAAAACAGCACGTTCATGTGACTTTCATTCCTACAGCCAACCAGGAATTATTTGGTTTTCACTCTTTCACTCTTTTCCAAACCTTTTTGGGACAGTGTCTGTGTACACTCAGGTATCTAGCTTTGGCTAACTTGCCTGAAATAAGAACAGATGATGAAAAATGCAGCCAAAACTTTGCCTTTCTAAATGTTTCACTTGGTTTAACAAAAGAAAAAACAAATCTGTCCCTACTATCTGCCTCTCTGAAATCCTTAGAGCATCACAGCCACAGCAGTAGTAATAGCTTCATTGCCTTTAGATGTGCAGCAGAGTGTTTTCCAGCTTCTAGCTGCAATGTACAAATGCTTATACAGCTGCCTTTCAAAAGGCACTTGTAGGTTAGCTGAGGATACTCATTTCCAGGTCCTCATATTTTTTTGTGTTTTACTGCCTAATCACAATCATTGAAATGTCATTTCAACAGAGTCATCAGCAGCTCATCCCAGCCCAGCATTCAGTGTTGCTAGTTCATGGTGCTGAAGTTGAAGTAGCAGCTGTAGAGAACACTGTGTGTATCTTTCCAGTAAATTTCAGTTCCAGAGGAAGAACAGCAAAGGCTTCCTGAGAGATTTTACAACAAGAGCTGCATCCAGGACTTGGCTAATATCTCCCCATGAGAAGCTGTCCTATTCCAAGAGGTATGGATGAGATCCAACGCAGAGAAGCAGATGTTTTTAATCACGGGACAGACCTTATCTAGAGCCCACCCTTCATGGCCATTGGGAGTCCAGCTCAAGTTTACATTAAGCTAAGATACTTCCTCAGACGCAGTTCCACATGGTCACTGAAATCTAGGTCTACTTTTCACTATGAGATTACGCACAGAATGAGTGATCTGTTTTCTCCTGTTTGACAAACTTTCATGTATAGTATCACTTTTGGGCTCCTCACTACAAGAAAGACACTGGGGTGCTGGAGAATGTCCAAAGAAGAGCAGTGATGTTGCAGAAAGGTCTGGAGAACAAGTCTATGAGGAGTGATTCAGGGAACTTGGGGTGTTCAGTCTGGAAAAGAGGAAAGAGTCTGAGGGGAGACATGATCACTCTCTGCAGCTTCCCAACAGGAGGTTGTGGTGAGGTGGGAGTCAATCTCTTCTCTAAGGGGCAGTGGGTGCAAGCTGCAACAGAAGAGGTTCCAAAGAAGCACAAGGAAAAACTTCTTCCCTGTTGAGGTGAGAGAGCACTGGCAGGGGCTGCCCAGATGGGCTGTGGAGTCTCCTTCTCTGGAGACATTCCAACCCAGCTGGATGAGTTCCTGTGTGCCCTGCTCTAGGTGCTGCTGCTCTGGCAAGGGGGTTGCACTGGATGAGCTTTTGAGATCCATTCCAGCCCTTGAGATTCTGTGCTTCTGTGAGAAGACAAAATGGGCACAAGTTGTCCCAGAGCAGGTTGAGATTGGAGCTGAGGAAGAACAGTTTCCCTGAGAAGGCTGTCAGCCCCTGTGCCAGGCTGCCCAGGGAGGTTGGGGAGTGCCCAGTCCTGGAGGGATCCCAAAGTCATGGAGCTGAGGTACTGAGGACAAGGAGTCAGTGGATCCAGTTAAATGGATTCCAATGGATTGGCTTCCTTTGCAGAAGAATTCAGTCTGTGTAATACATCCCCTTTGACTGTACAGGTTTTGAATCTGTTAAAAAGGCTTATTTCCATGATTGGAATTTAAAAGCCAAGTGAGAAAAGGCATCCTCTGATACATACAATGTAAATAAAGACATAACAAAACTTGATACAACACTTAAAAGAGCTATTACAAATAAAAATACATACAGCATCAACTGTATGCAAGTTGCAAGTAAAGTCAGTGTCTTTTAATGCACCCTTTGAATGTATTTATTTAAATAAGTGCTGTCCAGCATTTGTCTGCTCCCAGAGTTTTCTAACAGTTTCTAAAAGCTCTCCAAGCCATGAATTTAGAGCAGATGACATTCTCATTTAGATTGGAGGCCTGAAAGAATATATGGAAAATCATTAAGATTTGCAGCAGACCAAAGCAGCAAATCTATGGTTGAACTTAAAAACAAATAGATGATGCTCCTGACAGAAGTGATCCATAATGGATGCAAGTTGAGTAAAAATGACTTAATTGCTGATCTAGGGAAAATAAAAACAATAGCTGAAGTGTTCACTCCACACAGCAAAGCAGATAGGAAGAGATATATAGGGATGATAAACTGATTTGGCAAAATTCATTCCAAATCTATACATGATCAATAAGTCCTTGTAGAAATTGTTGGAATATGAGGTTGCTGGCATTCAGTAAAAAGACATTAATAGACATCTAAGTGGTTAAAATCATTTATTAACAATGTAGGTTTAAAATATGATGATGTGACTAAGGCAGTTGCATTGGAAGGCATTGGAAGCCCTGCTCTGCACTGGCACAAAGGAGCAGTCAGACTTTCAAAGCAGTTTGCAGTAGTGCCTCTTGTGTGAGCTGAACACAGTCTGAGGGATGGCATGAAAGCTCTGACACAGCATGCAGACGTCACCACTCCTGGGCATTGTCTTCGGCCCGTTTGTCAGCAAGAAATAAGAAGGAAGTGCTCCAGGGTATGAGTTTTACAGGAAGCTGCACAACCTTGATGCAAAAGTTCTAAAACTAAACAGCAGTTCTGTTTCCAGCTCTTTTGGGAACGCTCAAGAGTTCTCAAACCTTCAATCCCAAACATGTTTCCTGTTTGAAACTGCTCCTTGGCTATTCCCTGCTCACCACACCTCCAACTACTGGAAAAATATCCACCTAATAAAGAGCTGAGATGGTGAGCACTCAACTAAGAGGTAAGCTAACCCCTCCAGCCTATTATCAACACCACTGAATCATTCTGACCAAGATGTAAGTTGTGGGGGAATGGTCACAAGGAGAGGCTTCATTTGAGCTTTTGGGACATCAGCAGACAGTGGGGTGAATATTTGTCTTTCTAAAGAGCAACAAGCTAAAAAAAAAAAGAAAAGTACATTCCCTTTGCAGTTGCCAGTGATAATGGATGCTGTGTGAGCTAAAAACCCAGCAGTTAAAAGCTACATTTATTATCACTCTATCTCACACCAGCAAATTTATGATCCCTTCCAGACCTAAAACATCAAAGCAGAGCAGGAGTCGGAGCCTTTTCAGACTGTTAGGGGTTTTCCCACCCCTCCTCCTTCCACACACATAGATTGATTTATTTATTTTTTAAAAGGAGGTGGGCATTAAAACCAAAATCTGACCCTTGATCCCCTGAGGCAACTCATTACTTACAAGGGCAAATAGGGAGCTGAAAGTTTTTCCTGCATGAAACCGTAAATAATTCTTCCATGCATCCACAAATCACTCTGGGTTGGTAAAGTAAATAGTAATTGGTGGGTTTCTCCCTAGAGGCAGGTCTGAAGGGGGTTGTAGATTAGAGTTAGGGATTTTTTGTTTAAGGAAAAAACCACCCCACTTTAAGAAACACATTCCCCTCAGCTCAGAGCTCCAGATGCTCAAGGAACACGTGACGTATGGGAGGTGTGTGCGTAGTTGTGGGGAGGGGAAGAGTTTGCTGCCTTTCTTATGTTTTTAGTAATTTATCATGTTGGAATTATAAGAGATCTGCAACTTTAGGGCAAAGTTGACTATAAAAAAAATATTAAATGCCACATATATACAACAGCCTTTTCTGGGCATTGTCAACAAGGTCTGAAGAAGGGAAACTTCTTCATACATCCCCCAAGAGAGTTGGAAGAAGTAGCAGACTATTGCCTCCCAGTCCCACTTCCTTAATGTGTTCCTACAGTTAAACACGACATAAGTGGAACACATATCATTAGCTTTCACTGTTAGATAAATTTTACCCAAACAGCTGAAGTCTTCCCAAGTTAAAGCGCTTGTTTTCAAAACTACTTTATCCACCAATCCATAAATATCTAAATGAAATATCCATGCTTGTTACTGGCAGAACAGAGGTGCCAGAGCAGACCAGCTAAAGGATTGAGGAAGCACATGAATATTATCAGCACTGGTTGGTATCTTCCCATGCTGGACCAATCAGACCTCCTTGTCACCAGAATAGGATTGCTCAGTGATGCACCCTCTCAGTGCAGTGATTTTCTCTGCTGCAAGATTACTTAGGAGCTTGCTGCCGGCATGCTAAAGAAAAGCCATCAAATGCACACTAGCCCTGTGCAAAACACAGTAATCCCACAAAAAGGGACATTGAATTATTACACTTTGATGACGAAAGTTAGAGTCCCGAGGACAGAGAGAAAAGGGAGGAAGAAACTGGATGTTTATAAACATGACTGACACATTTCTACCTGCATGGACTGACTACCGCCAAACACAGTTATTTGCAAGGAGAAAACTGGTCCCAAGCGTGGTTCTATTTCCAAGAAAAACAACAGGTCATAAATCTGTATTTAATAATTGAAACAAATGGCCTGACTTTCAGCCAGGCTGAGCACAACGCACTAAAGAAACCTAAAGTATCGATTAAAGACTTGAGATTTTTCTACCTAGCCTCTGACTTCTTTGAAACCTTCAGTTTTTCAGTGTCAAAGCCACAGGGAGTTTTGACTTTGACAAGATTATGTTTGAAATTCCTTGTGTTAACCTTCCAGTCTCCTCAGTTCCAAGATCTAAGGCCGGCTGCGCTCTGTAGCACGTGCCAAAAGAACTGCCAAGGGCTCTGCTGAGGACCCAGAGGACATTAGAGCAAAACAGGCAGGAGTTGCTCTAACCTGCTTCAAATGCAGCCTCTCTCATAGCACACCCTGACTCAGACCTAGTCAGTACATAAAACTGCAGGCACTTGCACCACTGAAAATCAGAAGAGCTGGAGCACTTGATTTTTCCACTTCTCTGACCTACAGCTTTCCCCCAAAAGATTTACATCCTGAGCGGGAATGACAAAGCCGTATCTGAAGTTGGTCCTGAACTGCTGCAAAACAAACCAAGCATGGGTTTACTTCTAATGAACTGGGTTGACAAATACCTTCCAAAGTGTCCTTCACAAGGGCTTCAATCATCTCTCCTGAAATGATGGCAATCCAGGCCTTTATGTTTTGAGTATGTAAAAAAAGCGATTCCTTTGCAATCTTCTGGTGAACCAGAACATTGTTGCTATTCCTAGACAGGGAATGGAGACAAAGGAAGATAAACCACCCAAATATCACACTAGAAGCCTTTTGGCAGAGTAGGAAACTGAACTCACCCCTCCTTTCTGAAACGTAGCTCAGCTTCTTAACCATCAGACCATCATTCCAACCCTCACGTGATGTGGAGACACGTAAGCCTTCTGCAGGGCTCGAGAGCACAAAGGCAGCAGCTAGTAAAAGATTCCTGCTGGCCCAGGCTCAGATCCTGTCTGGACTGAGGGAACAGGTTTCTGGTTTCAAAAGGAGCTGAGCTGAAGTTGCTTTCCATCAGTTGCAACCTTTTTAACAAAACAGAGGTTTTTCTGCAGCAAGTAAAGCCATAAATCAGGACATCTCCTGAGGTTCTTTTTTCTTCCCCCTCTCCTTTCTTTTTTCCCCCTAGTTAGTGTGCCCTCCCTCCCCTTTCCATCCCTCCAGACTTACTTCATAAACATTAGCTTTCAAGCATCTCTTCCCCCAGAGGACATATCATAAACATCATGTTAAATATTTAGAACAGGAAACCACCTCACTTTTCTAGCTATATAAAAGCTATCTTGGGAGGGTGCATTTTCTGTTCTTCTGTCTTTTATTTATTTATTTCCTGGGGCAGATCATTTCAATAATCAGTACATTTGCCAAAGACACTTGACAGAACAGTGTTAAAAAGTTCCCCTTGTACCTGGCCGAAGGAAAATGCTGCTGAACCCCTCAGAGATGCTCAGTGCATCTCCAAAGCATCCTGCTCCTTGTGGTACCTCTGCAGGCCTTGGATAGCCACTGGTGTAAGCAAAGAGCTTGGAAGAGGGACTCAACTGTAACAAACTAAGGCCCCTCTGCAGCTCTCCCTGTGTCTTGCTTTTAATGTCCAACTTGCAGCTTGCTGACCTTAACTTTGCTGAGTGTCCTCAGGAGCTACCAAGTTCACACACAAGATGTTTAACAACAGCCAAGCATTAAACACCACTGAGTAACCCTCGTGCTTAATTGTGAACACTGGCCATTCCAGTCTTGATTCAAAGCCAAAGAGAGTATATGGTACAAAAGCCTTTTTGGTGACTCTCTTGTGAACTGCTCCATGTTCTCACCCTGACTTCTTATTTCGATTCAAGGCACATGAGGGTCCATTCTCATTTTCAGGTTGTCCCTCATCTGGAATACTGTGTCCAGTTCTGGGCCCCTCAGTTCCAGAAGGACAGGGAGCTGCTGGAGAGAATTCTTAGCAGACTTCATAAACCTAAGCCCGAGACAAAGCATATGCACTCCTTCAGAGTGTGACTCTGTGACCCTGCTGCACTGTCCAGGATTTGGTTCTGTCTCCCTTTGCAAATTCCCAACCACTGACTCCTCAGTGGACAAATCCACACCCAGAAAAACGTCCCCTTTTCACATCTAATCACTGTTCCTGGATATTCTTGCAGCTGTCTCTTTATTACTCTTGTATCTGATTTGTCTGTGTGTCTATCTGCTGGCCTTCTATCTGTGCTGCCCATTGCTCACCTAAATTAAACCTGGTGAACTCAAAACCTTTCCCCAGAAGGTGGTCTCTGTAGACCTTTGACATTAAGTCACTCTCTTCTAAGCTTCCAAATTCTGAGGCTGCCCAAAATGGGATGCAATAGTTCAAGCAGCTGCCTAAAGCACCAAAGCCACTGAGAAAAGAAAGCAACAAACAGTACTGCAGCCCCCAGATTACCTTTTTCTCACATGGCACACTGCAAGGCCACAGCAATTCATTCTCCACCGTCACTCTCTTCATTTTGCCTGGCTGAAATTCAGCTCAGCTTCAGGGGAAAGCAGTGCAACAGTTTGGAAAACCATAATGTCCCACTTCAGGCCTATTTTGAAGATTTAAAAGGTGCAAAAGGCTTGATGTTGGCTTTTCAGATGGGGACAAATCTCACCCATTGTACAGAGGCGAATCATATTTTCAGTGATGCAAACTGGAAATCCTTGCCAAGTACGCACACAAGAGAAAGAAAAACAAAGATCATAAAGATTTATAGGTTGCTTTAAAATGCATTCACCCTCAACCTTGCGCTGCACCTAAAAGCACCACCAAGCTGGCTGAGAAGCTGAATATACATGAAGGGCTCGTTCTGCTGGAACGAGTGCTTCAGTGAAGATCAACAGAATTAATGAGCTAAAAACTTGAGGTATTACTTCAGTACTTCACAACAACAATAACATTTAAAAAGTTTGATGTCTTTGATTTATATGTTTAAAGCTAAGAAGGCTGTTTTAGGCTTTAAGGACATAGGGGACCACATTGGTCCACTTCTTCACGCTGATGAAGTGATTCCACTTCCCACGGAATTGGATCAGCTGGTTTCTGTGAGGTCCACAGTTCTGGCCACTTCAAAAACAGAAACCCAGTGGTGTAAAACCTCAGCTGTGCAATGGTTGAGATCTTCATGCAGACTTTAACCACAGTATCCAAACTCCAAGCTAGCAAAACAGTTAAACATTCTCTTTACAAGAATGAATCCCATTGCCACAGTCCCTGTGCTTTCTTCTAGTTAGGCTTACAACAAGGAGAAACATCAGTCTCTACAGCATTAAAACCATGTCCCACTTCCACTAAGACAGAAGGGGGATTGTGAACTGAAGTGTGCTAAAAGAAAAGGAGCAAACATCAAAAAACAACAACAGATCATATTTTGTGATGGTTTTGTTTCAGGCAGGAAGGTTGAGGGTGGCTCGAATTTGAATCTAACCAGTTGGCCAGGCCCTACCTTATATATTATCTTTGGAATGTGAGTCATTTTGTTGGCTTAGTTATTTCTTCTTCTGTAACATGGCACTCCTGAAGGCAGTGGTATGTGGGAGCTATTTTTATTGGGTAGTAGTGAAAGGAAGTGATGGATAGAGCCGGTTGGGAAAATTTCAACCAAACATTTCTTGGTTAGAATTTCCTACTTGCTCAGATGTGAAGTTGTTCACACTGAAAACTGAACATCTGAAAAACAACAGCAGGTTTTCAAACCAGCCCATTCTAGTGTTTCTAAACACAACAGTTTAACTAGTTTGGATTCAGCCCAAATGATTCTGGTTTGAAATTCAAAAGAGGAAAAAAAACTAAGTCAAAATGTTATTGGAGGAAGCTCAGTCAGACCTGACACATCCAAAGCATGCAAAGCCAACTCTGTCCCTGCATAACTATGCACTCAAGTTTCTTTTCCCTTTTTAAGCTCTTGAAGGTTTTCAAGGCTTCAGTTTTTCGTCTCAGTTCAGAACAGTAGCTCCCTTTTTCACAGCCTCTTCAAGGAACATTGAAACCTTCCACTTTTTTTGAGGTTGTTTTTGGCAGGACAAGCAGCTCTGTATGAGCAATGCCTCAGGAAGGCAGAATCCTTGAAATACTTACTGGTCAGGGTCATCTTGGTACATGCAGTCCCAGCATGATGTGGTGTGGTCAAATGGAGATGGTAAACCACATGTTGGAAACCTACCAGTCCCAGGTGCCCACAAAAGCCAAAAATTAAAAGGGTGAATCCTCAATGGATGACCAGTCACTCCTGAGACCCTGCCTTTCCCTCTGGGGTTTTCGTAACAGCTTTCAAAAGCACGGCCAGCTACATCTTAAGCAAAGCTGGCCAGTGATCTAGGAAACTCTTCAATTATAGATGAGCAACAATAAACAGCCAGTGATTTGCTGGAAATTATGAAGTATAAATAATTGAGAAGCAGGGAGTTGGCCCAGAGGTACCCTTCTCTCTTGCTGATTCGTCTTAATGCATTTCCTTGATGCAACTCCCTGCTGTGTACCTAACGTAGGGAGCAGCAGGATAATGGCCCTTGAAAAATATGCTGACCTGCTTGTAGATAGAGTTATAAATATGGGAACATCTACCAAACCCAAAGGTGCAACTAAGGAAAGAGGGTTAACTCAGCAAACCCACCTGTCACTCTGCTTCCAGGATGGAAATCAATAATTTTACCTGAGTACGGAGGGGTTTCTCCAGTCCCAGTGGACAATGGTGTCTGGAAGCAGCTGTGTGACAGAACTTAAGGATGTCTTTGCTGTTGCTTTTTTCATGGCATCACATAAACAGGAGATTGGATCAGTGCAGTGCAGGAAGCTGATGCTCAGAGCCGGCTCCTCTGGAGACGAGAGAGTTAACATCAGAGATTCTGATCTTCCAGTCTTGATCAGGATGGTCTGAAATGGCTTTTCACACAGGTGAGTCTCAAAATGAGGATTTTCCTGGGGATTTTCCATGGCTCTTGGGCAGGTCAAGAAACAAAGCCAAAAAGTCTGTGGCTCAGCAGGACCCAAAGACAATGGCACTGCAGAGAAGTTTCTTCCCAGGTGAAGAGGGCTTCAGCCAGACCTTCTCCCTTAAAGCAAAGGGAAAAAAATCCTTTGGGAAAATAGACCAAGATGTTCACCTGTGAGACATTCCTATGGAGCATGTCCAATGAGAAAATCGGGTTAGAGAGGACAAGCCCGTTCTGTGCTGCTGGGTCAGAGGTAATGAAAAGAAGTCAAGTGGATGTACAGCAAGGACCACAAAGGATACTCCCAAAGTATCCAGAACACCTCCCCACGCTCACCCATGGAAGGTGCTGGTCCCTTTCAACACTACCATTCTATGACTCTATGAATGTTCTTGTTAATATGGGTTAACAGCTGTCTCAGTTGGACTGGATGATCTCTAAAGGTCCCTTCCAACTACTACCATTCTATGATTCTAGGTGGGTGCTCATGCACTCATCAGTTTAACAAAGCTACAGATCCCGTCACAAACCACAGAAAATCATTCACACCACAAAAATTCAAGTCTCACTGATAAGCAGTAGCAACAGCTCCCATTCACTAACAAACCCCTGGGTCAGAATCGCATTTGCTTTGGTGAGCTTTAAGTGGGTCACTGTTAGGTGAAAACTCTTCTGGTTCTTGTACTAAAGAAGATATGTCTGGTTTAGCTGAGGCGTAAAAGATGTGAACAGGAAAGAAAAATGGAAGACAGAAAAGCAGGTGCTTGATCCAGAGAAGTTTGTGGTAAGACTTTTAAAGCTGCTCAGGAAACTGGAAATCAAAGCATGGGTGACTCAGATCTAATTAAAATGTCTAAGACCGAGGTGTCTAATTCAGAGCCGATTCTCTTGTATTTTCTTAAGGGCCTTGGTGAATGGGCCATTTACTTTATTGTAAAACAAACACCCAAGACCAGACAGAGGAAGTGTCCTCTGGAAGTGTGTGATTGTTCCCACTGACTTGCAGGAAGGGACACTACAGTGCTCAGACTTTCGACTCCCAAATGTTAGACAGGTAGAGGAAGGAGATGAAACAGACTGTCTAAACACTTTGAAGACACCTTTCCCTTTCTATTGAAACAAGTAAGTCACTGTGGATGCTGTGCTGTTCCTTTGATGTCCATAAAACTCATATTCACTGGAAAAAGAAGGGAGAAAGAAAAAATAAAGCAGAAAAAATAAAGAAAATCACTTGGCTCATGACACTCAGGTCCAACTTCCTGAAGGCAGCAGAATTAGGCTGTCAAGTTAGGAGGCAGGTTTTCAGAGAAGGTATTTTACCTGTTCTTCCGAAGAGTTTAGTTCATACTGACCTATTCCACCCACTGGTGACATAATATTATCTTTTATATGAAAATGAGAAGAACTTTAAAACAAATGTGTATGCACAGTTACAAACAGAGTAGTTAGGCTCTGCAGGGAGAAGGATCACCTCCTCCTCCCCTTTGCACAGGACACAGCACACAAACATGCAAAGACGCACGACAGCTTACTGAGCTAATACAGCAGATATTCACACAGGGGTCAAATTAGCTTTGGGGCATCATCAGGATTTCTAATTAAGGAAAAAAGAATATATTCTGCCCTGGCACAAATGTCCCCTGGCCTCCTCACTCTGGTGTGCCAGAAAGGAGTAGTCTTGCAGGAAGAGAGGAGACTGGAAAAGGAACGGAGAGGCCACAGGAACCACAAACCCCTCCTGGCCTGATGCGGTGGCGGTGGAACCGGGAGCTGGCTGTGTCTCCAAGGCCAGCATCAGGGCAGGATGGGCTGATGAAGTCTGAGTACATGCCACAGCTCGTAGCTTTTAAGATCTAAGTAAACAGTGTAAAGGGACATGGAAGCAGGGCTCAGTATGCAGATTTTGCTCCATTACATTTTTGAGCTGTTTTTTCTCTTTTCACTCCCAGCTATGGGAGACGCCAAAGCTGTTAAATATCAAGTGTGTATAATGGGAATCCCATAAGCTGGGGGAATGGCCAGGATTCAAGGATATGTCCAGAGTAGAAGACAAAAAATATTAGAAAGAAAAGAAAAAAATAAGAAAAAGAGAAATAAGCAAAGAGATGTGGGTGGAGGAGAAGGAGGGGGAGACATCAGACCCGTGACTTCTCATCAGCTATTCTGTTTTTCAGGTCACAGCTTCACAGCACCAGAATTATTCTTATTATTGCTGCTGTTATTAATTATAGCCCTTACCCTTGGTCCTAAGAATCTATAAAGAACCTAGGCTCTTTTTTTTGTTGTTGCTAGATATGCACACTTTTGGCCAGAGGTCTCCTCTGCAGCTCTCTGTTGCGCTTTGTGCAAAGCACAACGTGCTTCCACCCCAGCATCAAAAGAAGAGGTCCCTCAGGACCTCACCTCCACACTCCTCTTACAATACCCCTGCTGCTGAAGGATTCTTGCCCCTGAACAAATGGATGTTGCATTACTTTCTTTTAAAGTTGGTTTGTTCCTGGATTCAATACTGTGTCATTAACACAATGAGACAAAAAAGCTCCTACCTTAAAGTCCACAGGTGACTGTTACATAGGACAGGCAGGGAGACTGTGTTTAAGACTGGGTATCAAGGCAGGATGCAGTCCTAAAATGAGATGGCAAAAGAATCTTAAGTACAGTGGTTTTGAGATGATGCCCCTCAATCAGTCCCTGAGAACTTGGTCGTGTTTTGCAGACTGGCTAGCAACCAGTATCATAGGATTTCTCTTAGTGCAGCCTCAAGCCTCACAGCTTACATGCAAAGTATATACATAATTGTCTTCTCCTACACTAGTTGTATGCTTTTAGGACACAGGCTGAAGTGGGAAATCCCACTGTTGCCACAATTCACTACAATTGCAAAGACCAGGTGTGAAGAATGGTGTGGCTGGGAGGAAGAAAAGACCTTGCTACGGCTCAGGCTCCAGCAGCAGTGGCTGTGGGTGGCTGTAGGGAGCAAGGGCACTGTTGGGATCACCCAGTACTAGGAACAGTCTCACATTTTAACAGTCAAAAGTGCATTTGCACCAAAGGGATAATGAACACACTCAGCATAGTGTGTCCATTAGTGCATGAATATACTTGTCTTGGTGTCTGCTCCCACTTTGGAGACATCCCAGACTAGCACCATCAGCTGGGATCTTCAGCTGGGTAATTCTGGTTACTGAAACCATGCCTGAAGATTTTCCAAAGACATTATGTTGTTATTTTCCCTCCCTGAATGTTTAGCTAGCAGCCTGCACAGGCCTTGGAGAAGCACAGATTGAAGGAGGGAATCTTCCAGAAGAAGAACCAAACAAAAAGCTACAGCAGCTCATATTACTTCACTGAAGACTGAGGTGAACTTAATAACCCCACATTATATAAACTAGATATTATCTTCTGCATTTTTAGAGATGGCAGAACTGAGGTACAAGGCCAACTAAGTGCTTTATACCAGACTACAAAATCTGAGGCAAGATTCATGATGCCATTTGTCCTCGTCCTACCAGCACTACTCCCAGAGTAGATCCTTGGAACTCATTAATCTACCTTCGAAAAGCACTGTATCTGAAATATACCCTCACATTTTGTCTCGAGGATGGCTGTTATTTCAAAAGCATTTCCCCTGTAAACATCATTTTACTTTCAAAAAGTGTAATAAAAAAACCCAACCAAACAACCAAGAAAACATAAAAATCCCCAAGAAAAGAAAGAGAGGCTCTGAGCCTCTCTCATAACAAAGTGTTTCCAGAAGCTGCCACTTCACCCCAGAGCACACACCTGCATACTCCTTGTTTTGCAAACCTGAAATACACTTGGCAGCACTGTGAATGGATAAGGCAACCAGAAAGAAAAAGAAAAGGCTTTTCCCTTCTCATTCCAGTGTACTTGGCTTTGTGTAGGAAACATTATGCAACAGGATGAGGGCAGGGGGAGGAAAGGCTGTTTTTCTTTCCTCAGCCACTTATCTAGGCAATACATCAGCAAATGCAACTTTGGTCAAGTCTATCAATAGTCATAAAGAGGCTCCTCCCTCTCACCAGCATTTCAGTTTCTGCTGGTTTGCTTACTGTGCACAGGTAAATCTGAAGTACAGTTGTTGCTGAATCCCAGATGAAGCTGCCTGATCTCAGCAGAGCTCTTATTAAACAAGCAACTGTTTTCACTCCATCAGTCAATGTCAGATCACAGAATCACAGAATCTCAAGGACTGGAAGGGACCTCAAAAGCTCATCCAGTGCAGCACCACCTACAGTAGGTCACACAGGAACTCACTCAGCTGGGCTGGAATGTCTCCAGAGAAGGAGCCTCCACAGCCCATCTGGGCAGCCCCTGCCAGTGCTCCCTCACCTCGACAGGGAAAAAATTCTTCCTTGTATTTCTTTGGAATCTCTTCTGTTCCAGCGTGTGCCCATTGCCCCTTGTCCTATCATTGGCCATCCCTGAGCACAGCCTGGCTCCAGCCTCCTCACACCCACCTTTGATGGATTTGTAACCATGAATGAGGTCACCTCTCAGTCTCCTCCAGGCTACAGAGCCCCAGCTCCCTCAGGCTTTCATCACAAGGCAGATGCTCCACTCCATCATCTCTGTGTCCCTGCACTGAACTCTCTCCAGCAGCTCCCTGTCCTTCTGGAACTGAGGGGCCCAGAGCTGGACATAATATTCCAGATGTGGTCTCAGGAGGGCAGAGTAGAGAGGGAGTAGAACCTCTCTCTACCTACTGCCCACAGCCCTTCTAATCCATCCCAGGATGCCATTGGCCTTGTTGGCCACGAGGGCACGTTGCTGTCTCATGCTCATCCTGCTGCCCATCAGCACCCCCAGGTCCTTTTCCCATTTCCTACTCTCTAATAGTTCATTCTCCAGCCTGTGCTGGTACATGGGGTTGTTCTTTTCCAGATGCAAGACTCTACACTTGCTCTTGTTGGATTTCATTAGATTTCTCCCCACTTAACTCTCAGTCTGAGAGCTGAAAAGTTGCTTCAGCCCCAAGGCACTGGCTGAGTCCTGAGGGTCAGTACTAAGGCATATTTCTGGAAGAAGTTAACATCTTGTGTGATAATAAAAAAATCTCCACATCACGTTACTAAGAAACCTGAGGGGGCAACAGCCTCATTCCTTATAGTCTCAAATTCATACTGGAGATGTAGAAAATAAACACAAGATACAGTTAAATACATTGAAACAGGATGGACAACCATATTTAGCAACACAGTAAGAAACACTCCCTCTTCAGAAACCATCTCCCCTTTCCTTACCTTCTTAAAACCACTCCCCTGGTCCCAGGCAAAAGTCTGCATGGAGAAAAAGGTATTTCTCCTCCTTCTTTTTCATAAAATAATCCATTTTGCTGCTGCAGACAAGCTGTTATTCATCTTGAACCTGCCCATCTCTCCCACTGGGAGCTGCAGATGGATTTACCAGCTAATCCAGTTAGTAGCTCCTGCCAGCCATGGCATTCCAACATCCCCTGACACAAAGCTGGGGAAAATTTTCTATGTACGTGTGTGTGATGAAGCACGTGTATGTTTGTGCCTGCATGTGCGTGTGTGTGTGTGTTCAGGCCAGAAAGGGAGACAGTAACCAAGAAATTACATTTTAAAAGTCCCTTTCCTCTCCCAGAGTGGAACCAAATTCCAAAGCTGACGAGTGAAGAAGCTCTAGCAGAAGCAGCTAAACAAAGGAACATGATGCTGGCAGCAACGTAGCATCAACTCAGCCCCTAAACTATCTGGTGCTGATATGAAGGCACTTGTCTGACAATCCCCAAGATCCTCAGAAGATCTAAAATCCGGGCAGCCACAGCAGAGCATCAGACAATTTTACCACAAAGCTGTGTGATATTCAATGACAGTCCTGGTTCACCCAACTCTCCTGCCCAGCAGCAGTTCTTTCCCTTCCCCTGGGGTCAGTTGGCCATGTTAAAAAAAAAAAACCCACACTAACACGGCAAAGATCAAAACTGCTGTTCCCACAACTACCACACGTGACTTAGGCATCAATGCCCAGCTGACAGGGAATAAAGTTACAATTGAGGTTAAAAAGAAACAAGCAAGCACAGACTGATGCTGACTGTATAACATTATTGTCCCAGTA
The DNA here is from genome assembly GCA_013401255.1 of Urocolius indicus. NCBI lineage: Eukaryota > Metazoa > Chordata > Aves > Coliiformes > Coliidae > Urocolius > Urocolius indicus. The sequence continues at coordinate 611,408 of WBNH01004368.1, forward strand.
TTTTTGCCTTCAGTGCAGCTGAGGTAAAGCTGTTGCCTCACCAGCTTTACCTTGGAAGTAAGACACGGCTGCAGGAGAGCCTGGGGGACAAAAGGTGAGTCTGAGTATTTGGAAGACCACGTAAGGAGCTTAACTACAAACCCAGGAGGAGGATGCATGTGTATATCTGTGAGAAAAGCACAGGGAAGTGTCTCCCTGGTGAAGCTGGAGACATGTTGGAGTGTTTGTGTGCTGTTGTGAGCATATGGGATTGTTTCCAAAATGGCTCAAATCAATGGGTCAGCCCATCAGTTGCTAAGCCCCTACCACTCTGGGCTCAGTGTTCTGGAGAGCTGCTGTAGCCATACCAGGAAGGCAGGGCAGCAGAGAAGCACACTAAGTGGGAAATGAGCAAGTGTCACAAAACAAAATCAATAGCCTGGAGCCAAAGCTGTTTCTCTCCCTTTCCTGTGTCTGATTCATGTGTGTGCGTGCATGTGTGTGTAACTCCAAGGCCTCTTTACCTCCTCTGTTCCTTTCTTCCCCTGCCACTGCAAATGTTGCAGAGCATGATAATGAAAAGCTGGTGTCCAAGCCACCAGACAAGCCCATCACTGCAATCGGAGCGACTGCGAGAGATCGCAGCCTGCAGGCTCATCAAGCTGTCCTGATGCTGGCCAGCCTCGTGCACATGAAGATGCCAATCTCACCTCTCCTTCCATCCCTCCTTCTCCTCCTCTTTGACAGCCCGGTCTCCTCACCCTCCTCCTCCTGCCATGCTCCCCTTCTCACCCTCCCCCTTCCCTCCATCCCTGCGCAGCACCAGAGGAACGCCAGCCTGGGCCACATCCCAGCCACTGTCTCTTAACGATTCTGATAGGAAATGCCCAGCAGGCTGAATCTTTCCTAGAAAAGCAAGGGGAGGTCGGAAGGCATATGGTTGCTGTCCTCTAAGCTCCGGGTGACAAGGTCTGTGATGCTGCATCCTTCCCAGGCAGAAAGGGGAAAAAAAAAGAGAAAGAGAGAGAGAGAGAGAGAGAAATCGCCTGCTTGGGCTTGGGGAAAGCACAAGCTACTCCCTGCAGGCAGCAAACCTCTCTGACCCTGTGCCACACTGCTGGGCACGTATCACACCATGCTGGTGGAACAGAGGCTGGCCTTGGCTTGAAATGAGAACTAAAAACCTCTGAAACCTCTATTTTTCATCAGAGCCATGGTCCATTCTGCCCTTTGGAGTGAACTGGCTGCTTCTGCTCCCTGACCTGGAATCACATGTTTTCAGGCACATTTGGTGCAAAAGCCAAACCAAGAGGACAGAAGAATACCTCAGTGCTTTTGCAACTGCTGTTGCCACCACTGGCAGATTGCGTTGCTCACAAGGTGACTCAAAACCCTGCTGGGGCCAGGAGTTTCCCCCCTGCTCGCTCGGCCTAGGCTGTTCTTTGTGGTGTCTGGAGAGCGAGATCAACTGCTGCCAGGGCAGGTGAAGGGTGGCACACAGGCCTAAGGGCTGCAGTCTCTGAGGCTCAGCTCTTCCACTGGACAACCAAATTCAGTGACTGAAAAAAAGCAGGGTGACACTTGTACTTGCTTTATGAGTCTATGCAACATCCTTAGTCCCAGACATTATGCTGTTGGCATGAAGGAAAATCTGCAATTGCAGGTTGCATTTTGCCCCAAGGCACTGGGTAAGTTTAGGATATCACATGGTAGGACAGGGTTGTCTTTCAACAGCAGCATGTTCTCATAAAAAGAATGGAATGATACATATTTCCTCATTAAATGAGCACAAGGGCTCTTCTTTCATACAAATGGTTTCTCTCAACATATGAATTCACTGATCTCTCTTACTACACCAACCTAAAGTTTCTTTCCAAGTCATAGACCTTACCTTTAATAATCAATATTTCCTTTTCACTTGCTCAGCTTTCAAGGTCATATGTTGGACAGATTAATCACACCTTTAAAAATCTCTTCCTCTTAGGCTGATACCAGTAGCATGTGGAATTGAAAGCAAAAACACACTGAACAGGGCTTGGGTTTGTCTTCCTGATGGAATGTTAGGCCAAGAAAAAGAAACTGCTGTTTGTCCAGAGTAAAAGCGCAAATAAAATCATTTCCAGGCTCTTAAAGAAGCTATTACATATCATGAAGTAGAAGAAAAATTACTTGATGACAATGGCCTTTTAAAACTCTACAGAGAGCAGGAGCAATAAACAGTCAGCTGAAGGCTGTCTGTATTCCGTTACTTTTACATGTGCTTATAGCTCCTGCTTTAGAAAAGTCCATTCACAATCATGACACTGTATTCATACCACAGAATGGTTACATGTAATCCTAACACACCATCATCTGCTGTGATTCCATACAGTAGCAGGCAGTAACAGCAGCCTGCACTGGAATGCAGGGCAAACTATGAGCAGAACGAAACAGAAGAAAAGGTTGGGAAATTTTTATTGCTTTTTCTTTTAAAGAAAAAAAAAAAGTCTCTATTAGCAAGATGATTTGTGTACTGTAAGTAGAGAAATGGATTAATTACACCAAATGCTGGTGAGCACCATCACCCCTAGGAAAGCTGTGGCTAGCCACAGCACTGAATGAGATCTCTGCTACTGCTGAGCTTGAGCCAGAGTCCTCATACCTGAACTGGGAATGCATTGCTTTGGTCAGCACGGGTTCTAGTGGGAAAACCCAAGAGCTTGCCAACCATAACAGCTCAGATCCATTCAGTATCAGTCTAAGATGGGCTTCAGAGTAAAATTCTCCAGTGCTGACACAGAACTAAAAGGAGTTTACTACCTGGAAATTATCTGAATGGAGTTCACCCCACTGGAAATCTTGAGAGAGACTTTGTTGTGAGATTTGACATTGTAACCAGCTGATATTTCTCGAGACCTCAATGGGTTCCCATCATGGTTTGGCCTTAAACCTGAAGTTTAAACATCCAGCCTTACCATCTACTTCAGTGCACTACTGTACTGCTGACCACTGCTTTAACTCCAACAGCAATTTCTCCCAAGGATCTGAGAGCACTCTACCAACCTCAGAAATAGTAATTCCAACCATCCCCTTTCTTGGAGGCAGGTAAAGCTTATTGTCCTTCTGTGGCAGACAGATACATTACTCACAATGAGCTGTCATGAGATGGAGAAGGTCAAACAGTAATGAAGTTGCAGTGGTTTGGAGAAGAACTCAGAAGAGTCCAGTAGCTCAAATCCCCATTTAATCGACTAGACCTCACAAATAACTGGTTTTTATGTTTCAAAAGGAAAAGCAGAAGAGTAACGGCTGGGACTTACCAAATGTCTAAACAGAAGTAGGTGGGTGAAAAAAGTGTACTAAGCTGTCTGTTACAAAATGGTGAGCACTTCTGCATTCACTTCTCTTGCCATGTCACTAAGGATTACAACCTGCCTAAATGTCCAAGCACATTGAGAACATATACTAATAATTACAGTGTCAGAATTCCCTGGGAGATCTAAGCAAGCTCTTGTGTCTTAAAGTGGCTCAGGGAGAAGAGATTGCAACTATAACTTACCCATTCTTCCATAAGCACTAAACATTTGGATCTGTTTTCAATTCCAGAAAAAAAGGGGCAGACATGAGCCACCTGCCAATGCTCCTGATAGTCAGGGCACGTTTGTAACACTACAGGAAAGGCAAGTGATGATTGATTCTGACATCACCCTGTCATGGAAACTCCTAAGAGTTGTGTCCAGAACTCTTGGAGGGACAAACAAACTTCAAAGTCTAGAAGACCTGAATGTCTTTGACCAATGCAAGTTACTGCATCTTCTCTCCACATGGCAAGCTTGTGGCTGATTTCATGCCTGAAATCTCCCATTCTGATGATTTCTCCATTTTATGCTCTGCTAGAGAGTGATCACATCTCTTGCCAAGGAATTTCAGCTCCCCTTACTTTCAGTGGGAGACACAAGCCCTCTCTCCCTCCACGGAGCACGAGCTCCCTAGAGAACTGCTCCTTTAAAGGCCACCTAAAGAAGCCTTCAAGCCATGTACAGGGAATGACTGCAAGTGTCTTTTCTCTGTGCGTTTCCTGGGCCAGGAATGGGTTAAAGCCATCAGGGCAATAACAAAAGCAAAGATCCTGAACATCATTTCATGCAAATGACCTTTCAGTGGCTTCCCTTCCTTCACTGTGCTCTTGTCTGCCAGGGCCCCCAGGCCTTCAAAACCTCAGGCTAGATTTTAACTCATCTCCCCTTATCTGCTTGACTGACTGTCAGCCTAGCACATCTCCCTGCTTGTGATGAAGGCCTTAATTAGTGCTTGTCTGTTTACCCTTTTCCTATTGCCACCTCTCTTTTCCTCTCCCTCTTGCTATTCTCCTTTCTGTCTCCCTCTCCCATCACCCTCGGGCTTGTTTGCTTAGCTGGGCATCTCTTGTTTACTCAGTAGGGAGGTTATAATATATGTAAATAAAGGAAGCCCAAACTCTATAAAAATATATCACATAAAATATTGAAAAAATATCAACACAGAAACATATCTTGATGTTCAGAGACATTGTTAAAGGTGGCCTCTCTATCTTCTCGAACAAAGAAAACCTTTTTGCTGTCTTCTGCATTCAAAAGCAGTCAGGAATCAGAGCTGTGCTTTTCCTTCTCTCTCTTCCTCTCTTTGGAGACTTTATTATCACAGAACACACAGAGGGTGCATAGTGATCATCTATCTCCTGCCTGATTTCAGCTTCTGGAGCAAACACTATCTGCCTTTAGTTACCAGTGCAGGCTGCCTCCCCTCAGCTTCTACTTTGAGAAGGCATTGAAAGAAATGCAAAACTTAACTCAGCTTTCAACAGATGCAGGAATAAGAGGAGGAGAAGGATCAGGTAGGTTTTTCCTCCTTCACACAAATATATTAGCTACCAATTTGCTGTTAAAATGATTCAAAGAAACTGAAAGTTGCAGAGCAGAGAGGATTAAAAGACAGGCTGAGCATCCAGCTTCTGATCTTTAGCTCTCATTTGGTTTCTTAGAATTACATGGTTATCTGGCCATAGAGGTCTGATTGATATGCAACTACAACCTGAAACTTCTCAGACAAGAGCCTTGTGCTCAGCATGGCAGACACACACATACTGGGAAATCAGAAATGTCTTGAAGATGTTATTAAACAAGCTAAAACACAGCATGGAAGGATAAAGCCAACATCACGCAGCAGTTTACTGGCAGGCTCAGAGCCTGCTTCTTCCAAACACCAGGTTAAATCCTTACCCATTGGACTTTACTCTCTTTACTGGTCTTGCTGTAAAATGACTTGTTAAAACTCGTTAGCTTCCTACAACTGTTTGTCAAGCAGACCCTGGAATGTCTCATCCTTACAGCATGGCACTCGCGGTGCCTCTTTGCCCCATGGCCCAAGCTTCACACATCTCCTCCAGGCTGCCTGACTCTTTGGCACAAGAGGAAGCCATTTGAAAATCTCTGCCAAAGTTGCCACGTTTCCAGCACTGCTTACAGCTGAGCTTTATTATGTGTCCCCCAGCCTGATGTACCACTTCAAAAATATTGGAGAGCTCTGATGAAAACAGAGTAAGTCGGTGCCCTTCTGCAGAGAGGGCAGCCACAATTGAAAGAACTTGTGATACTGAGTACAAGTTGCCTGTGGTTTACCCAGCCTTCCCTAATAAGCAGGGGACTAAAGTTAGCCTGAGTGGTGAGGGCTGTATTGTACATCCATTGAAAATAGGATGCAGTGTGCATTCCTACAGGGACATCAGCCAGCTGGGAAATCTTAACTGCAGAGTTTCTCCTGACACATTCCTTCCTAGTAAAAGCTGCTTCATACCTGTAATATGGCTCATAAAATTCGCTTTGTAGATAGATGTTTAGCAAAAAAACCACAATCTGTAAGGCTTACAGGACTTAACTGTGAAAGTGTGTAGGTGTTATGATCAAAAGAGGACCTATGACTGTTCATTCAAAGACATGATGCAGGCTAGAGGCCTGAGCTGCTCGGGTGCTTGCCAAAGGAGTTTCCAGACTTATCAAACATCACAGGAAATAGCAAAGTTCAGAGGCTGCCAAAGAGCAAAGGACAGAAGAGAACAGTTCTCCCATTAGCAGGTAAAAGCCATTAGCTTTAACTGGAGTAATGTGCTCAGATCATAGGAGAGACAGGGAAAAAGAGAACTGCATCAATATAGGAGCACAGGGAAGGAAGTTGGGGTGAAAAGTGGGGAGGGAGAGGGAAAACATTTAAAAAGACCCCAGAAGTTTCTCTCTCTGACAGAAAATTATCAGGATAAAATCATTCATACTCAGGAATAATGCACACACTACAGTGATGCTGGGAATAGATAGGCAAATATAGAGGTTTGAGGCTAGGGAGAGACAGACAGACACACAGAGGAAGATCATAGCATAAAAACACAAAGGAATGTAGCAATGCAGGGATAGATGGAGCCAGGGCTGGTGAATGTCCGGGAGACAGTCACAGGCCTGGCCAAACATGTCCTGACCCATACAGCAGTTCAGCTCAGTGTGTGAGAGGCAGCTGTGCCAGATGCCGTGACGTGACAAGCGAGGCAGGTCCATCAGTTCACAGGCAACGTGGGAACATGCTCCACTTGCTGCCAACTGCACTTCAGCACAGTTGCTCCTCTCTTTCTGGGGCTTACTTGGGATTAGGATCGTCGTAACAGATTCAATGAGATTCACAAAAGTAGACAAGAAAACCCAAACCAAACAAGGGGAAGAAACAAAGAGCCAACAACTTTTCCTGTGGCAGTTCTTGGAGTCCTGACATTTTTACACCAAAAATCTGTAGGTGGATCCACTCCCGATTATGAACGCTCATGAATCAGAGACCTAAGGTCATTTTTAATTGGGCTGAGAGACATTTCAGGGTCAATTTGCAAGTATCTGTAAAAGCTGAAATTTTAGAGACTACGTACTCATGAACAGGGTGTGTATGCAGGAACACAATTAACTGCATTTCAGAAGATGATCAGGATTGCTTGCTTGCCTGTTGGGGCCTGAGTTCCAAGCTCTCAGTTTGTCCTGATAATATCTTCTAAGACCTGAACATTGCAAGAGGTTGCGTCACTCCATGGTTTTAAATACTAGTGACACACGGGGTGAGAAACACCACACCTTAATCTCAGCACTCAGTATGAACCTGAGCAGGGAGCATTCTCCTTTAGCTTGCCAGGTGAAAGGGCTGGAGTATCATTACACTAAAACCCAAGTAGATCAGGACTTACTATGCTGATATCATCAAAGGAGAAAACAGATCACAGAATCATAAAATCATTTTGTTTGGAAAAGCTCTTTCGGCTCCAGGTGTCCCAGCTCTCCCCTCATTCTGCCAAGCCTACCACTAACCCATGGTCCTCAGCACCTCAGCTCCATGGCTTTGGGATCACTCCAGGGCTGGGGACTCCCCCACCTCCCTGGACAGCCTGGCACAGGGGCTGACAACCCCCTCAGGGAAAAAGGTCTTTCTCAGCTCTAATCTAAATCTCCCCTGGTTGCAACCTGAGGCCATGGGGTTGGTGTAACAATCATGCCCAGCCCTGGACTCCAGTTTCAAGGGAACTGTTCACACAGAGTCCTTTTGCAGGTGCTCTTTCTTGAGCAGGGGTCTCTGCACAAAATCTCAGCAGAATTGAAATGCCAGGCTTTATTTTACACACAACTGAGAACAGACTTGGGTGGCTCAAGAAAAGAGCATAGAAAAAAGGGAGTAGAAAAGGCCTGTTGGTTCTTCCTGTCTGCTCAGGTCCCTGGAGAGCAAAGGAAGCTGCTGGGGGATATCTGTGTGATCAGATTCACACAGGAGCTCTTGTGACAGACTAATTATTGCCTAGGCACAATCTCCTGACATGGGTCAGGGTAACCAGGAACTGCACTGGCAGTCAGTAAAGGCTGACTCCAAGAGCTGCTCTGACATCTTTCGCTTTCCAAACAACCTAAAAGTAAATAGGCAATTGCAGAAAAGATACAGCATCAAACAAAAGCAAGAAACCCAGGCTGATATAGCTAATTAAGAATACAATTAACAGACATGTGCATTTGCATTATGAAGCAGTAGTCTTGGAACCCACCATCCTGTCCCCTTGACAGATGATAAAATTGTTCTGCCTTTTATTGGGCATCTGCCAATAACTACTACCTCTGAAGCAAACATCAATGGGCTTCTGACCACAGAGCCATTTTTAGTTACCAGGTACTGAAATATAGCCCAGGAGTCTGTAATTTCAGAGCCGACACGCAGCACTTGACTGTGCAGCTCGGTGCGGTTGTGTTCCCAATCCTGCCTTCTGGCTGCAAAAACTGCCAACACTGAAAAAACAACATCCTCAGCCCCAAACTAAAACTTCCAGCATTTACAATCTGAATACTAGTTGAAGAGATAGAAAAAACCTAAGCAGATCCCATGGGGGATGCTTAAGTTACACCTCTGACCTTTTATTCCTCCAGAGCTCTTGGATGTGATCCATTTCATCCATCCACTTCCTACACTTCCTGACACCCAAGGGTCTCACTTCTGGTACCTGAAAAAAGTGAAGTTGCAGCAGTAACCACAGTCAGCATCTACTTCTAAAGAAGCAAGATGGAACAAAAGAATATTTAGCTGCTCTGAAGTTTTCCTTTTCTCTTTGACTTCTTCCCTTCCTCCTCCAGTGTTTTGAAAGGTGCCTTTTAACCCCATAATATACCTCGTACTTCTGAGAAGCTTCAGATATTCTGGGATATGTTCCATCCTTGAAATGTATTCCTATGGCTAGTAAGTATTCCAGACAAAATGACAGCATTTCCACACACAGTTTCCATACACAGAAGGTGACGTTAATATTGAGCCATATTAACAATGCAAATACTAATGGAAGAGATGCTTCTATTATTTTGCCACTTATTCCTCTGGAAATATTGATTTATTCTGTATTTCTAATGCTAGGTGTCTATCCACAATAGTATTTCTAAGCCCTACCAAATAACTTCTTTTTCTTTTGCTATTAAATGTGGATGTCTTCAGTACTGAACATTGTCATCTCACCTACATATTGGAAATATATCTAACCACAACCAGGCCAGCACCACTGGATTCATTTAGAAAATTCAAAGCATATTAACACAAAGGCTCTCTCACACAATAGATGATTAAACTGGGCTGCTCATTGCTACAGGAATCACTCTTACATCAGTGTCTGAAGTGCTTCTTACTGGCCACTTGGAAAGAAAACTAAACAGTAGTGGTCTCTGGGGCCATCTCAGGCAGGTAATCCTGTTCTTTCCCTACCCCTCCTGACAAAAGACTCTTCCCTCAACAGCCATTTGGCACGTACAAATTCTATACTGTGTTTAAAATTCAATCACCACCAAAAAAAGAGAGAAATTAATTTTAAAAAGGATTTCTCAGAATGAAACCATGGAACATTCCAAAGCCTTGTATTAGCACTAACAGACTTCTCAAATGGCAAAGTGTCACTTCTTTGCCTTGTAAAGACCATCTGTGAGCCACTGTCCTGACTCAAAAGTCTCTAGCTGAAGAAAAATATCAACTCTTCTATATCCAACTAATGTTATCATAGAATCATGGAATAGTAGGGTTGGAAAGGACCTTTAGAGATCATCTAGTCCAACCCTCAAATGTTCATCAGGATAAATAAAAGCACAGCACATCACTTTCAACTTCTCCAGGGAGCACTCCACAAAAACACATCAAATAAGCTTTGCAATACCCCTAAAAATTCAGAAAGCACCACTACCCAATGTCCTTAGTGAGGAGATAAATGGTGCAACATATAGAACAAAAAGACAGTTGGAAAAATCAGTCCATGGGTGGGCCAGCAGTAAAGTCAGTATCTACCAGAGCACAATTTCAACACCTTCTATGCAGTGTCATGCTACAGATGACATTCCAGCAGGCATTAACCCCTTGGCTTCTGCCCAACAACACATAACAGAAGATAAAACTCATAATACATAACATAATACCTCATCTAACAAAGGATAAAACTCATCTGTTATTGCTGGACTGACTGAAAATAGAGTTGCTGAAGAGAGAGGTGGATCTAAACAAGACTTTTGTTGCACTCCATACAAATCTTTCACTGCTCAAAGAGATGGCAATGAACAGATGGCTCTGGTTCTACCTACATTTTGGGGTTTTGACATAAATAACTACTGTCAAAAGCACTGTGGACAGGGCAGGAGGCAGATCTATAAGGGAAGGTTTAACCACTCACAGCTAGGATGGTTTTGGGTTTTCATGACAGCCTGTGAAAATCCAATATGATTCTTTTGTTACAGTTTATCAGAAACACTTTCAGAACAGCAAACAACAACACCAAAGTAGCACCCATGGGTCCTTCCAGCTTCTCAAACACCCTCAAAATCATTTAGGCCAATTTTGCTGTTGCACAAACCAGATATATGTAGACAATTGTGAGCTTATTCACTCACTAGCAGGATGGAAACCTTTCCCACTACTCAAAAGCCCTTCAAACACCTCAAGAGCGGAGCTCAGCTAACACGTCCCTTTGCTCAGCAGGTAACACCAAGTCAGGTGCAGACCCACGCTAAAACCTTAGTGCTTTATACATCAGATTGTGTAGGCCCTCACATCATTCCAAAATGCAATGAAAGACAAAACTATGTCTTCACAGTTGAAATGCCTTCAGAGCACACCTTAATTAAAACTGGGTCTAGAAGCAGTTCCTGCAGAAATCTTTACAATCAAAGAAATAAACTCCTTAACTGCACATGAAACTGAAAATAGGGAATTACTCAAACCCAGTACTCCTGGGGGAACAACAGCTTGTTTGGGAGGGTTTAAAGGTTCTGTTTTGATATTGAGTGAAATTTTTATTGGATTTAATATTGACTTAGTAATCAACACAGTACATTTTTGCTACTTATAAAAATTAAGGATTTAGATTTTTCCTGCTGAAACAACTCACTGAGACTGACTTTTCCCCAAAGTCTTCTGATTTCTGCAGAACTACACATTTCAGCATCAACTTGCTTCACTGGGCATTTTTTTTCAACACTTTTTACTTGCTCAAACATTTTTTTACTCCCACCTCTCCTCCCCTCCTTCACACTGAAGCTGTTCCAAAAGGAGCCTGCAGTCAAGACCCTGAGATTGTTTTGTTTCCTCTTTCATGCCAGCCCTGCTGATGCCATTACCTTGGCTTTGGAAACGGAGCTTGGGATCACAGCCAACTGGCGCTGCTTCAGTAGCATTCTCCTTTCTGGAGCTTGGCATGTAGCACACCAAAAAGACACTGTCCTCGATAGGTTGCAACACTTTGTGGGAAAATCAGATTACTTGACAACGTCCCTTTCAAGTTCACAATGCCTCACACTGGAAAATGAATTGATTTTTTTCCTCCTGCCACAGACAATAAAGGATCACAAGCTGCCTGCTTTCCTCTGCTTTTGCTTGGGATGAAGGGAAGGTTTGGTTTTTAACTATTGCTCTTTACTATTACTCTTTAACAAACCCAAAGCAACAAAAATAACAACAAAAACCCCAAAGCAATGAACCATCAACAACATAATCTAGTGAAAGAAAGGAAAAGGAACTGTCCTGGGGACAGGAGCATCCTCGGTGTAAACTCAAATTCACTCCTGTGTAAAAGTCAGCATAATTCCTATTGTGAAGTCAGCAGTGAGGGTTAAAGAGAGCACAGAGAATTGTTTCTCTTTTACATAGTGTCAATCCATTTATGAAGACTAGCTGCACCAGTACAGAGTACACCCTTGCCTCTGCAAATGGATCTTCAATACAAAGTGGCACTGCTCCTTCTGTTGAATCTGTCCTGGTGCCATGTTACTGTCCACTCAAATCAAGAACAGTAACAACTTTTTAACAGACAAATGTCTTTAGATATCAGTGACTAAATCCATGGATCTGTTTTGCACCAGCTTCTAGTAACTTTTAGGCAATTACTTTTATCTTGTAATCACCAAAGGTAGAACTGCAGAAGTGAGAGAGATGAGCATCTCTGTGCTCTGCCTCAGGAATGGGCAGAAGCCCATCTGCTTTCTGAACTAAGCTTTTGAGTCTGGCACCAGCAACTAGAACATGCATCTGTAGGGACAAATGTAGAAAAGAGCTATAATGCTTAATTTGAATCCCCATTCTCCTTTCTTTATCAAATCCTAGAGCTCTCTTATCAGGACTATTGCCTCCTCTTTGAACTTCTTTGAGTACAAGCCACTGTGGTTTGCCACCTACTCTGCAGATAGCTGCCAAGTCAAAAGCTCCAGAGGAAGAGCCAATGGAGGGAGACAGGGAGCCTGTTTCCACACAGAGACACATTATACAGCATCTTTGGCACAAACCCCAGTTAAATATGCTTTTACTTTCCTAAACCTAACACAATTCCAAAATCAGATGGCTTAAAACAGCAACTGGAGAACAACCCTCAGTGTAAAGGCAGGGATGCTCCCTGCAAAGTGTCTGCACTCTACAGGTGGGAATTTGTTTGGTGTTAGGCTCTTCTAGATTTATTTTAATGTTGTCCCCCAATTCCACCATTCTGCTCACACTGGGTTCTGTCCCCTGCTTCCACCATTCCGCTCACACTGGACTCCAGGCAACAGTAATGGAGGAGAAGGGAAAGCTCTGACAAGGGAGTATCGGTGGAAAAAGTGGTCTCAGGAATTTTACTCTGCTGGGTGTGATGCACTTGAGTGCAGCTGACAAATCTAACTGCAGGAGACTCTCTGATGCTCTCTCCCATTACTGTGTTACTCCCTAGAGCAGCAAGTGCCCTATATCTGCAGATTGCTACGAGCCAGAGTTTTCTGAACACAATGCCAGGGTTAGTCAGGAAGAACAACAACAAAAAAGTCTGACAACGAGAGCAGATTCAGGGAGTGCATTTCAAAAATTAAACACATGCAGCCATTTACTGTACCCGTGGAAAAGCTCTGCCAATCTGGCACCTACTATCTAGAAAAGCCAGGACTAGTGAAACCAGATGGTATAAACATGGGATCTCATGCCTATCACCACCAGACTGCCAGTTTGAACACAGTAGCATGATTAAAAGCTGGTGCTGGGACTAAAGTCACTGCTATCTGTTGGCTTGCAAGTCAACTTCAGTGAAACATATCTGCTGCTTCTTATTTCCAGCAGATAGCTGGCCTGTGTGGTATAGAACTGTGACTTGCATTGCTGACCCTTTGTCTTGGCTGAAGGTCAAATAGAGAGTGGAACAAGAGCTAACTGTCTTCCTCAAAATTCCCCAAAGCAACAACATGACATGAAGAAAAAGACTAATAAAGACAAAAAGGAAAACCACCAAAGGAAAACCAGGAAGAGATCCCAGGTAGGAGGGCACAGCCTTGACTCAGGGCACGGCACACAGGTGGAACTGTCAGATGTGCCTAAACCTTGACTAACTGGCTTTTAATTCCCACTAAAAGGAGTTCTACAACTCCCAAGTGATTCTCTAAGCCTCAAATTTACTGGAGAAATATTTAATTGACTAGCAGCTACTGGAATACAAGAGACAGAAAACATAAAGAAACTGTGTATAGGAACTTCATCAATAATAAAATCCATACAAGTGTTTTTCGCTTCATCCTGTCAGGATGTAGCCAGTGAGTGTATTTAGGAATAAGTAAACAAATTCTCAGGTGATTTTGCTGTAAATTAATCAAATTAAATGACAATAATTTTGAATTAACTGAAATGTCTTAAACATAGAGGTTCTGACCCACAGCAATGCAACTGGGTTAGAGTAGATGCTCAGCACCTGGCAGGATCTACCTACTCCCTTCCCTCGTTAAAGCAAAAGCTGTGTTCATTTAGTGCTATGCTCCCTTAAAACACGGATTAAATAAGGGGCCACCAGATTTAATCCTCTCTGCCCTTCATCTGTTATGTTGTATACAGATACGTTTGTCTTTTAATCTTATTCAATGATATTATTCCCATAAGTAATTCCTAGTCTGGAGCTTTTTTCTAAGGAACTGCTAATTGTAGATATTAAATACCCCAAATTCAAACAGGGTATACATCCTACACGTTCCTGATCTGATTCTCATAAAAAATAATCCAGGTATCAGTGCAGGTATTAGGAACTGCTAATTCAACATTCAACATTTTCAAATTAGATTTTGCTGTTTCCATGTTTCAGAACAGTTCTAGAAGACAGCAGAGTAATAATGTGTGATGCAAGACCCTTCTCTTTACCTGCTTTGAGTGTGTCAGTTCAGGCTAACTCTGAGTCTGTTCCATACTCCAAGGAGATAGGTGACCTATCTATCATCCACCAGATCAATATGAGTGACAATGGGACACCAGCACAAATACCATACTTACCTCCAAACACACTAAGTTCATAATGACTTTATTTTGGGAGATCTGCCTGTCCAAACCTCAAGAGAATGTCCATGTTTTTCTGATCTATCAAAAGTAGCCCCCTCAGTACCCTGTCTACCAGCAATTGTTAGCTATCATTATCTTCAACCATCTCCTGTAACTACAGAGCAGAGTGTCTATCACACTGCCAGTATCATTCTAACGTCACGTGGGCTGCACTTCTCTGTGCCCAAAACTGGCCAGATCAAAGCTTTTGTGCCATTTACGTTTAGTAGGGCTTGTGTAGACTGATTGCACTGTTCTTTTGTGAAAAGGTCTGAACTTCACCACATGACCTGAAACCCAGGAGTGAGGAGGCACCAGACTACAAATTCATCCCAAGACTCAAGCGTTTCCTCAGCACTGTAAGTCTAGGTCAAACACAGAGCAAAACTGCCTGCTGCCTCATTTAAATATTCAGTGAACACTGCAAAGATTAACATTTCCTCTCTTGAATATCTAAATATTTGCCCACAATCCCCCTGCTAATGAGCAAAGACAAGTGCTGGTAAGTGGCAAGCAGCATTAAGGCCAGAGTCAATCAAATGCATACAACAGGCCCTTCAGCACCACCACAAGGCCCACACGAGTTACATTCAAAGCTGGTGGCTTGCAAATGGCCCTTCTCTCCCGCTAACTCTCCCCCCACCACACATCCACACACATTCCTCCCTCTCCTTTTTTCTCTCCACCCCCTTTTCCGCTCCATAACCCACTCGGAGGCATAAAAAACTGGTACTGAGAAACCTGCCAACTGCTTTAGACTTTGGAACACAAGCTTGGGTCTTGTCAGCTCTGAGCCTTCCACACAATGGAAAACATTACACATTTCGTTAGCTAACGACTGCGCTGCTCATTTACATGTCGTAGGCAAATACTAACAAGGTCGCAGCCAGAAAAATGCGGTCAGGAGCTGCTACTGCTCCTGGCAAGAGGTTAGTGCCTGGAAAAGGGCTGCACGGGAAGCTCTTTAAACACCTTGGAACATGTGCTAAGCTGCTGAAGTATGAGGTGTGGTGACAGCAAGGTGTTGAAATGGTGCTTTTAAAACCTGCCAGTCATCATTAACACATCTCTGCAGAGCATTGGCAGCCGAGTCAAAGCCAACACCTAGAGCATCTTCTTGAAGGGTGGGTGGGGAGAATGGAAGAGGAAAGGGAGCAGGTGTGGAGAGGACAAAGGAAGAATACAGAATCATACAGAGGGGATTTTCCTTCTTGCTCTCGTGCTCAGAAATTGCCATCCATGCTTCACAGAGAAGCAATGAGATTAGCTGCTCTTCAAGAGCTCCAGTGGCAACTGTCTGGGCAACCTGCAAGGGGACAGTGAGCTATCCCTATCTGATTCCTCCGGTAGCTCCTGACACTGTCCTTGCTACTTTGGTTATCACTGTTACTGGTGGCTTTTGTGAAGCAACTAGGAACAGTGTGCTTGTAACCTCTCCTGCCAATGGCACTCCCACATTATTTCTTTAGTCAATAAGTTTTAGGGAGAGACAGAAAGTCAGATTACTCTGGAGCTGTTGAGTAGCCAGTAAAGAGCTGTCAGCTTGAACAGCCAAGGCTACTAGCAAAAAATTCTTAGTGACACATGCAGAGGCTCAGATCAGTGCTGCTAAACAGGCATCATCTCTCTGAACACAGTTGTAGACAACATCTGCCCATGGAGGGATGCAGTAAGACCTTCCACTTGTACACTCATCCAGATGACTCTGCTGCTGGCAGCACTGCAGAGGGGGAAGTCCATGAGCACAGAAGACCCCAACAGTAGCTGCTGTGAGCTTGAGATCCAGCTCAACAGTCACGTTTGAGTCTCCCATTCTCCTACTAGTCCTGTGCCCTCTGCAAAGAGACTCTATCCAAATTCTGGAATAATAGACACTTGCTACTTCTTTGTTCAACAGAACTTGTCTAAATGTTGTACTTAGTATTTTTTTTACCCTTTAAAAATGATTATTTACATTCTATGTATAATTATATTTAATCATTATCATTTCCCCAGTTGTATACATCTTAAGATCAGCTCATCTGCCAAAAATATTCTGACTTTATGTATCTAGCTACTAGTCATCAATACAGACAGACTCCTGGGCCAAACTGCAGTAGACACAACCTTTTCCTCACATTGAAGATTTATTTTTAAAAGTCTCTAGTACCACCAAGTAGCTGGACAGGAAAGTTTGTGTGAATTAAAAGAAAACAGCCCTAACTAAATAGAATTCTATCTCCTAAGAGTCTAAAACCGTATCAGGCATAAAATCTTAAATATTTATTTGAAATTATGCACCCTACTTATTCCATATTCTAAACCTGTGCAGCAGACAGGCTGTAATTGTAATGGATTTAATAAAAGCTATCATATTCCATAATTCAGCAGGAAAGATTATGCATAGCCCCTAGATGCAACTAAGAATAGCTGAGTTTCTTCTTGTTGCTGATTGTTCTAAGAACTAAAAGATTTAAAAAAAAAAAAAGAGGTTATACAGTCTCTCTTCTGCTCCTTTTTCTTCCTAAAGTACTCAAGAATCCTCATCTCCCAGTGATGTGCAGAATGCTCTGTTCCCCTCATCTATGAGCTTCAGAGCAGTTGCTTCATTAACCCTTGAAAGCACAGCATTCCTAATATTCAGCAATCATACCCCTAGGTTTCCAGGAGGCTGCTATAAGTAAATGGTGACTAGTGCTAACCCATCTCCCTGCCCCTCCCCAGATCATGTCTTCTGTGACTGAGTGGCCAGTACATTTACTGCTTATCCTCCTGACCACTTAACTTTTGGGCCTGTGGTCCAATATTGGACAAATCTGATAGAGAAGCAGAGGTCTGAAATTAATTTCCCAAACGAAGGAAAGGCAGTAAAAGCTCAGCAGCTTCCATCACGAGCAGCAGCAGTGAGTCCCTGCATGAAAGCTCTCAATAGTGTGTTTTATGCCTTGCCCAGCCCCAGAGTGGTGGGGGACACAGCAAGGACAGCGATGTCACAAGCTATCTGAGTTGTAAGACACGCGATATAAGTCATTCAATCTGCTGCTCATGCAACCATTTCTTTCTTTATTCATTTGCTTTCTGATTCGTTTAGACTTAGAAAAATTGAAGCATTAAAAGGTAAAAGAAGCTAGATTTTTAAAGAGACATTATGGGGGCCAGCTACCAAATTGCCTTTAAAAGAAGTCTAAGCAGAAGTGACTTGCTTCAAGAAACAGAGTAAATTATTGAACTGTGCCTCTTCAGCATCCAGATTTTCAGTAAAATCACTAAAACTTGTTGTTAATTCTTATCTTACCTGTGGATAATCATTACTGGAGAAGGAAGGTGAGAATAAAAGCAATTAAAACAAAAAAGAAACCAATCCCTTCTTTAGAGCCAGGGAGATGAAAATTGACATCCAACTTTCTCCTTCTCTTGCTGTCTCTCTTCCACTTACATACACACCTTGTAAACACACTCCATCAGCTTGATGGATACATGTCACACCTGTTCCCAGCCCCCTTTGGGAAGGTTTTCCTCATTCATCTTCAAGGCAGAGACTGTCTCTTCATTATGTGTCTGTGGAATCCTTAGCACAATGAGTCTGGGGCCTCTAGGCACTACCATGACAATAAATAATCATAATTCAGGAGTATGATGCTTTCAAATCCCAAACTTACATTCTTCTGAGCTTCCCACAACACATACACACACCCTTCCACCTCCCCTTCTCTGTTTCTGAATTTGACCTCTGCTCCTATTCAAAGCTCAAACTCTCTGTTTCTGCAGGGGCTCAAGTTCAGCAGGGGATTCCCGGAAAGCCCACTTGGGCCCAGTCTATTCCTGTGAAGCCAGGTGGGATAGGATGGTCATTAATCTGTTCACACCTTGTCAACCAGGGGCCTGATCTGAACACATCCTCCTTTAGCTTTAGGAAATTACCACAGATGATGGCAAGGAGCAATGAAAGGAAGCTGTGGAAAACAGAAGAGACTTGAAGAAACAACTTAAATGTGAACAGTTCAGGATGTAAGTAACTAAAATACTGGGACAAAGCATGACTGAGGAGTCTTTCTCTACCCTTAGGTTTTGGGCCACCTTAAGGATTTGGAGGGTGATTATTAGTGACTCCCAGAAGAATCTTTGTCTCCTTTTCCCCTCCAGAGAGAGGTGATAAACCCCGATGACTTTAATACTATCCCCCTGTAAACATGCAACTGGTGCCGAGTCTGCTTCAGTGATGCCTTCAGTCCACCCTGCATGTCATCCCCTTCCTCCTCTCTCCCCTTAATTCTAGGATTACTCTCCTCCCCTCATCTGGTCTTTTTCTCTCTGTGTTACAACTAATGGTTTTACCACATGTTGGAAGGCAGCAAAAGGAAGTGGTTAAGTGACAAATGGGAAAGTTCATGCTTTAATTTATTATGACAGTCGTGCCCAGGTCCACAAAGTAAACTGAGTCAACAGAGAAGGACTTTGTGCCAAATTATTTATCCACTTCTCTAACTGGGGGATCTTTTTTTTCCCTAGTCAGCTATGAGACTGGTTAAACTCATCAACTTTATTGATGAGCAGAAGCAGCAGGAAATTTTCTCACAAAATATGATGTTGTTGAAAAAGTTGGGTTCATCCAAACCAAACCCTCTTTCCTAGTAATGGTTTGATGTCACTAAATTTCCAGACCCAAGGGAAAAACAACAGCAAAAAGAGATTGGAGAAAGATGGAATCTGAAATAATCAAAACATGCTGCTTGAACAGTCACTGAAGAGATTTGCTTGTTGTTCAAAAGACCTTTGCAGTTTAATTACATTTTTCATTTGGATTTTTTCCTTTTCCTCAGCTATTCCTAGAGATGACAAAACAAAACATTTCAGCTGAGAGAAAAAGTCACATTTTTCTCCATTTGGTCTGTCAGCACATGATATTTTTCAGGAGTTCCACGCCCTTCTGGCACACGACAATCTTCCAGTATCTCTCAATTAATTCATACTCATGAATGCATCCTAACTAACCCCACTGAATGTCAGCCCAACTACACAGAGCTACACCAGTATGGCTGGTGAACAAATTTGTCCAAGACCTCAATTGTTCCTCTTTATAGGAAGGCCACAAGACAAAGCAGCTCCCTAGCACACGAACAGTAGAACAAGGCACTTGCTTATTTATGTCTCTGTCTCCTTTATGTCTCATACCATATGAATAGTCATTTCTGGGGAGCTCACAGCTCAGCCCAGTGTCCTGTACCCAACTGTAACAATCAGTGCCTAGGAAAGACTTAAAGGATGGGACAAGCATACAATGTTTCTACTGCAGAATGCTCTTCCAGCCTCCAACAACTGTCATTTCAGGTTTCAAAACAGAAGAGATCCCTTTGGATTTAACTGCCCTTGAGAGAGCTTTTTCCAGGGAATGTATTTTTTCTGCACTTTAACCTTCTGCCTTTTGTCTGACTGTCAGTCAGACCAATCTCACTTACCATGAGCACAGATAGATTTCTTTCTAGCTCAGGTAAGTTCTCAGCTAACATCTCGTGTTCAGATACTGTTTTTCAAATGAAAGGTAAAGAACAGACAAACCCCACGAGACAGCAAAGGAAATGCTGAAGAAAGGAAACAAAATCTATGAAGAGAGGTCAAAAGAGCCGTGTTTCTGCAGCGTGCACATGGGTATGTGTGCAATGCCCTGCAGCCTTTCACTCATACCCTCCTGCAGCTGAGCAGGGACCTGCATGATACCCTTTTTCAAACACTTCTGTGTCTTTCATGCTGAATCACATTCCAACATCATGACACAACCTCCAAAGTAGCATTTTAACAACCTACAGTCAAAACAAGCAGGCATTGTTTGCCATCCTGCTTGTATAAACGCCCTTGCTATTGAGCTGGAACGTACCCACATCCGGGTAGAGGACACCAGGACTATGAACATATACCACATCCAATAGAGGAGAATGGAGCTTTGATCCAGCAGGTATATCATTCAACAGCCCTAGAGTATGCCAACGCAGACTGAAAGTTCCCAAATGATCCTGTGCTCTCCCAACGTGTTTTGTTCAGAGATTATAAACATCTCTGCTAGGAAGTCCTTTCTTGCTAAACTGCAAGATGCTATATTGCATCTGCTGCAGAGCCCACCCTGCAGAGCTTTAGAGACTGCACCGAGCAGGACATCTGAAAGGCTGATCCACAGATGGGAGGATCACCAGTGGATTTTGTTTCTTGATTAAATAAATTTTGGCTAATAGTCTTCAAATTGTAACTCATTAACACCCAGGACATAGAATAACACAAGTAATCTGGCCATAAACAGAAAAACATGCTACTGCACTTGAGCAAACCCTCCCTAGCATTCAGCTGAGTGAAATACTCACTAGCTTTTACACAAATGGCATTGATATACATGATGTACACTGACAACATATGATTGGCATTAGGAACATCTCCCTCACTGCTCCTGCTTCCCAGGAGGAAAGCAAACCAACAACAATTTCCAGGGAGAAGCTACGTGGTCCTCCCATGTACACCTCTCTGCTATCGTTAATGGGAGGGGAACGGTTTGCATTTGCTGAAACTTGTCTTTCAAATATGCTGCATAATCAGGCAAATGCCACTCAGGACATATTTTCCAACCACTTTTCAGTTCTGTGACAGTTGGAAAGCTGTGGGTATCTGAGGAGAGAAGGAAAATGAAAATGGAAATACTGCTCTGAGATCAGGTCAGATGCCTTTCATTTGTTGTTGGATTGTTACAACTGAACCAGTAAACTTCACTCCATTGCATCATAAATAGAAGAAAGCTGCCATTTCCATCTTTGAATGACCCCATAGCACTATCCTCAAAAACAGTCCGTGACTGGTATTAGCACGGCCCTAAGCCAACATTTGTCTGTTGCTATGTCTCTGCAAGAACCCGTGCCACTGCCCCTTTCTTATCTGTTTTGTGAAAGTTGCAGTATTACAGGTTTGACCTATCAGGGATTGAGACGAGGTGTAACAGGCAGGCAGGATATACAGCAACTAACTTGTAAGAGCCTCACTAATAGACTAGTTAGATACTGGCTTTCATCACAAGTGACAACTCCTTTAGTCCTAAATATGGGCTCTTCTCAGTCTCCTTTTGCCATTTGTGTAACTTATACAACTCCTCTGGAAGAGATGCTGGACTTCGCCCAGTCCACTGACCTGTTACCCAACCTATCGACCTGTTTCCCTGGCACAATGGCAAAGTTTACCTTTGGTATGACTTCCCTGAAGTTACAGCTCATATGGTGAAAAAAGCAAAACACTGTAATAAGATTTGCCTCCCTCCAACAACACTAAAGAGTTCTAGTTCATAACTTCCAACTGAATTCATCGTACAGCCAAGCGTTTCTAATGAATTCCCCTAATGATCATGCCCTAATGTTTGACTTCATTATGTCACTTTTACAATAGTTAAACTACAGAAGAATGTGTCTTTCTTTCAGTAAGGATCACTCAACACTCACCCTCCTCTTGAAGTGTACAAAAGCGTTGGCTCTAGGGAAGCTTGCTCATTCCCCAGCCTCTGCCAGAAGGAAGTGATGTACAGAACAATATACCAGAGCTGGGAGCAGAGGAACTCCCAACTGGTCTTGACCAAGCCTTTTCCCAAAAGGTTTCTTTACTTCACATATCCTAAACAATACCCTTCAGATATTCCAGACAATACCCAGGAAACTTAGCTGCTCAAATCCTTGCCTTTCCATCAGGGATGGTGCAGAAATGCATTCCTAACTATTCCCAGCTTCAAAGTGCTGGGACAGGAAAGCTCTAGGCACTTAAAGAGTTTCTTTAAAAAAAGAAAAGAAAAACAGGAAAAAAAAGAAGACAATTGTAGGGTTGAGAGCCTCAGAATTAAAGATGCTCCTGACATTTTTTCCTGTGCATTACTCAGCCCAATCTGTTTAATGGGTCTTCATCAGCGATTGTGATTGCTGATTCGTGCTGGCGACATCATTCAATTGGACATGGCTTTGAAGCAGAAGAATAATTATTTCCCATCTTCCAAAAGACCATTTAATTCACGCTCCCCAATCTCTGGGAATAGATAACCCATAGTCCTTTTAGTTCATTAACTCTCTGGGGCTGTCATCAAAGGATTGTCAGCTGCTCAGGCAGAGGTTGTACAGTGAGGAATTTGCAGGAAAGAGAAGTGGCTGAATGCCTGCAGTGTCCCTTTTACCCATGGATTCAGCAGGTGCAACACCCAAACAGCTTCCCAGAAAGGAAGGAAAAAAGGGGGGAGACACACATGACTTTTATTACCTTCCCCTCTTCCTTCTACCAGACCAAGATCAAGTCTGCGTAATCCAGCAGCTGCTGTACTGAAGACAACTCAATGCCAATACAGAGAGACAAAGCAAAACCAGACATCAGCAAAGCCCTGGGGAGAACAGTGATGGTGTGATCAGCAGAAGCAATAGCTGTACTGGTGTCTGGGATTCAGCAGGATCATCTCAGTGGAAGGATGACTCCTCTGTAGCTCACAGGGAAATCCAGAATCTAGACAAGACACAACTAAGGCTATGCAATCAGTATGGACCACAACAGAGGAGGTGTCTGAGCTGGGCCATCTGCAGCAAATAGAGAGGTCAAGCTAAGTAAAATTTAGCAGAAGAATATTTGTTATTTCCTTTCCACTCTCACCACAAATATTAAAATGGTTTGAAAATAGGAAGACAATAAGTAAGTGAAAAGTCAACTTTAAGACAACAGCTGAGGCTGGTTCTAAGACAAGCCAAGAGCTCTGCACCCCGCTCTTACATAGTGTTTTTCAAGATTAGATTTAAAAGCAATTTGCTAAGGAGGTAAGTGCCATCATTCGTGCTTTGTGGAGCAGGGGAACTGAAGCTCCAAGTGATGGGAGAAAGCACAGACCTACACACACCCTCAATGCCTAATGGCAGGCCAGACACAGACATCATGTGTCCTGAGCCCTCGTCAACATTTGCCTCTTACCTCAGGCACTTTTATCCCAGGATGGATTTCGAGCACTGAATGCACTTGGAGCTTTTTCTGTAAGATGGGAAAAGTACAGACATTGTTGACAAAAAGCTCCACCCCTTTCAGATGATGAGTGGAAAGAATTTAGCTAAGAGGCTTCAATAAATCAGCCTGAAGCCTCCTTTCCTCGGTTTATATTATTTATCTCCCTATCCCCTTGACCACACTAAATTCTTAAAGGCATTTTGGCAGTATGCAAACACAGAGGGGGAGTTTGTTGAAAGTACCAAACATGTTCTAATTGTTTTCTCCTGCGCTACTCTGCTAAACCTCACTCTGCCGTGAGCGGAAGCAGAGTTAGACAATTACTGGGGCACTTCAAACAACCTTGCCATTAATATATAGAAAAGAGGAGAAGTTTAGGAACACAAGGACCTCTTGAATTCATAGCTTTGCTTTGGATTTGCATCTAGCCATTCAAACAAGACTTCGTCTCAGCTTCTCCAGCTGTAGTACAAGACAATTACCTTGTGTTCTGAATTGCAGGATGCTACGAGGTTCACTTAAACAATACTCATTAAGAAGCTTTGGAAATTATAATGTGCTATATAAATATTCAGTTGGATTGCAATTAAATTTTGGCATGTGGTTTACATGTAAGTGCAGAAATACCATCAATAAAAGTCAACACATTCCTTTTTCCCTTCCTCTCTCTCTCTCTTTGACTCTCCTTAGCTATTCCCCAGATCTCTGTCAGCCTCTGCTGAATTTTCATAAGGGAAAAAATTACTTCCTAAAATGTTCAAAAGCTTTTCCTTGGTTTGTTATTAGAGCAATTATCTAGCATAACACAGTGAAATAGCACAAAGTATTCTAATGGGAAACAAATGTGCCAAAGAAGTGACCAAACTTGGAATCTTTATTGAAAAATGAGGGGAAAGCGATTAGTTGAAGAGGCAGCAACAGAAAGATTTTCCACCTGGCCTTGGGCAACACATCAAACAGACCTCAAAAGGGTGCTATTTATAATTGTTGTCTGGCTGTCTATGGACCCTTGTCTGTCTGTCAGTCTAGCCTGTTTTCTCCCTCCACCTCCTCTCTGCCACGTGTCCTGTCCGTGATTTGTTTATACAATACACATTCAGTACCGAGGGGATCTGAAAGCATCTGAACCCCCAGAAAGGATTCTGATCTCACACCCCTTTTTACTCCAGAATAGCTCCACAGTGTTCAGTACAGTTACAGTGGTGTAAAGCAAGTAGACAACTATGCCCTAGACATAGTGGTTTCTTTTCTTCCCCATATCTGCTTAGCTTCTCTCACGGGTACAGAGGCTTTGGAACTGTTTGCATTGCTGCAGAAGCAGACGGACACAGGCAGATGTGAGGCTTGACTGAATCATACATAACATACAAGATCTTGTCTGGTCATTTCCCTCCAATGAAATCGGTTCAAAGTGGAGGCAAAAATAGTTGCCAGATCAAGATGGTCTGATTTCACCGCCACTTTGCTCTGGTATAAATAACTGTGTAATTTGTAGGACAGAAGCCCATAGGTCCACTGAGTTTGCTTTGGTGTAATTCAAGAAGCAATTACATTTGGAAAATATTGAGGTGATTTATAAGAATACCCAGAAAAGTTTTAGGACCGTTGGCATGACAAACAAAGGATGGGAAAGAATCACCATAGCAATTTCTCACTCCTCACTAATGGTCATTTATCACTCTCTCTTAACTGTTTCACTTGTTCAATATAAATTAGGCAATAAAGAAAGCCCTCACCATTGAGTATCTAAATCCTCAGCTAGTATAATTTCTCATAAGTACTATTGAGGCCTTGGGAATGATAATCTTTTGCAGCAACCTAGGAATCGTTTTTCTTGTGAGTGGTAATAAACTTCACAGCACACATACAAATGGACAAGCAACTGAAAAGAAGGTCTGAATTAGTAGTTTGCAAACAGCATCAAGGCCTAAAATTCAGTCCCATGAGGTATCCAAGAAATAAAAGCAAGGAGAACATTTCTCTCTGAATAGAAAACAGGGTTGTTTAGTGATGGATCTGTAAGCAAATAATGGTCAGCACACTGGCAGCGAGCACTATTCTTAGCAAGAGGTTTGGTCACGCTAAGAGATACAGAGGCACACAAAACCCCATGAGCATGCCACAGCTTCATTAACCAAAATAGGGACTTTTGAAGTTCAGGCATGAAAAATAAAGTCTGATCTTATCTCTGTTAGATTCCATTTGCCCAAAGATGTCCAAACCTCAAAAGGGGTCAGATGTTCAGTACAGATAATCACACAAAGTTTGGGTGTGTAGTTGAAGTCTATCCAAATTATCCCAGGCTCTCGAGGATGAAGAATGGGAAACCTCGTGAGAAGAGTTAAGAGACACCAACAGAAGCTTTCTGGTACATTCTGCTTTCAGTCTGATCATAAATACTGCACGAGTAGCCTTCGCTGTGGTATTTTAATGTTTCCAATCTCCAACTTCCCTCAGCTCTACTTAGAGCAAAGCATTTCTAAGTGCATACACTCTTCAGGTAAAACTCTGTGCCTTTGTGGGAGAGCACTATACAGCAGGAAGCATCTATCCCCTCACTTACCCTATTTCCCATACAATCACAGTGACCCAACCCATAATGACAAAGCCTGAGATATACACAAGAAGCTCCATGGTGGCAAGGGCTGGGCACATAATTCAGTCTCATCTTTTCCTGGACAAGAAAGAGACAGATGAGGAGAATTTGACCAGTTTTTCTCCTCTATCCTCGCTAGAAAGGGAATGAATTGCTGCTTACCTACCCATAGGCATCCAGTGACTGGGAGCTTCTACACACAAACTCTCTCAACTGTGCTTTCCAGAACAGCAGTGGGAGGGACGACACGGAAAATGGTCCATTGGGACTTTGAGAAACTATACTAAACAGTATTGCAGGTATACTGCTGGTCAGTGAGATGACAGTCCAGCTGACAGTAGCAGATGTTGTAAACCACTGGGATTGTGTATTCTTAACCAAAAGAAAATAATATATTCCAAAATGCTGAATCATGATCAAATTGCCATAAAAAGTGACCTAGTTTTTTTTACAGTTTTTTTCCTTAGTTAAGCTTTATATTTCAGTAGTGTTTGTGACACTAACTCATGGGAAGACTCCTCAGTGGTACGAGATTTATGACTTGGACAATCACTGGCTAGAGAAATTGCACACACACCAAGTCTGGTAAAAATCAGAAAAGAGCTCTTGTTCTACCTCCTATCCAGTGTTAACAACCTGCACAACACAAAGATGAAAAAGATTAGCCCATTATTGCAGGAAGCTCACCTATAATAAACCTGCTCTGAATTGATTCTGGATACACCTTGTGAGGACACATCTGTGCCTACAACAGGCATTCAAAGAGCAGAACTGAATGTTCTTAGCACAGAATCAGAGAATTGTAGAATATGTCAAGGTGGAAGGGACCCATAAGAGTCATTGAGTCCAACTCTCTGCTTCTTGCAGGACAATCTAAAACTAAATGATATGACTGTCATCCAGATGCTCCTTGAACTCTGACAGGCTTTGTGTTGTGACATTTCCCTGGGAAGCCTGTTCCAGTGGCTGACCCCCCTCTCTCAGTGAAGAATCTTTTCCTAATGTCCAAGCTGAACTTCCCCTTATGCAGCTTCATTCCATTTCCTCATGTCCTGTTGCAGGAGTGATATTCTGTGTGTCTCACCATAAGGAGCAGCACACCAAAATCCACCTTGATGCCTACAGTGAGCAAATGACCCATGCATCATAATTATGGGGGTGGATGCTTTGTTGCCCATTTAAATATTCAAAGAAAGACAAAAACCTGGAATCAATCTCTGACCTCACAAAATCACTCTCTGACTAACCCTGCTGCAGAAGAGGTCGATTCCAGAGGTCAAGATTTCTAGGAAAGAACCATCCTGTGTCTGTTCACAATCTTTCTTCAGTTACAGGCAAAAGCCTGTTTTTGTGAGTGACCACCAAGTTCTTTATTATATCTTCTCCTTCCCTTGCTGAGGCACCCTAAACCCCTTCTCTTTTCCCCAAAATCAACCTTAACAGCCTCCTGCTACACATCACATTCTGGAATATTTACACGTTCCCATTTTGCACTGAAGGATGACTGCACAGGCAGGGTTTTCCAAGAGACTTTGGATTTATTTGCTTTCCTCCTGACAGAGTTCATAATGGGTTATAATATGTTGTGTGAAGCACAACGAACAACAGCAGCATAAACCCCAGTGGAAGCCATAAATCTTCAACACATCGTCTGGATTCTTAATTCCAGTTGCAGGAAAGCAGCAATGGCCCTGGCCCTGTAACTGGCTAAGATGCTCAGACTGTCTTAATCAGCTTTCTGACCACTGTGGGTGCTCAGAGAAATAGTTTTACACACAAAAAAAAAAAAAAAAAAAAAGGAGGGGAGGTGTGTGTTACAGTTTCCACAATCACTTTGGAAGGAACAAGAGTGCAGCAGGGCTTTCGAGCTACTTCCCCCTTTTCCTGGTCATCTGCTGTTCATGTCAAAGCTGTTTCATTTCTAGCCTTTCCATCACATCTATTAACTTGTGTGACCTTAAACCAGGGCTGTACTCAGGTCTCCTACAGTGAAGAAAGACTCTATAAGAGTGATAGTGTACCTATATGTTAAGACACTTTACTAGACATCAAGTAACCTGCATTTAGATCCAAGCTCCACCACAGGCTTGATGAGCACGGTTGGCTGAGCAACTTAGCTTCTGTTTTTCTTCAGACTCCTCCCTTTGCCTCTTTTCTTCTGGGAATGCAAGTTCTCAAGCACAAGAAAAATGTTTCCCTGAATGTTTACTCAGCAGTCAGACTTCATGGTGGTAGGGACTGATAGTTACCACCTAATGCAAAGAACTGTTATCTAACCAAGCTGTCTTCAACCTGTTCAGGACCATGATTTACTGTCTGCAAGGGAGGTTCTGGTAGAGTGAACATCTTCTGAACTGACTTCACACAGAGACTATTACCTCATATGCTGGAGTCTGACTAGATCAGGAGTGCAGACAGCAACCTTAAGTAGGTAACTAACTAAATAAATAATGGAGCAGTTTTTCAGTCACTTGTGAGTGTCTGTCTTTAAAGAAAATCTCCAGCTTCCTCCTTTTTATGGCCATGAGAAGAAACAGGAAAGTCTAGGGAATGAACTGGGAGTTTGTGTCCAGTTTCCCAGTTTTGCTGGTGGTGTTGGTTTCCCATGACAGTAGCATCCACAGACCTTTGCTATGGTTGATAAGAACATGAGGACTGTAAGATTAGTATTAAAGTAGCTATGTTTTGAAGTTATTCATTGTGGGGTTCTGGTTGAATACATCTGGCAGCTTCTATGCTTGGGTCTCAAAGCACATTTCAAGTATTCACAAAACACCTTCCTAATGCTTTCACAAATGAAAGTTTCATCTTTGTTTCCTGCACATATATTTAATTGAAAGTCCCACAGTATGTGCATGGAAGTCAGGATTAAGATCAGGACTTACCTCACTGGTCTTGGACAACACAGAAGCAGGTAATAACTACCTAGTTACTACCAGATCTTTATTTAGGAAATCAGAGGAGCAATTAGCTTGGCTAATCTGACCTCCTGCACATCACAGTCTAGAAAACCTTCATGAGTTTCTCTTGTAAACTGTCTCCTCCAGAAAGGCACTGAAAAGGCCAGAAAGTTCCAACAATGAAACATCAAGTAAAAGAGATCTGTGACACTGCTGCCTCTTTCAACAAGTCCACCTTAGCCATCCTTTCCCAAGGGACAAGGACCACCTTGCATGGGCAGAACTCAAGCTATGCTTTGTTCAGAAACATTAACCAGGGAGCTAAGAGAAGAGGAGGACAATTTGCTCTCAACTGGAAGCAAAGACTGAAGTCCCTCTACCATGGCTATGCTTCAAGCAGCTGCCAAGTCTGGGACAGGAATAGGCTTATAAAATTCTTTCACGGGCACACAAGGCCCAGCATATCCATGAGTCTTCCAGCACGTGCCCGACATACTCTCTTTGCTTTTCCTCCATTCCCTCTGTTTCTGCAGCCACTGAAGAGCTACCATAAAGACTGACTCACTGATATGTACCAGTGTCTTCACACTGGGTTGCTACAGGTTTTCTTCCCTCTTCCTTTCCATCCTCATTTACTCGTCAGACATGCTTCTAACAAGCAACACATGAAGAGAATGGGCCCCCATAAGAAACCAGTGAGATGAGTACAGCTCGAGACCTGCAGACACAGCAGAGAGCTGCCTCCTTAACAGCTCTTTCCAACCCTTTCAGCCAGGCTCCCACCGTAACTCACAGCAGCAGCATTACATGCTATTTCCATCTTTGATGGAAATGAACCCTGCTGGGTTACATAAACATACATAGCT
This sequence comes from Urocolius indicus, assembly GCA_013401255.1. NCBI lineage: Eukaryota > Metazoa > Chordata > Aves > Coliiformes > Coliidae > Urocolius > Urocolius indicus. The sequence continues at coordinate 641,071 of WBNH01004368.1, forward strand.
CAAAAGATGTCACAAGTCTGACCTCTGCCTTTCCTTGCTGGGTTTCTCAGCATACGATGCCGGCTGTCGAGCAGAATAAATGACGGGATGCACAACAAGCAACAGCAATGAGACCTAAGGAATTCTGGCCCCTCAAAAAGAGAGAAGACAACAAAAGACTGTGGAAATGATCTAAGGATGTCACTTGGCAACCTTAGGATTATTGTCTTGTTTTGTATGTATTGGTTTTGAAGAGCTGATAACTGTTCATGTGTGCCAGCTGAGAGAGGAAGGCCATTTGTTTTGGTATCAAAGGAGACTAAATCTTTTTCCACCCTTTCCAATAAGAGAGGCAACACCATCTCTCTACCAGGCAACTCCTCTTCACGTGTAACTCCACTCAAACAATGGAGTTTTATCAGGGGTGAATGTGGTCCACTGTTTTCTTGGGATTAATGCCAAAACTGCTAAATGTGCTGCTGTTGTTAGCATCTTTGTTATGAGTTGTAAGGTAAATAATGCTCCAACATGGTCTCCCTTTCAGACAAACATCTGGATTTCTACTGATTGCAATTTAGCTGCATAGATAATGAAGGCATTATTGTTGCAAAAAGCATTAGAGGTTTCTGTAGCACTGGCCATACTCAAGTGACCTTCTGCAGAACCAATTTTAAAAGGTGGTTTTAGTGCACACAGGAAAAAAAAAAAGAGAGACTACTTTTTATGCCACTTACTGGAGTGAGGTTCTGCCTCATCAGCTACCAGACAGTTCTATAGGATTTAGTGGTGAATACAGCTAGTCCCTGGAGGCTTTCGTAGGTCTGATACAGAGAAAAGAACAAAGTCTTACAAGTCTTGATGCCAGCAAACATACATAGAGAACTGATGTGCCAGTATGAGGAACGCTGTACAGCTGCTTTGTTTGTGTGATGGAAACAGGCTTCTCCTGGAAGCTGAGCTCCATAGTCTGACTTACAGGGAAGCAGTTGAGCTTTGCATCAGAAGAGTTCTTTTCCCATCAGCTGTTACAACTCTAATGACAACAGCAGCAAGGTCGCTGCTGATTTTCTAATGCCGTGAATTCTGATCTAATTGGACTGAGACCACTGAGTCCTTTCACTCAAGTTACAGGTCAATGTTCATTCATTTTTATCAGGAGTTAGGTCTTTGCTGAAAATCCCACTCAGTAACTAGCCAGCCACTGCACTTGCAGCTGCCACGGGGGTTATTTTTCTTCTTTCTCTATGGAATAAGACTGAACCAAAGAACTCTTTTGAATACATCACGTCTGACCCATGCTCAGACAGTAAACTTTACATGAGAAAGATGTTTTGTTTCAGTTGTACTCTTTATTTTCCTTCCTTATTTTGAGGTCTTTGCACAGAGGTCAAAGATTCAGGGCCTCCCATGTGCTAGAGAACATACTACTGCACTGACAGTGCTACTGTTGGCAGTTCTTCTCCCTTGGAATGATTCTGCCATTTGTGCCTGGGATGAAAACCCACAACTCTGAGCAACTCCAGCAATCTCCAGCAACTGTGTTTTAGCCCCCTCATTTTTCTCACAAGACATTGCCACTTAGTTTCCATCTTCTCAACTGTTAACAGTAAAGCTATTAGCTCTATCCCCACACTCCTTTCAGTTCAGTGCCTTGCAGATGTTTCTGACCAGAAAAGGATCTTTGGGGACTTGTGTCTAAACTTCCTGTTGGGGTGAGAAAGAGATAAAAGAACTGGCCTGATCTGGACTGTTCTAATTTGATTCCCAAGGAGGGAAATCTCTTTTCATTTAATGCACCCTTATCGCCCCAAGCACTGCAGCTGTGCAGTGGAATTAACCTTGGAGGACACAGAGGAGCATCCTGCCTGGGACTGCCCACAACTGTACTTTCCCACTGCTTCTCTCCCACCAATCATGAAACAATGCTGCTTCTCCCTCTGACACCACTTTGAGGTCATTATTGGTTCTAGCATGAAAAGGAAGCGAGTTGTCAGTATTCAAACATAAACCATCTTAACTTATCACAATCAGAGCGTGTTGTTAAGTCTTCAGCAACTGTTTTTCAACTTCACACTGAAGTCGTGAAAGATGTCTTCAGACTTCCATAGTACTTCAGAGGGACTATGAAAGGGATTACTAGATCTGTGCATAACTTGTCTGCTTATCTAAACATTTTCAAGTTCTGCCATTAAACACAGCTTTCTGTAAGACCTCAGCTGCTGCTAAAATGGCTCAAGATCTTCTTTGTTACGTAGATCCATCAGGTTTGTTAGCAGCACACAGGAACCAGATTCTTTAAAATCAGTCTAGAGCAGATGTCATTTTAAATCAGAGAGAGGGGCCACTCCCCAGAAGCCAGTTCTACTCTTGGTTTTCACAAACCTTATTCTTACCTGCAGAGTGCTCTGCTTCAGCATTTTGCTCCATCCTTCACAGTTCCATGACAATCCTGGCTCCCATACAGGACTCTTCTCAAAAAAGAGCTGTATCATACTAGCAGGAGAGACATTTTCTTCTCTCTGTCACACTCAGTGTCAGTCACAGCTCCCAGATGCAGGATAGGCCATGCACAAATGAAGGAAGAAGCAGCTGGCTGCTCAAATTTGGAACATTTGCAAACCCTGGCTTACCAGGATCAAGGATGCTGTGGAAGCACATGACTTGTGAGCACCACAAACAAAGAATGCAAGACATTAAGACAGTAGAAAGCAAAGTGAATTAACTGGCAATGTTTGGCTTAAATTATATTAATGCCACAATGTCAGTCTGACATTTTAAAATATACACAGTCATCTGTTTTGTTATGTCTGTGAGGGAAGCAGAACATGTAGGAACAATAATCGCACCAGGGTCAAGAGTTGAGATTGTTGTCATTCTTTATAGTAGTCTAATGTAAGAGGCAGGAATCAAGACAGAAGGCTCCCTGGGCAAGACACCAAACAGAGAGATCATATTCCCAATGGACAAGTGAGGAAGGGGAATGGAGTAAAAAGGCAGAACATCAGATAGGTCTCGGGACCAATAATTCATGAACCAATGCACGTTCACCTGGTCCCCTGCCATTCCAGGACAGAGGAACAGGGGAAGGACACATTTGATTCTCTTCCCAGATGAATGTTTCATTCTTTCCCCCTCCCCCCATCCATCACCTTTCTGCTTTAATTGCATTTTTGGGGAAGGAAAAAAAACACAGGGAATATTTTGTTTGCCTTACATTGCTGTGTTTTTCCCAGCTGTGGGAAGAAAAAAACAAACCTTGAGAAAATAACACCTTGCTCCTGCACATATTGGCACTTGCACTGCTTCCGTGTCATGTTTGTTCTGTCAAAACAAGTTTTCCTCGCCCCTCGGGGTCAACCTAGCTTTTGAAAACCAAGCTGTCGTCTCCAAGCATCATCACTAGCAGTAGCCAGATAACAGACTACAGGTTCACATTCCAGAATGGTTATGACTAGTGATGAATGAGCCAGCTCAGAGACAGAAGGAATTTCCTACAGGTTACACTGACCTTCCAAAAAACACGTTTGTCTGACTTAGAGGAGGTGGCAAAGAGGATGCATTATTCCAGAAGAGGTGAAGGAGAAAACCCTAATTACAACAGAAGAGACTGTACAGCACAAATCATTACTGTACAGTGGATATGCATCTGTTCCCAAAGAGCTGAGGTGCCTTACCAAAATGTAAGTAAAATAATACTGTATTAAAACAATGTAAGTAGAGACTAACATGGTCTTGCTGCTGTCAACAGAGGAAACTTGAGGTAACTGTAGTAAGTTACAGAACGCTAATGAAATAATGTGTTAATTGGTATGATGTGTTGTCTCTAACTGTTTGGCATGAACATCATGAGCATGAGGATGACAAAACATCATGGTACTCAAAGCATACCAGGCTGAGTGTTCACTCTACACTGGCATAATACTAACTCTACAGCTACATACAGACTTCCCACCTGAGATAGGAACCAGACTTTAGCATATGCAGAAAGCCAGAACCTACATGCATGGCTATGTCATTTCTGTGGTGATCACAGGCTGGCTCTGTTGGTTTGATCTCTTGGGTGCATTTGAATGCACAGCAGGCCAAACAAGCAATGAAATCCAGTCCAAATGTTGCATTTCAAATAGTCCAGTCACATAGCCCTTGTTATGAGATTAAAACTAATCCATCAATTGATAGTATCTACATTCCCAGGATTTCAGCTCCAGCTCTAAACTGTTCAGCATATCTAATAAGCATTAATTCCCCATTCATCACCAGCACTTGTAACTATTGCATGAGTATGAAAAATACAGCCTTCCTCCATCAGTCAGACTAATATATATTCTGTCAGTCCCATCTCTAACCTGCTCTAGGCAGAGCCAGTGCTTGAAGCCTGACATGGGTTCTTTGATTCCACAAAGGTCCACAGAAGGTATTCTGTCATTTTCTGCAGAGCTCTGAATAAGAGAAGACTCTATAAAAGATTTTGTATTAAAGTGTATCAAATCAGGACAAGACACTCAGAAGGTGACAATCTGCAGAGTTTTACTAATCCCTCATCAGCTAACAGTCTGATCCTTCTCGTTCATGAGGCCATTTATTGGAGACAATACTGATGCAGGAGGCACTGAAGAATGAAAAATTATCTTTAGGAGTATATAGTGTTTGATACAGTCTGAGTTTTTGCCAAATTAAATTTACTGATTTAACAGAAGAGAGAGATGGAGACTTCAGGGAAGGTGACCTGCTCTAGTCAGCTGCAGCAGTTGTGTGTAAGACTTAGAATTTTGCAGGTATCTTTAAAACTTCAGAGAAATTTGGAAGGAGGAAAATCAGGAACATTTTTGCACTTAAAAATTGATTTTTTCCACCACCCATTATAACTCAATAATTGCAACTCCTTGCTGAACCAGAAACCTGCTGAGAGAAAAAGTTTTGACTGTGCTATTTTAGGATTTCCTTCCACGGGGAGAAAAAGGGAGTGATAAAAACCCCTTGAACTTCAATAAACAACGGAGGGAAAGTTCACGTTTGTTCTCCTTGTTTTCTGACCTGATGCCAATCAGGACAGTTTTTAGCTTCATATATATACATATTAAAAAATCCTTGTTTTCAAACAAAAAGAAAGGGCAACATCAGAAAGAAACAGTTTTGTTGCCATCAGCAAAGTTTGTCCTGCAATGCAACGCAGCACCTAGAACTCTTTACTTTTTTCCTGGAATGAACAAGTCACTTTTTAAAATATTAATGTGCATTTAATGACTATATATTCAGGAAAGTTCCTTAATTATGATGGTAATGTGCGTTACTGATCACAGCTCTTTGTTGCATGTTAAAGCACGGACATTAACGAAGATATCCTCTTTCTTGGTGTTAACTGATCACCTTTCCCTCCCCAGGCCGGCACCAGGGTAGCTGCCCATGTTGCTCTTGCTCCAAAGACACATGGAAAACTCCACTATATACAGTGTCCATCCCAGCTTGTCTCATCACATTCCTCACAGAGCAAGAGGAATGAATGTGTGGGCTGTGGTTGCACTTCTTCCTTGTTACCTCTAGTTTATGCATCATCACTTGTCACAGCCAACAAACATCCTCTGAAGGATCTCTGCATGCGAGTGGAAGGTTCAGATCTTGCTCAATGAGGGATAAACAGTTTAAGAAGCTTAAGTTTAGCCCCTGCTACAACTTGGAGGAAGTCTCAGTTTTTGAAGGACAGCTGTTTTGACCCTGAAACAGCAGCAGCCCTGTAGGGACCCCTGATTTGCAGTGTCTGTGTGCTACAAACACTAAATAAAGCCATCTCTTAGTAACAATGGAAAAGGCTGTAAAGAATGAAACTATAAAATCATGACCCAAAGTGAGAAAACAGAAATGATGAAAGGCCAGGATGTTGTCCTTATCCCTGAAAGTCACACTGCAGCACAGCATTCAGGTCAGCTATGCTAACATCAATTTTTCGAGGGCTGTAACTATTTCCACTCCTCAACCCTCAAAGCTTCTCCCCCTCCTCACATGCTACATCCCATCATATGACTAATGAGTTTGACCCTTCTTCAACCCCTATCTGCAGACTCTCATGGCTCCGTCACTGTTTGCTTCCTGCCTTTATTAAATCAGATGGGCTGTGTGTGCTTCGAGTCCCAGGGCCAGAGGAACACAGAGAGACAGAGAAATAAGGGCCATCCTCTCAGAGCCTCCAGGGCTGTGTGCCTTCTATTTCCTCACTGCATTACTTCATGGATGTGCCACTCCATCATTTTTTCTCACTCCCAGGATAAAAAGTGCTATTTCCTCCCACTAGAAGGAGGAGGAGAGAAATACAGGCCTCTTACTGCAGGACTGCAATTAGAGGTTTTCCAAGATATTTATTATTGCATTGCCTTAACTTTAACAAGGGTGATTCCTTCCGCTTCCGTCCTCCTCATTCCTCTCTTCCTTTCCCTGCATCTTTCACCTTTTTATCCCTTCTCCCTGCCTAACCCACTCTGACCACGTAACGCTCTCTTAACATCAGTTACCCATCTCCTAAAGGGAGTTCATTACCAAATCTCTGGCCACTGGAGGATTTCTAACATATTGACACTGATTTTCGGGGATCTCACTGTGTTGGGATAGCTAGTTCATCTTGCTTTCTCACTTGTGTTTGGATGGGACTGAGAAATTTACAGGAAAATTCAAGCTAAAAACTTGTTTTGGAAATTACTCGTTCCTTCCAACAGAAAGATTCAGTAGAGATGGGTTAGTCTACCTCATCTGTCATGTGAGCTTTGACATCTGTTTGAGCCTTGGCAGATCAGTCTACTTGGCCTTTTGCAGAAATGAGGACCCCAAGACTTCTACTCCTGGTCTCACAAGAAGCCCATCACTTGGACTGCCCCCAATGATGGTTTCAATTCCTCCCCATGAAGGTTAATTAAATCTGACTATTCAGTTTCTAATCTGAACAAAATCAAATGTAGAACATGGTTCACAAAACCTGAGCTGCTTCTTTCTCCAACATAGCTCCAACACAGACAGCCACCCAGTATTAATAATACTCATAGTATTACAGCCCAAGACCGTCATGGACCTGAGGACAGCATTCACTTCTTACCGGTCCTGACAATATCTGACAGTTAAACATACCCAATTCGGAGATTTGTGTCACCCATTATAGTAAGTGGGACTTGAAAGTAGATCCTGGAATTGAATTCCACACTTTCCAGGGTGGCGGATGTATAAATACTGCATGGAAGCTCAATAAATGATTACTAGCTCTGTTAACAAGTGGCTAATGTCTTGTTACAGACTTTTATAAAGTCCAGTTGGTCAATAGGTTGCATTTAACCATGACTTATGATCACCTATATCACATAATAACCGTGCCTGTAATATGCTTACACAGTCTATTCATCATGCATTAATCCTGTTAAATTTATTTATGAATATACTCTTACTCTAATGTTTCACCAAATGGAGTAATAATAACTGGCAAAAGAAGAAGAGCTACACATTTTGCAGCTATGTTTCACCTATTCCAAGGAACAGACTTTGAATCAAAGATTCAGTTCAAATCCACTCCCAGAGATTAGATCTGAAACATTAGTTCAGGCTAAAAGCATCCAGAGACTCCCTAAATTCAGTTACAAGGAACACGGATCAACCAGATCAGAAGATGACAACAAAGGAGGAAAAACAATGAGATGTTTCTGGGGAAAAAAACCCATAGATCATAAAGGAAAAAAAAACAGAGCCACAAACTCCAGTGATAAAAGTAGAAGCAACTATTTCAAAATCTCCTATTCAATTTCTTTGCAATGAAAGCTCTGCTTACAAAGCCTTTTATTGCCTATATGTAGCTACCTCAAGCAAGGAACCATGCGGCACATACAGAATCCCAGCATGGTAGGGGTTCGAGGGCCCTGCAGAGCTCCTCCAGCCCGACTCCCTGCTAAGGCAGGTTCCACTCGTTCAGGGGCACACAGGAACGTGTCCAGGTGGGTTTGGAAACCTCCCAAGAAAGAGCCTCCACACTTTCCCTGGGCAGCCTGGACCAGGGCTCCCTCACCTCAGCACCAAAGGAGTTCTTCCTCCTATACCAGTGGAACTTCTTGTGTTCCAGCTTGTGCCCATTGCCCCTTAACCTGTCACTGGCCACCACAGAACAAACACTGGCCCTAGCCTCTTGACATCCAGCATTTAGGTACTGATCAGCACTGACAAGGTTCCTGCCCCTCAGCCTTCTTTTCTCCAGGCTCAACAGCCCCAGTTCCTGCAGCCTTTCCTCACCACACACATGTTCCATCCCTTCAGCATCTTGGTGGCCCTGCACTGGCCTCTCTCCAGCAGTTCCCTGTCTCGAGCTGGGGAGCCCAGAACTGGGCACAGGACTCCAGATGACGCCTCAGCAGGGCAGAGTAGGAGAACCTCTTTGACCTGCTGCCCACACTCTTCTTGATGCCACCCCGGATGCCATTGCCCACACAACACACGTTAACGCATCTGTGGCACTGTAGTGAAGCAGACAACCCCCTAAGACTGCACATCTTAAAGAGGAAAACTTTTGCATACAGATCCTTGTTTCTTGAGTTCCAGCTTGCATCTGTTGGTTCACTCTTACGTGTATACCATGTAAGGACTGGATCCCCATCTGCTTCATCCTAGTACTATATTCTCACCAACTGAGGAGTACAGGTTCAAAACCTCAGTAAGCATCAATTTATATTAACATTAGAGCCCTACACAGCCTTCAGGCAGCAAAAGCTGGTGCTTACATTCTTCCCTTTGTATTGCCAGAGTGGTAAACGTTAAATATCAGCTACAGTACATACAACTGTGAGGAGTTGTTGCTTATCATCTTAAAAATCAAGCGGTTAAAAGGTATTTCAGAAATACTTAATGGGATTTTCCCACCAGTAAAACCTCTGCTCAATGATACGTTTTAATAAGAACAGAATCAAAATCTCATTTATGGACTAAGAAGTTTGTACTAAGGGTAACATGAGGGGAGGCTTTGCCAGAGAAAACAGAAGACTTAATAAGAGAAGGGCTCAAGAGTATTAGTAAGAAAAGTTGTGAGCTGCCTACAGGCTTTTTCTCTTCTGGTATCAGAGTGGAAGAAAAGCCCCTGTGGTTGATTCATTATGCTGTTTCATTTCTTCATATATAATTTACATGCAATGTAAATATGGTAAATTATTATTTCTGGATTGCATTCTTGGGCCTTGATCCAAAGCCCACTGGAGCTGACAGAAAGGCTTCTAGGTTGCAAAAAATTTCAAACATTATTGAGAAACAGGCCTATTATATGCCAACACTTACTTGAAAGGAGTTTATATTCTAGCAAGGGTTAAAGACTCAGGCCCCAGCTCAGCAAAAAGTTAAGTACACGCTTAACTTTAAGGTTACACTCAAATCCCAAGTGGATCTAAAGCACATGCTTAATTGCTTTGCCAAATCAAAGCCAGTACAGATTTTATCTGAATTTAACTGCAGCTATAATCTGGACTACTGGGTAGCTGATACCACAATGAACTTTCTTGAAGAGCTTCACAACTTTCTTACTCTGGATCACAGAATCACAGGATCCATCTACAAAAAAAAAGAAGAAAAGGCCCTGAAGAGTAACCACAATGACTGGAATTGTAGTTTTAAGTTCAGGGGTGGAACAGTTCTGCATCAGTTTAGTTCTCAGACAAAGGCTTGCACGTGTTTTTCTTTTACATTAGCTTTCTTGCTCATTACTGCTGTTCTGATTTTCCCATCTTGCTGCTCAGAGGGCTCAGTGGGTAAAGCCACCTACCCCAGGAGCAGAAAAACCTCCTTATTTGGGTGGCAAAGCAAAGCCAAGTGTCTGAGCTCTCGATGCCTTCTAATCCCAGTAACCTAGTGTTGGAACAAGATGGCCTCAAAGACCTTTTCCATTAAAATCTTACAGACTTAATGATTCTTTGGGATAAAAAGCAGTAATTCACATGCTGCTTATGGCCTATTCCCCCCATCCTTTGACTCACACCTTCATTGCCTTGCAACAACACAGAACAAAACCTTCATGGATGAAGGAACTATCTTCAACTCCCTTGTTGAAGGAGAAGAGAATTTGCTCTCCCTACACTTGAATTTCAAAGCAACTTCCTAAACTTTCATCCTTTCAATGCATTTTATCAGCTGACGAAAAACAATTAGTCCTGTTCCTGAGGTTAGGAACTAAAAGTCTGGCAAGTTTAACTACAAAGAAATCAGCTGCTGCTCAAGTTACTGTGCAAGTATAAACAGGCTCCAGCATAGTGTCCTCTGTTTGTTGGGTTTGTTTTTATTCTAAAATGGTCTTTTTGAAATACATGTTTCCAAACTCACAACCCTAGTCCCAAAACTGTTAGCAGTTTTCCTAGGATCACACAGAAAGTCTGTGGCAAAGCAGTGACAACTTGGTCAGAAATCCACCAGTTTCTACGGTTGGTTCATCCATTTATCATGTCCCTTGCTTTAAACTACTCCCAACAGGGTATCCTCAGAAAGATAGGCTCAAGAGTTCCAAAGCCCTTTCCTTATATAAGTACTCTGAGTTACTTTAAGGTTTTCTTCCTCTTGCCCTTTATGTAAACAGCAAGTTTGGAAAGTAAGAACGGCAGCAAACAAAGAAAGCAACTTTATGTCTCCCATGTGAGTCCAAGTATTTCATCACAGGCTTCCTTGCTCAGGTCCTCCTTGTCACCCTGCAAATGCAGAGATTTGAGAGTGCACACACAGTGTCACAATCTTTCAGCACTCTTCAGATGGCCAAAGCTGCTGCTGCTTTGGGGAATATCTACAGAAACACTACAAAGCTATGCAGTGATTTGTTAACGTCATCAAGAATGAGGAAAGTTTACAGAGGAGGGAGAATTCATACATATTAGAACCAGAGAGACAGCTCTGATATGCGTGCTGGAGGTTTTTCAAGGTTACCATATGCCACTGGATTCATCCCAAGAGTCTTAAGGTAGAGGTGAGAAATGTTCAAATTATTTGCTTAACTTCAAAAGGGAAGATTTTTACACCTCTACTTTTTGGCAACCCTACTCTGTCCCAAGCCAAGAACTAGAAAACTTACAAGCAATCCAGCTCCATACCTCTGACCAATAGATTCCATAAAGTGTTGTAATAGTGGCTCACTTAAGTGAGCCAATTTTGAGAAAGGAAGATCTGTGCCAGTGTTACAAGAATTGCCTGTCAGAAGCCTCTTTACTGAAAAGAACATTTTTTCCCTGTAGATGAAAACTGGGATGGCCTTGGAGAAATATCAAAGCTACGTTTTGCACCACTGAAAACTCATGATGAACAGGCAACAGCTAATTCTCTCTCAGTTTATCATTTTCTTAAACAGCCTCTTAGAAACACGTTGTGGCTGTTAGTGGTTGCCCACAGAGAATGATTTGTGCTGACCTGCTTCATATGACCAGAAGTCAGAAACTGCCATGACACAGCAGAACTGTATTTAAAATATTTCCAGTTAATTTCTTTTCTCTCTTTTTGCCCAAATGAAACAGGAGCTGTCTCAGCTGCCACAGAGAACTGCTGCTGGACTCATCCTGGAGGGCAGCCCCAGGGCTGGGCAGGTCCTTTGCAGTGGGGCAGAAAGCCTCAAACCAGAACTAGGAGCTTGGAAGTCCCAGCCATTGGACTAAAGCTCCTCTTGGAAATTACCTTGCTGTTGTGAAGCAATTAGGGACTTTAAAAGTTCTAAATCTGCACTGTATCCAATGGCATCTTTTAGTCAGAGAGTCTGAAAGGTGCAGCAATACCACCAATATATTTCCAAAGCTCTTCTGTGCAACCAGCCCATGGCTTAACCTTCTATAGCCATCCATTTCGCTCTGGCTGCCAGTCAGAGGATGAGAACGATGGGTATTCCCCTTTTACAAAACCAGAAGATAATACACCACCCCTGAAGGTGCAAGAAGCTCACAGTGTAATAAATCAGGGCAATTAAGTGCAGAGGATTGCGTAGGAGCATGGCTTACGTCCCATAACCCCACTCCAAAGGCAGCTTTCGTGCTTCCACTCCCTAGCAAGCCAAGCAAGCTGCTTGTTTTACGAGTGCCAGAGCACCTTCAGGTGCAGATGGCTGCGTGCGGGGCTGTGTGTGCTGCTGCAAGATGAACAGTGCTGCTGTGTAGCTGAGGGGCTGCAGGTGAGAGCAAGGCAGAGCCCACACCCCGAGGGCCATCTGCTGTGCCCTCCCCACACCACATGGCACCGACAACCAATGGGTGGGAGCCGCACAGCATGGGGCAGGCAGGATTCAAGTAGCTTCCAAGCTGACAGACTGCCTCATGTCCTCTGCGAGTGATGCAATGCAACACACCAGCTTCCAGGTTCAAAAACACAGCAAAAGAATCTCGGCTGGCTTATTTGAAACCCCTCTGTCTGTAGTGTAAATAGTGTTCCATCTGAACGTGCACTTGAATTCTAATGAAAGCAGGATGGCCACGAACCAGCAATGTGCCCTCGTGGCCAACAAGGCCAATGGCATCCTGGGGTGGGTTAGCAGGGCTGTGGGCAGTAGGTGAAGTTCTCCTCTCCCTCTACTCTGCCAATGTAACACCGCATCTGGAATATTGTGTCCAGCTCTGGGCCCCTCAGTTCCAGAAGGACAGGGAGCTGCTGGAGAGAGTTCAGCACAGGGCCACAAAGATGATGGAGTGGAGCATCTCCCTTGTGACGAGGGAGCTGGGGCTCTTTAGCTTGAAGGATACTGAGAGGTGACCTCACTCGTGTTTACAAATCCATAAAGGGTTGGATATCAGGAGGATGGAGCCAGGCTGTGCTCAGTGATGGCCAACAATAGGACAAGAGGCAATGGGTACAAGCTGGAACAAAAGAGGTTCCAAAGAAATACAAGGAGGAATTTCTTCAGTGTTCAGGTGAGGGAACACTGGCAGGGGCTGCCCAGATGAGTTGTGGAGTCTCCTTCTCTGGGGACATTCAAACCCACCTGGACAAGTTCCTGTGTGACCTACTCTAGGTGGTCCTGCTCTGGCAGAGGGGTTGCACTGGATGGGCTTTTGAGGTCTCTTCCAACCCTTAAGATTCTGTGATCAGCTTGTTCAGATGGTAATTTACACACATTTTGTTCTATAAAGCAATATACTTCTTGTTTTTAATGTATTACTTTTATGTAGCAGAATGCATTTCCCTAATGAATCAAAACCCAACAGACAAGGTAAATCAGAAGTCTACAAAGGGCTAAACCAGAAATTGTTATTATTTAATGACTGGTCCAAAACCTGCAATGTCTTGGCAATAAATTCTTTCCTTATGGGAAAGTATGAAGAGCATGAAAATGAGGAGATTATCGAAAAGAAAACTCATCCCAAAACAAGGAGAAGTTAAAACACTCAACCTAGACATTTAGGAGCTTGGCAAAGCTCCTTCCAAATGTGCTCTCCCCAGCTTCTCCTCCCAGGACAGTTCTCCAACACAAGTCACAAGAAACTGCTATTTCAGTGGCTGGCATAGCTCAGACGAGAAAATGCTGGGCTGATCCCACACCTGGGTAGCATTTTGGTCACCAAAACAGGCTGCTGTGAGCAGTGATCACAGGGCACCATGGGCATCTGTTTCCTCTGCCCAACCTTTCGAGTTCACACACAGATGAGTTGTCGTATGGTCATGTCAGACAATAAACCAGGTGGTTATTTGTAGGTGTTTCATGGTTCCCAAGCTGTTCCTACAAGAGGCACAGAGGCCATCCACCTCTGACAGGATCCTGTGTGAAAACCTTGCAGTTGAACAACTGAGCTCTAACTCACACTGTCATTCTGTTATGCACTTGGCTCACATCAAGCCTGCTGGCTGCAGATATATGCCAGCTGCATAGGAAATTGTAGGGTACTTTTCTCATGCCAGCTTTTAGGTGTTGCAGACTTACTCATCCTCGTACCATCAAGCTGACACGTTCTTGATTTGCCCAGACTAGAGCTGGCATGGCTTGGGGAAAGACATTACTGGTCAGCTTCAGTTGACTCACTCCCAGCAGTTATGCAGTCAAGAGAACTGACATACAAGCATCCTACACAGAGCTTAAACTTTGCTTTACCTCTCCTGGAACAAAAGTGGTTTCTCATCCCTGTAATTATGTACACTGCCATGATCCTTTCACATTTCTGGAACACTTGGTTTCTTATGATACATATTTAAGCAGCTATCCTGTTGTGGGAGACTCTCATTTTGCATCAAAGTCCTGGCCCCTTAAAAAGTACCTACACGTCATATTCCCTGACAGCACTCACTGTTACCTCTAGACTCTTCCCCATTCCTGAGTGCAGGTCTCTCAAGCATACTCCTTATTTTACTCATCACAGAAGTGTTCAGGTCCCTTTAAAATCCCCATGGGTACTTTAAATGCCAAAGACATTCCCATTAGTTATCCAAATCTCAATGGACACTTGAAGGTCATTTGGAACTCCTGGCAATGCCAGTCTGTGTCTTCAGTAAAGTACTACAAAAAGACAGAGAACCTAACGTCACAGCAAGGTGGGTCAGATGCCAGCAGTGATTTTAACTGTGCAGGGAACACCCTCAGTGACAACTTTCTGTATCTGATTCTTAACAACCCGTTAGGGAACAAACAAGCATATGCAGGTATCTCCTCTCATCACACCTGAAGTGGAAACAAATGCTCACACCGTCCTCAAACATACACTCTGCCAAATGAGACCGCAGAAAAGCCTCACTGGTGACAAGGAGAAGCTGGAGCCAATGCTGACCTAGCAAGATCAACTCAATGTCCATGGAGTCAAATTCTAGTTTAAACATTAGTGCTCAGGAACACCAACTAATATTAATAGAGGGAAGAAAGGTTTACAGTGTATGGCTTACAGAATTTCATGTTGGTGAATTCATATGCAACATGCATCTACTTAAAGTGAATGTCACTTACAGTTTGTAGAATGAGAGAGTTCACGTTGTAAGTCCTATTATAACGAAACTACCAGTAGGTGCTTAACCAACATTAACCGTAGCTTCAAACTCTCACAGCTCAGGACTATGAGAGAGTTTCAATATGACCCACTGCTCCAAAGAGACCTTTTCTGTTAATTTATATAAAATCTCTCAGTATGAACACACCTTCGTGCACCTAATTTAGAAGGATCTCCCTTCAAAATAAAGGCTAGCAAAGCTACTATAATCCTACCCTATGAAAGCATTAGGCTACACTTACTACTACATTACATGCTACTATTAATATTAGCCTTACATGCTTCCCAGGGTTCTGAAGTTGCCTGAGTGTCAGCTCTGCTTCAGGCACTCCTTTGCAGGGGCAACATTTGAGAAAGAATACAAAGCTGAGGACATGAGAAAGACAAGGAGTTTCTGAACAGTGTGTTCTTTGGGACCATCCTTCACGGTCAGGGTTAAGACACACCTTTACAACTCTGCAGCTGTTAAGTGCCTGACATTTTGCTAAGACTTGTCTTTCAGATAGCAAATGAGTACAGTAAAGGCAGAATCAAAGTTAAACTTACAACATGATGCATTATCATGTGGCCAGAATTTCCTGCCATGAGGGAAAGAGCGTGCAAAGAAGAAGACGTATCTCTGAACATTTACTGTATCTGTTTCCCTGGAAGGAATTTGGAAACAGGAGTCCCCAGACATTAACTCCCCTATTCTGTACATCTGGGGCTAGAACTTGAGCTAAAAAAAAATGAATTTATCTGTGGGCATATAATTGCAAAATTCTTCCCTCAGCGGAACTCGTGCACTTGCATCTCCAGCATCTGGTATTGATTTGATTTGCAGAGGCCATTGATTGAATCCAGTATGGTGATTCCCATGTAAATAGCAATCATCCTCTGACATTGTCATTGTTAGGTGGGAAGAAAAAAGGAAGAACAGACAGGAAAAGCAAAATGCTCACAGGCCGCTTCCAATTTCCGTTGCTTGGTTCTGGATACAGCGTAGCACGAAAGCTGATGGAAAAGCTCGATACTGGCAGACTCCTCAAGCCCACAGGACAATGGGGCACAGGGAAAATGACCCATCTGCACAACAAGTTAATAACAAAGCAAAAACCAGGATCGATACCTCCAACGCCCAATACTGCCTGAACTGAGAGACCAAAAAGCAATTCAAGGTTAAACAACTATCACTCTGAACTACATCCAAACCTGAAACGTGGAGTCAGACTATTGAATGAGCTGGGAGTCAGATTCTTAAAGCACTCGAAAACCAGCAAATCAGCACCAGATTTCAAAGAATGTAACTTGTATTGAATCCCTTAACGAAGGGCACATTTCCAAAGGAGGTCATGCACTGGCAAGCTAAGCAATCATAAAAGTCCATTCCCTTCAGCAGATGGCTAAACAGGAATAAGGATTTCTAAAAAGATCCCCCTCCTAAGCCCAGCAGCCATGAGGAGGCACCAAAGAAACAACATAATCAGCAAAAAGAACTGCATCCCAATGATGAGATTAATGAAAGGAATCCAAGGAAGAAGACTCAGTAAACTACACACCTAAAGAAACAAGTTAAAAAGCAATCTCTAACAACAGTACTGAATTCTTCTTTATCCTGATACTTCTAAAAACATAGGAGAACAGTTTATGGCTTCAGCTTTAGATGCTCACCAGTGACATATTGGTGGCATTTTAAGGTCAGGCCTAAGCTCATCTACCTCCCCTCATCTCCCAGTCCTTTTCTAAGGGTGGTAAATCCAGTTCACTCATATGCAAAGAACTGAAAAATTCAATGATTAAAAAGAAATCTCCTACAGTTGGAGAAAGCTGATCTTTGATTAACAAATAAAAAGAGCATCACTGCCTATTCACTGACTGCTGTCCTCTTTCTGCTGTCTTCAAAGTTCTCTCTTCATCATTACACTTAGAAGTTCCTTCTGTTCTCAGTTTCCCAGACCAGGCTATCCCAAGTTCAGCCCCCATTTATTGCTTTTGAAATACATAGTTTGCAAACATCACATATGGCTTTTTGAGGTTTCCAGTTCTCCTAAAGATTCATTTCTTCCTTTGAAACCACTTCTCCTTTGGAGAGACTCAGATCTCTTTCTCCAAATGAGCAGCAAATACCTGGGTTCATTTAACTTGTTCGGCCAAGCAGATATGCAGAAGGCAGCTTCTTTTTCTCCACATAAAAAGCAAAAGATTTTGACCCCTTCTACTTTAGATTC
Source organism: Urocolius indicus (assembly GCA_013401255.1). Classification (NCBI taxonomy): domain Eukaryota; kingdom Metazoa; phylum Chordata; class Aves; order Coliiformes; family Coliidae; genus Urocolius; species Urocolius indicus. Next base: position 658,184 of record WBNH01004368.1, read on the forward strand.
ATGTCCAGAATACAGCAGCAATTTTCCCTCAACTATATCTATTTCTTACTAACTTGGCTGAATTGCAAAGTTCAGCACAGCAGACAACCCGAAGTCTACAAGGTGAAGAAAACTTTACTTCTTGTCTTTTTCCAGCTTTTGGGTTTTAGCTTTCAAAGGTATAATAGGCCCAGAACACCTAGACAAGGTCAGAGAACTTTTATTACATTTTAAAAGTCAAAGAACCTGTATTTAAAAACAAACCAAAAAAGATTTTCAAGAGTTTACAGAGTTTTAAAAAGCTTTTAAATAGCAAATAATATGTGAAGTAATATCAACTTCCTATTCTTGAAAATGGTTGTAGAAGAAAAAGAAGAGTTTTACTCTAGGAGTAAACTCTGGCAGAGGAGTTGGACTGGAGGATCTTTCCAGGTCCCTTCCAACCCTTAAGATTCTGTGGTTCTGTGAATCTGTTATTTTAAGTAACACTAAATTACCAAAGCAACATCTAAAGCCTTGTAGAAGGGAAAATTTCTGGAGCTACTAAAAGCAGAAAGACAAAAGGTTTTTAGAACAGCCCAGCCAACTCTTGGAGGAACACTTAGTCTAGATGTTTGTTTGCCAAATGAGACCTTTGACAGCTGTAAAGAGCTTGGTAGATAATACTGTGAGACAACCCAATGATAGTGAGCAAGGTGAAAGGAAGCATCCTAAGAGCTGTAACTATTGAGAAGCTAAAGTAAGTGAAGGCAAAATGTGACTTTTTTCAGTTTTCCATACTTGATTAGCACAATTGATGCCAGTGGTTATATGAAAGCAACTGAAGCCCCCACTAATAGCAGATGCCCTTTCTCGAAATGATGTACTCCTCTGACATACCAGACTAGCAACAGAAGAGTCTCCTCATCAATCTTTAAACACTTAATAATCAGGAGGTCTGTGATTCAGGTATGGACATTTCTGCTGTTCTCTCCAGATTCCAGCCACTGCAGAGAGGGTCAAAGGGCCAAAGGCCCCATTTCAGACATCTAAGCTGAAGGTTTAAAGTTAAAATTGATGTCCCTTCCAACAGTGCAGAACTTTCTGAAGTGTTTAAAGGAATCAGGTGGAGAAACTCTCTGTAGTCAATCATCCTTATGTTTGTAAATGCTTTTGACTTTGCTATTACTCACCTGACTCCCGTGCTTTGTGCTCCCCTCAATACATCAATATATAAACCCAGGTCATGGACAGATGGGTGTTACAACGCTTCCCCAAATATTAGTGATTTATTCCCAGCCTCTGAGATATTATTTTAATATATCTTACTTTGTCAATATAATTGTGATGGAATGCCCCTTCAGGTGAGTTGCAAAGGTGAAAAGAAAAGCACTTGAGTTCAAAGTAGCAAAGAAACGAGGAAAAGCACATGAGCAAGATGTATTAGATACTATCTTACAAATACCTGTGTTTCAACAGTAGTTAAATGAATGTAGATACAAGGCCTATTAGGTCCAGTTTAGATCTCATATGGCTCTCCCACCACACATCTTTGACAAACCCCACAGGCATGGCAAGTCAAGCAGGGTAAGACAGACTGGGTTATGCTTTCGTGTGAAATAAAGTCTACATTAATACAACTACTTTTCTCACAGATTTTAGAGTAATAGGAAGGTACTTGGAAATGTCCTACTGAAAGCAAAGGTTTCCTGTATGCTTTAGCTCAAAGGTGATACACATTGACCTAGATGTTACAAATAACAATATTCAGTTTTCAAAAAACCCAATGAAACCAACAGAAATAGTGATACCAATGTACCATTTAAAAAGTCTATAATGTAAGGAAATGCAAATACTGCTACTAACTCTAACTTTCACCGTTTCCTGCAGTGTAAGTAGTCTTACATGCTCCTGCATTTTCCAAGTGCAGGACTTAACATAGTAATCTGCACATGAAAAGATGTTTATCAGAACACAGACATGACATGCAGCCAGCCTGAGTAAACATCATGGTTCATAATTTGGGGTTTTTTGACATTTTGTGCTGCCTTAATGTTAAATTAATCTTGTTTTATTGCATTTAACTGAGCAGTAGTTGGAGCTGACAGCTAAGTTGCTACCACCATCAGAGCTCTGGGAACTGAATTTCTTTTCTCTTCATTTAAGCCAACCTTCTACAAGCTTCATTGATTTTAGTAGAAGAACTACCAGATCATACCTTCACGATGACAGAAAATGAGACTCAAAGTCTTTCTGAGAATCTTTCACCAACTGACAGATCACTCGTCTCCAAACGTGCTTTGTGAGGAGCAGATGAAATACCTTAAAATCTCTCAGCTTCTCCTGGAACTCCAAACCATAGGCACTTTCCTAGTATCTCAGGATCCAGGAAACAGTCATCAAAGTCAGCAGCATCTTATAAAAGGAAACCCCAACTGCCTTTTTATCTGCAAATTGGGCCCTGAAGTTTACCTACCCAGACTGTCAGGCTGAATTACCCATGGCTGACCAAGACTGACATTCTCTCACAAAGCCTCATTATAATTTGATTCTTCTTTTAGTAGATTACTGATGGACCAGGATATGCAGTAAGAGCAAGAGTATAAAATGTAAATGCACATATATAGTTCTTCTATCGCTTTCGCTCTCTCTCTTTCACTGTGTATAAACACAGCCTCTCTCTATATAAATATATAACAGTGCATCTTTGTGTACTGCAGCCCAGGGCTAATGTTGAGCTGACAATAGTGGCACTAATGCTAATGAATTCTGATTATTCGGATCGGTCATTAAACTAATAAGCCCATCTCCAAATTAGCGTGGCTGCTTCAGCCAGCGAAAATTTCATCAAATCTGCTTCATTATTTCAGACGTGGTGCACTTGGCGAAAGTGACTGCAGGAAAGGAGAACGGGACCCTCATCTGATAATTTTATCACTTGACTGCCAGACCATGAAAAAATCAGTGTGATGAATTTTTTTTTTCTGGGGTGGGGGGGGGGGGGGGAGGGGGTGGAGCAGAGGGTGTGTGCGTCCGTGTGTGTGCTGTTTGAGATTTCATGTTCCCTCCTAATTAAACTAAACCCATCCTCCTTTCCTCTGCCCTGTAACTGTTTTGTTTTTTTCCATGTCTTCCCCGCCCCCTTCAACATCTTCGTTCTCTTCTCTTCATTCCCCCAGGTCCTACTCTGCCCCATCTCATAGGCTTTGCATGCATGACCAAGGAACAGCTTTCAGCATCCAAGACAGAGGTTGTTGAGACTTTTTGTGAGCTATGCAGCAATACAGTCTCTGTCTTGCCCAACTCCAGTCTCCTTACACACAAATATTACCCTCTTTGCCTCCTCATCCTTATTGTTCTATTCATTTATGAAAAAAAACAAAAGCAACAAACATATCTCTTGGCTTTTTGAGTTTCCTTCCATTGTTTTTACTTGTGTTGTTAATATTTTAAATGTGATGGGGAACAAAGGTCTTAAGATTTTACACTTTTCTTTGTACACAAGCGTGGGGCGCATATCGCAAGCAAGCTGAGGAGACACAATCCCAGTACATGTAACCAAAGACACACACATATTTAAATGTAAACTCAAAATCACCTTTCATGGTTGTATTTTATAGTACACTTACGTCTGTATATAAATTAGAAGCACATTTCTAGACTTCAATGGCAATGCTGCAAATTAACCACAATGTGTCTACAACCACAATTGTTTGGCCACCGAGCAATTCAAGACAGACCCATCCTTTACAGAAATCCATCTCACTCATACACACCTATAAAGGTAAAGAGACTGATTAATTCCTCCAGTTACTAAAGTCAAACAAAACATTAAGGTATTCCCCAAACCAGATATGGATGTAAAAATAATACTCCAAAGTCAGAATGTAAATAAATCATGAAAGAAAGATCAGGCCTCACAGATGCATGAGCCTCATGAACATGCAGCCATGCTCACAGCTCCTCTCTCACTGTGTTCACAAAGACAAATCTTACACTCCTTTTGACACTGGATAGGCCTGATTGAAATTAAAGGGAGAATACATCATGTCAGTATGGTAGTAATAAAGCACTGGCCATCCCAATAGTCCAGGAACAGGAAAGGAGCCAAGGCAAAGCACTGACTGCTCCAGTACTGAGCCACTGTCCAAAATCCAGGAATACAAGTGAAGGAAGAACAGTCATTTCAAACAGCAGCAGCCATTCCTGCTATGGTCCATAATAGACTTAGCAGGACTTTAATAGCAAAGGTACGGAAGGCACTCAGAGAATTTACATTGTTCCCAGAGTCTTCAATTTCTAGCATCGTTTTCCTCTCAAAAGTTTGGATTTATTTCCCATGACTAATAGCTTTCCAGAGTCACCTAGACTCTCTTTATCTGTGAAAGACAAAACAAGTGCTTCAAAAAGGACTACTCCTTTATTTCAATCATGCTTCTTATATTTCAAGATAGGATGAATACTCCCTGAGAACAGCCCATTTGTCTTCATGACTGCAAGTATAGGCAGTTCACTTTGACTTGACAAAAGTTACAAGTTTAAAATTAGAGAAGTTCCGTTCTAGACCAAGGCAAAATTACTCATGATATATCCTAGTCTGGCAAGGCTGAAGCATCTAGGTGCACAAGATTGGTCTGCAACATAAATAGTTATAACTGAAATAAGACATTGAAGATAAAGTTGACTGGCAGCCGACCAGGTTGTCAACAGCATCACATACAATTGTACAGATGCCTTCTTAAGAAAGGTACCAGAATGTTATCCTGCCATCAAGCATATGAGCTCTAAATACTAACAGGAAAGCAGAAAGGCTATGGATCTAATGTCATCAGCTCAGTGAGGCAAACAAAACGTATGCCCTCTTAGTTGAATCTCAGCCTGTTTGCTGCTTACTAGATGTCAAGCTTCAGCATGTTACATTTTCCACTCTGCTAAAGTATTCTTCCTCTCCCCTTCCCATCACCTACTTCCACGTCCTACTTAGTCATCTCTCCTTACAAAAAAACACAGCCTATGGACCTCAAAATAGACAGATATCTTATCTAAATGCTCTTTGATTTTGCACAGATGGTTTCATATAGACTGTTCTTATTATTCTGAACAACAGTCTGAGCTTTCCAACAGAACCTCGCTGAAATCTCCTTCTTGCTTACACTTAGGAGGTTCAGGGAGATTTGGCTCCTCTTCCTTGCTGCTCTGCTAAACCTTCAGAGCTCACTTATTCAGTAAGACGTTTTGGTCTAACTTTAGACTTGAAGAACTGAAAAGCTAAAAGCCAATTAGTCTGACCAAGGCTATATAAGATAGTAGCTAGGAAAGGAATGGACATTTTGTGACTGATAGTGTTGGCTATTAGAAATTCTTATTTTCAAAATTCAGGTTAATTATAGTCAGAGAGGGATCTCTCTTGCTAGGCCACATGAAAAAGGAGGAGGGGATAGCAGTGACAGGTACGTGCCAAGTCTTCAATAAAAGAACACGTGGTCATCATGGAAAGCGATGTAAAAAGGAGCTTCTCACCTGAACGAGGAAACCATAGCAGCACTGTCTTTCCTCTGCTCCCTTGGAGAAGAAAGTCAAACAAGCTCAAAAGCAAACTCAGAGAACAAATGGCCACAAAACACAAACCAAAATTTCTGGGGAAAATACTACTCTGGAAAGAAAAGAGCTAGAGACAACGTGAGCATGCAGCTCGGAGAACAGAACGAGGAACCAGGCTCTGCTACTTGCTTTGATGAGACTCATCAGAATATTTATAAAGGGGCAAAATGCATTCCCATACAGTGGTACTGGATGAACATAAGCTAGGCTAAATCATGGACAAAATAGGAGGTAACAAATACATGCAGTTCCTAAATATCACATGGCAGTGTTTGAAACAAAGTCCTACATTGAGAAAAGGAATGTAAAGAAGACTCTGGATGTCGAGTACTAATAGTAATGGTAACCTATCATTTAGGAATATCTTTCTCTGCCACCATAGTCTTTCCAAGACCTTATTTATTCCACTCTCCAAAATATTTAAAGTAGTATAAATCTGAAACTAGAACTCACAAAATATGGACTATGAATTAGAACCTTCCTTCTTCAGTGACCCTGGAGTGAAGGTGAAAGCACTCAGCAACATGCAAAAGAAAGATGTAACACAGACTTTCAGACATTAGAAGAATGAAAGAATAGACAACATGAAATTAAGAGCTCAAAAACTGCAAAGCAGCCTTGCTCAGCCAGAGGGACTGGCTGCATCTCAGCCATTGCCTCCCACTTCTGCCCGTTTGTGAGAGACATGTCACAGAGAAGGAGTCAGAAAACACTTTTAAAGCCATGACCGTGGAAAGGCATTTAGAAAAACATTTCACTAAGCAAGGCTGCTTGACCCTACTATCCCTTCAAACCAACATTGCAGAAATAATTCACGTTCTTCTTTTTGCCCAGGAAATAGTGACAGTCAAGATACAGGTATATATATATAGAGAGAGAGATACACACGCACATATAGAGCAGGTTTGCTATGAGAAAGGTTCAAGCTCTCATGTCCTATCGCCTGGAGGAGGCTGGGACATTTAGCTCATCCTCTGAGAGGGCCAGAGAGACCTTTAAAAAATGACATCCAGTTTGGGAGCCCTCAGATTCAAAGAGACAGGTATTCCGGTGGCCTTCTCAACTTCTCAACTCTCTTTTCAATCGTCAAGACAAAACTTCGTTGCAGACATGAACTATCCCCTCCTCTAAAAGGCCTCGCAATAGATCTGTGTCAACAGTGATTAGCTGTTGCCTGGCACGTCATCCATTTGCCATTTGTTAGGCCAAACATGCCAACATTGGTAATCTAATCTTTGGCCGGCAACGGCCTCTTCCAGGTTAAATGTATTAAAAGAGTCAAGGAAACCGGGCTTATTTCACAGGCTTTGGCCTGCAGCTTTCTAACATGGCCTGACCCCCCTTCCCGCCCCCTTCCCCTGGAGATTGCAGGGGTCAGGACCTCCACAGCATGGAGCTGAGTAAAACACTAACAGAGAGAGATGAGAGGATATTGGAAACATATTCTCAAGGCCTCAGTGCTTTGGAAATCTGAGAAGAACATGAGGCGTTAAGTTAGAGCTTTCACTGCTGGGTTTTGTGGGTCCTTTAAGAAAAACATGTTTCAACAAGAATTTGATAAAGATATCAGTAAGACAAGGTTGAGGGTTTTTAACACAGCAGCAGCATAAAATGTAGTTCTCTGTTCATGAGAGCATCCGTGTTACAAGACACCTCAACCCACAGTCTATGTGTTGGGAAGAGGGATGCTTTGCTTTTAAGAAAATATTTGAACTATATCAAGTATATCTTCTCCAGCAAAAGATTTCATTTGTATCTGCCTTGGCTCTGGATACATTGGAACCTAACAGCACTACTTGGTACCCTGGCAGGAAGGAAAACTCCTGGGATTTCTTAAAACTGAGAACTATGTAGCTGAAACCTAATAAAATCACCATCGGGACTCTCAAGGAGTTGTTTTTTTCTCTCTAGAGGTAAAGAAATTCTCCTATAGAGGTGCCACATACCTGTTCAGGTGATCCCTTGGAGCGCTGTCTCAGTCACAGCAGCAGACTGAATTCCCTAAAGAGAAAATTTTGCTAAAGTTAGAGCTGAAAAAAGAATCAGACACAGGGTCACAGAATCTCAAGGGCTGGAAAGGACCTCGAAAGCTCATCATTTCTTCAAGGAAGAAATTCTTCCTTGTATTTCTTTGGAACCTCTTCTCTTCTAGCTTGTGCCCCTTGTCCTATCATTGGCCATCACTGAGAACAGCCTGGCTCCAGCCTTCTGACACACACACACAAAAGGTACACAGGATCAATCCTGGCTCCAGCCTCCTGAGACAGTTTCTGCAGCACTTTGAAATCAAACTGCAGGTGAAAACACAAAAGATTTCCCAGAAAGTTCTCTTGCTTTGAAAACAATACTCAGGATATTCCACCAATGACCTCTCTCTGGCTTTAGTCCACCACAACAGCCAGGATTGTATTAGCTCCCAGTAAGCTCATGGACACGAGTTGCCCAGTCTCATTATTATAATTCATTTTACTTGCACGTTTCCCTCCAAAGATTAGCTTGGGACATGCAAATCCTCTACCCTGTCAACATCCCTGTACTCAGAGGAAATTTCATACTTGTAAGGATAGAAATGGTAACGAGTTACGCAATGACCACTCTGAATGAAAGACAACTTACTTGTGCAGTGTCAGACTCCACACTTACTTGATGGAAAACCTTCGAGTGCCTCAGTACAAAATTCTGTTTGCATGTTGGTTCTTTCCTTTGGGAGAAATTTTTAATCAGGCTAAAATATTTGTGGCAAAAATGTAGTCTGTTCCTAGGCACTGAGAGTTCCCAGATGCTCACTGAATGCTAACTTTGGGAAGCCAGTTTCTTCTTTGTAGTTTGCTTGGTGGTAATGTGTATTTTTTATCAGTTATTTCTTTGGTGCTAACTCATTCAACATCAAATAGGCTGCTGACACCAGTCTGTGGGGTAGGAAACAGATACAAAGGTGGAACCAATCAGTGAAGGAAGAATGATCAGCTCATTGGATTGTGCTGGTAATTTGGTGCTACACACATACAGAACCTGACACCCAAAAGGCAGCATTTAATACCACTGATGCTAAGTGGAACAGACAGGACATAGCAGCTGCAAGCAAACTTCACTTTCTTTAATCCTGTGTCCCTGCTCAACATCCCCTTTAAGAGAAGAATGAATTGGGGGAGATGTCTATGATCTGTCTGAAGAGATGACAGACAAGACTGAGGCTTTGGGGGCTTGCTAAAGCACAATGACTTTGGGCAGTGAAAGATAAGTGCCATCCCATTCACCAGCTATACTTAACACAATAGGCCAAAAGTGATAGTGATCCAAAAATCGCTAGACAGTTTTAATTCACATGGCTTTTGCCTGTGCTTCCAAATATCTGTGGTAAGAAAACAAGACTTTTCAAATGAGATCATCCTATGATACTCAAAGGTTGTAAGAAATGTCCTCTGAGTTTTGCATTTTCTGATTCACACTTAGAAAAGGCAGAACTGTGTCACAAAAGCATTTTGCCTCACTTTTCCCAATTGCTTGCCTCACATTTGCAATAAAAACTCATGGCTTGAAGGACTTATTTTACCTGTTAAATCCACCTACAATGCAGACAAGTGAAAAGGTCCCCTGAGAATGACCACACTCTCACACGGGTGTGATTCAAAGACCTGAGAGCTATAGGAAATATCTAATTTATATTGAGGACTTGGGAGAGACTGCTGCAGAGTTCAGCTGAAATGCTCCAACCATAACCCCCTTAGGACGGGTCCTTCCTCCAGTCTGGAATCTGGAAAACACTTCCCTTGCTCATATCCCCTTTGAATGATCTGTAAGATCTGGCTACAAAGCTTACCTCTCCCCTAGATTATATTTCTCCCCCAGAAAGAAAAGTTAAGTGAGTTCAGGAAATGTTTTCTATTTTGGACAATGCTTCTATTTTCCCTATTTACTATGTGAAGTCTCAATACAAAGTCAGAGCTGAGCATGACTGTATTTATAAATATGTTTATTTTAGTGAATTTGATGGGATAACTCAACATTTCCTGGACTGGCCCAAGTCCATCCTTCAAAACATTCTTTTCCTTGCTGCTCTTTGGTTTGAGAGTTTTGTTGGTTTGTTTCTCTTTTCTAATTCACAAGGGTGAAATGCAGTGAAACCTGATCCAGACACAAATCTGAGACCTACTGGTGTCAAACAAGTTTGGTATCAGATTTGTACACAGATGACTTAAATTACTTCTTACTGGCTGCTGTGAATTTTGAATCAGGCCCTTGAACTGCAGGCATGCTTTCTTTCTGAAGGAAGCTGTTTAGGGTTCTTCAGCGCTGTTAAGAAACAGAAAAGGAGCTGCAGTGGTGAATTATTGGCATGACATTACTCTTGGGACCCCAAAAAAGAAATCCTATTAAATAGAGTCCTTGTGATCTCATCGCTGTGTATTTCATGACTCCTCAAGAGGTTCTGCTAAAGTCATTCACAGAAAATTTCCCCTGGAAAAGCTCAGGGGAGAAAGGGGCTGGATCACCAGTTGGTCTGTTTAGCATTTACTGCCTTTGAAAGCAGAGGTTTGGGTTTTTTTTCCCTGCAAGCAGCACCACTGTCTACAGATGCATGGAGATTCCTGGAGGAAAACGAAAATGTAGTCAGGATGCAATATTTCACAACCTTGTCTCTTGATAGGAAGCCCTCAGGTCACAATACACCTTCATGTATTAGAAATGTACTACTGACACTGCTCCCACTGATGACAATTACCTTTAAAATACACAGCCAGAAGTGACACTGTAGTACAACAAGGACACACCTTACTAAACACCTGAAATCTTAAATAAGCATAGGCCCTAAGCAGAAGGCCAGAGAGAGCTATCTCTAAGATACCACCAATATTCGTTATTACAGAGGAATCTCAAACCAATACACTCCCTGAAAATGAACAATGAGGTTTTAATACAGCTCTCCTTTACACACGGGCTCCTTGGATGTGGACACCATTCACTACTGATCCAATCTCTCTGGATGTTTTCCATCTCTTACAGACCCTGGTTACTGATTACATTAATTCAGCAATTGTAGGAAATTAATTCTTACCAAGACATGATCTGGAATCACTCATCCTTGCTCAATTCCATTATCTTTTCTCACTATTTTTAAGCATATCAGTCAGGATAAAGAATTTTAAAAGCACTCTACTTATTGCTTGCATAGCCAAATTCAAGGCTGCAGCGCTCCCAGTACCTACAACTGGAAAGAGCAATGACAGCCTCCTCTGAGCCTACCCCAACACTGCTTTGAAGGCTCAATTTCAAATCCACAGATTCAGCTCTTCTGGGCAGGCAGAGTCCATGAAAGAAAGAACAGGCTGGTGGGTTGGAACTCCCAAGTTTATACAGCGAGATGACAAGTCTCAGAGACACAGTGAGACATATCAGGATACAATAGAAAAGAGCTTTTCCAAAACAGTGAGTTCATTTCATTGACAGCTGCTCTGGTATCTTCACGAGAATACAGCAGAGGAATCTCAGTAATTTTATCTACTTTTATATTCTCTGAGATTAAAAAACAAAAATCTCCCACTGAGGATAAACTGTACATGCAAAGAAAAGTATCTTTAAAAGTTGAGATTGTAATTATATACAGTACAGTCCACATAGATAATCAATGCCATGTTCAAGAGCTACATAAAAACTACAGCTTTAAAGATTGATATCAGCATCGGGCAGTGTTGTTTCCCCATTTACGTCCAGAACTGGCCAGTCTGGTTGGTTTCTCCTTGGCACGAGGCACAGGTCTTACACATCATGCCACCCCAGAAACACACCACAGGTTAATCTCCATTTCACCAAACCCTCCTGTGGGCAGTGTACATCTTTTCTGTGAACCACACAAGGGCTTGGGCATTATTTAACTTTCACACACAAAGGTGAAAGCCAAAAGAAGCATTTTCAGCTGTTCTGAATTGTTTTATCGGGTCATTGTCTCACACAGTTTTAGACGAGGTCCCATTAGAAATACATCCATTTCTTTTACATATTCAACAGAACAAGGTACCTGTAATGTTCTGTGCTGAAATATTGGCAACATATGAAAGAAATCTATTTCTGCTCCAGTTTCCTCACCCCATGGGTCCTAGGCTGCAGTCTAGCTTGGGTTGACTACTCAGATATGCTTTGTATTTTTTTCTGACATTTGCCACCAGAAAAGTGCTGCCATAAAGTTCAAAGCTCAACACAATCTGAAGCACAAAGGCTCCAAACGATGTTTGGCTGAAGTGCAAATGAAGTACAACTTACTACTAAGGGTTTTTTCTCACTATCAGGTATTAGCAGAGACTTCCCTCACCTTGACCTCTACTGTGGGATGTTATCTCAGCTCACACACAGACTTCACTGTCACCAAAATGGTGACATTAAGTCACACAAAAGGCTGCCCAGGGAGGGTGTGGAGGCTCCTTCCTTGGAGGGCTTCAAAACCCACCTGGACACATTGCTGTGTGACCTGATCTAGGTGGGAGGTGCTTCTGCTGGGGGTTTGGACTGGATGAAGGTCCCTTCCAACCCCTACCATTCTGTGTTTCTATGAAAAAGCTTCAAGAGTTTTCAAAGGAAAAGAATTTGACAACAGATCATTTAGTGTTCTCTGTTTTTGGTGGGGTTTTTTTTGACAATACTTCACACTATTAATAGTAATATAACAGAAATAAATAACTTTCCTTAAAAATTCACTTGTGTCTGAAGTTTCTAGAGCACATAGTTAGTGTCTCTGGCAAATACAAGCAGTCTTCCAGGAAACCAGAGTTTAACTGTATTTCTGATCTTTTCAAGACACAGGCAATATAATCTTTATGTTTTAAAAAAATAAACATACAAAGAGAAAACAGACTTTCATTATAAAGAAGAGAAATAAGGCCAACCTCAACAAACAAACAAAAAGAACAATTGCTAGGCAAGTCTTTTGCAAGTCATCTTCAACCACACGTCTGCTTCATGGCTGTCTGCACAAAGTCACCATAATCAAACTTCTTTTCTCGTGTAATGAGCACCATTTTTTTTACAAACTGACTCAACCAAACTCTGTCCTGGATTACAGCTACCTTATCCTCTCCTTTGCAGCAGGTGAAGGCAGCACTTGAATGAAGGGAAGTCTTCTCTTTATTTAGAAATCACCTCTTCTCTGCAACTTAAAACAAACAAAGGGGGAAAAGCAAGTATTCTGTGCTGGGAATTAGTAAGCAAGATATAAAATAGACTAAAAAACAAGTAAAATCAGATTTCTCTTTAACAGTGAAATTGTTAGGTTTCTATCTGCATCCAATTCATGTTGCATTTTGTCTTTTGGCTGTCACAGACTCCTCCAGGTGGGAGCGTACACCAGTACGTCTGGTAGCTTGATCCATGTGAGCTGCCAGGGCAACAAAAATTGGGCCTTAACCCTTTTTTGGGGGTTTGTTTTCCCCTCCTTTTTCTTTTCCTCTTCTCCTTTCTTCAGAGGAGACAAATTTCTCAGTGCTGCCAGTCTCAGGGGCGAATGTGGGAGAGGGGAAAACAGGGAAAAAAAGGGTAAGATTAAAGTTCACTGAGGTTATAACGTCCCAACAGAAGAAAAGACATTTGGCCTGCTCCATCTTAGGCATTGTCTAAAGGATTTTTGCCTCTGATAATTTGTTCCTTCCGCTGAGAGTGCTCCATACGTGAGCTCTGCCTGTAGCTTCCTTCACATCCCATAAGGAAAGACAATATATCCTAAATACCTTCTTGATATATGGCAAATAGCCGCTTTCAATTTCCAATCACTCTCTTCACTTCTGCCCATATGTTGATTGGAATCTACTCTGAAGATGATGCATATTTATTTTCTGGTGTGGGTACAAAGCAGGGGAAGCTCCCAGAAGTTAACTTTCTGGGGATTTTAAGAAATGGCTCTAAATTACAGCTGAATGGAGGGACCTTCTGATACAAACAGTTCCCCCAACTCAGCAGTAAATCACACGGCAGACATGTCTCATGCAGCTGGAAGGGTAGGGGAAAGTGGTCTCTCTTATCAGGAATAAAAGTTACAAAATATTAAGCTGAGGAGAAAGGCCAAGAAGGATGACTAAGAAAATAAATGGAAACTTTCCTCTGTACAGAACTTGCAGAAGTTTCGTGATTTGAGGAGTGGAAATGTTCAAGAGAAGAGTGAGGAATGCCTGTGCTATTTATATGCCACAGTTTTTACCAAGGCATAGTTTATCATTGTATAGTTACTTTGCCTTACCCTGCTATGCTGCCTCTTGTAGGCAAATAGGACCAGATCTAGAGATATCTGTGTTTTCAGAGTATGTTTTAACTAGTGTTAGGATGAGCAGTGTGATGCTCTTGGGATTATTTGAACACAGTTTAGACAGGGCTTTGGTTGCTCCTGTAGAATTTCTCACAGTGTGGCAGGGATTTTCCTGAATTTCCAATGCTGACACCACGGTCCTAGATCCAAAGAGAAGGAATTGATGAGATATTTATTCCAGGCTGGACTCCTTATCACCTTGAATCTCATCCTAATGCTACCAAGATGCAGAGAATCCCTTATTTTCTATAAAACTCTTAACAGCTCACAGTCACCAATTCACTGCCGTAATAAGCCCAAAGGGAAGAACAAGGTCATCCTGATGAACGAGACAAAGCCAAGCAATGAAATGAAACACAAGATCAGAACCTGAGGATGTGACAAATGTGATCTTAAACACTGTTTCATTTCAGCTTTACATCCCTTCTATTTCCAGTGACTCCTGCTCACAGCTGGTCTTATTAGAAACAGCCAAGAGATTTTATTTGAGGGGAAAAAAAAAAACCCTTGAAAAAGACACTGGTTTTCTTTCTTCTTTGTTCCTTTCACAGAACATGCATGCCTTTAAAAGATTACAATCAGAATCTCATCAGTAATTTCCATCCAATTCAAATTAAAATGTCATTAAAACCCTTCATTTTGTCATTCCTTGTTTTCCTGAGAAGGGCAGCGCAGGCTTCCCTCACAACAGATATCCAACAGCCATATTTGCACAAGAAGGAAAATTCATCCTTCTTGACTTATTTTGCACCAGCAAATACTGAAATCCTTTACAATTTGGGAGTGTATCCATTTGTTAATTTATTATTTGAAATTAGCCAAGCAATTTTTATAACCCTTTTCATGACCTCTAGCTAACAAATGACTTGTTACTAACCCTTCAAACTTTCCACACAATTAAAAAATGATTAACAACTGGTGAATGGGCTACAATTGAAGAAATTAGGTTGCAATTAAGAAGACATTTAAATGAATGTTTAAAACTACTTGGATTATAATTAAAACCAGATCAACTACGAAGGTCACTCTAGAGTGGTGTTCTCGTGGCATCACAGATAACTCAGCCAATAAAGCTGAGCAGCGAGATTTTAGTGGTCACTATTGGCACGGGACTGTGTGTGGCTGGAATCTTCCTCAAAGGATTAACTGAGCCAACCAAAGCCAGAGGCTAATCTTAAAACTGACCCTAGGCCTCATCCTTTCAGCTACAGTCTTAGTGTAGTCTTTTCAGAAGAAAAACTTGCTGCATTTCTCCCTTGAGAGCATCTCAGTGTTGTACCCAGAAAGGAGATGAGGAATATGATGGCATGAGAAGAGAAGAGATACTAGAATCTATCAGCCATGGTGACAAGAGAGTCCCTCATCAATGTAGGGCTGAAGGCCAGGGAATTGCACATAAAGTACTGGGAACAGATGGTTATTCTTGTCTGTTCTGCCAATTTCAGCCATATTTCAAGGCACTCCAAGAAAAGGATTGTCAGTCTTCTTGGGGGGGGCTGGACACCCATTTTGAATGGCTTTGAGAAGTACGGAACATCTCAGTCAAGGGCTAATTCTTAACCAACTCAGCACTGAAAAGCCATCCCTCACTTTGAAAAAAATGCCATCAGTATTTATTCAGTTTATTATTTATGCAGAACAATTGCTCTACACAAAGCCAGTAATTACTAAATTCAAGCCAAGAAAACAGTAAAGATTGATGTGAGTCTGGGCTTACACAAGAAACCACACAAAATCAACCCAAAGAAACACACAAACAAAACACTAATTATTTTGATCATTCACTTTCTTCAAAAAAGTAACTAACTGCAGTATTGCTATCAAATGCAAGAACCTGGGAAGACACACTGTGCACTGTTTACTCTCACGGACATTCTTTGTGAATGTTCCATCTGGCCCACTGTCACTGACCAAAACATCACCTTTTACTGCACTCGTTGTCATTGTAATTGCTTCTCCCTCTTCATCACCAAATAGAATCAGAGGATCTTAAAGGTTGGAAGGGATCTCAGAAACTCATCCAGTGCACCCCCCCTGCCAGAGCAGGACCACGTAGAGCAGGTCACACAGGAACTCATCCAGCTGGGTTTGAATATCTCCAGAGAAGGAGGTTCCACAGTCTATCTGGGCAGCCCCTGCCAGTGCTTCCTCACCTCCCATACCCATCCTTTATGGATTTGTAACATGAATGAGGTCACAGAAACGACACTGCATTTCAAATCAAATTACTACAGAAGAAGACTTCATCATTTCTGAATTCCCTCAATTTTTTCTGCTCTGGGGAATAAGTTCTATCTTTCTTTTGTATTTTGTCCAGTTCCTAGCACCCAGCCAGGCCATCCCAAACCACAGGACACACGGCTGCATCTGTGACCACAACAGAATGGGTGCATGTTGGTTTGCAGCACACATTCTCCAAAGATGTTGCATGGGAGCCTCTGTCAGCATCTTTAAAAGACTAAAAACTCCACTGGCCATATTGACAGCTGTCCATCTGGAGTGGATGGCATGAACCAGTTCTGTATAGCGAAAGATAGCTGCTTCTCAGCAGCCTCAAAGCCTGGTATGGGGAGATACACTGCCTTCTTTCGCACCACATCCCATTAATCATTTCATCCCAATCCCAGCTCCTCATGCTGTACGAAACACTTAAGGAAGGAGAGTGCAAGTGAAATTACTGACTTAAAATTAACAAGAGCTTCTGCTTTCACCTCACTAGACTTGCCACCTCAGAATCTCTAAGTAGGTAGCAAGAGATGGGGAAACTGCACCACAGTCACTTCCCCACAAGCACTGACTTACCAAGAGAACTAGTCTAGCCCCCAGCTGCCTTTACAAGAGCCTCTGGATCAGATTTGTTCCATGTAAGTCCTTGTAGCTCACTTGTTTCTTTCTTTTCAGGACACAGGCTGAAGGCTCTTTCTAACATTCAAAAGTTGTAAGACTAAAACATTAATTATCTCAGCTGCTATGCCTGGTAAGAAAAGAGATGGCAAGTGTTCAAGTACAGGGGTTTTCAGACACACTGTAGGGCTGAGACAGCTCAAGAAACTGGTAAGGCTGGCTGTACATTTTTTTAAACTGTGCCTGCATATATGTGATGTATCAAGGGAACTCTTCAGCCTCACCTGTACAGAGCTGAATTTGGTCCTTGGTTGGAGTACCAATTGCCATCCTCAGGCTTGCTCCACAAAACTGAAACACAACATTCAATTCAACTGAGTGTTTTTTTTCCCTAAACAGGAAGACTGATGCAGAACAGGAAAGACAGAGCTTTGAAAGAGCTCAAACAGTCAGGAAAAGCTATGTAAAAGAGCTGCAAATGAGACTGAGGTTTGAATTGGGGAAGCTGAACCTTAAAATGGAATAGAGCAAGGGGTGATGTACAAACTAGCACCAGTAAGCATCTCCAGAGAAAGTGGAAACCAGTCAGTCGGGAGTAGCTAGGGGTGCCTTTATTCATGTATCAAACACAGCAGAAGGAAAATGTACAGACAAGAATAAAGACAGAAGAGGACGAGAAACTGTGAAACTCTGTGTTGCACCAGGTCTCCTCAAACTAGCATTACCAACCCTATTCCTTCCAGAGAATTCAATACTCATTGAAGTTACTATTAAATCGCAAAGGTGGGAAAACACAACAAACTGACCTTTTGAGACCAAATCCAGGCCTGAGGTGAGGCCTGTGGAGTAGTTTCAGCTTCTCCTGGGCCTGAACTGAGCTCCCACCATCCACTGTCCCTTCTGATGTCAAGTTGATGGATTACAACTTCCTAATGCAGGACTGATGCATTATGACATCCTAATGTTGGGACGATTGATTGTGACTCTTTTTTTAAGTATGGCTTACTAGGCAATTATTGACACCATCCGTGCATTAGAGCCCTAATTCAGCAAAAAAGGGCTGACAGGCCAGTGCTGTGGGAAAAGATTAACCTATTCCAAATTTTATAGATCAGGGTGAGACGGGGCTTGTCCTGGGACAGGGCCACCCTCTCATTACAGGCCTTTGGAGACAGCAAAATCTAAACAGTTTATGCCACATCTTGAAGAAAATTGCTTTATCCCTTCACCTTTAAGTGGATTCAGACGCTGCCAGTTGACTTGGGAGTGCTTTGGGGTCAGTGCACACACGCCAGAATATTGAGGGGAGGGGGGGAAATGCAAAGAAAGGAAAGAGAGAGGTAAAAGCCAATGCTGTCAGCTCCTACCCTCTAACATCTGTGAGTAATGGAAGTGCGGAACCAAGGCTGGGAGTGGGGAGGTGAAGGGAGAAAGGGATGGTTGTAACAGTGACAAACAAGTCTAAAGGGAGTTCTCTCCTCTCAAATGTCGCTGGGGGAAGCAGACAGGAGACGGGGGAGGTAAGGAAGAGAGAAGGTCACGGCTGTAATACCCAGAGCGAGTGGACAATCAAATGTTTGCAGCTGGGCTAGGAAATGGCAATCCAGTTGCGGAGCACATCTGGCTCCCTTGCTGCGCGCCATAGGGGCCACCTGGTTTTAATCATGCTGGGATCACCTTTGAAAAACAGAACTTAATCATAGGCCTAGTCCTAGCAATAGTGTTACATCCAGACTTCTCTCCAGGGGAGCAGAGGGCAGGAAGGGGGGAGAAGATGAGGGGGAAAAAAAAGAAAGAAAGAAAGAAAGAAAGAAAAGAAAGAATTTCATCCATGTTTTGCTCAATCAAGGCTGGAACTTTGTCAACAATTTCCCCTTTGTCAGGTTAAAGGGAGTCACTTTTGATTTTCTGCCTCTTTGCACTCAATTCCTGTTTAGTTTACACTTTCCTTATTGTTATTTAGACAGGTTACATGTGTGAGGGTGCACAGCAAGTAGAAAAGAAGCTATTTCAGGATGCACTGGTTTTTCACCCAGCCTGTTCCCAACACAGACAAGCACGTTGTATTTTGGATTAGAGGTCTTACATGTTTTCTGGATGGTCTTCCAGAACTCAGCTAGGGGTGCCATGAGGACAAGCCTCCCTTGGCTCAAAAAAGGCCCCAACAGCATCATCCTTCAATGTAATGGCCACACTGGGTCAAAATAAAAGTCTGCCCCATTCACACTTTCCTTCCAACCCTGACTGGAAGCAGATGCTCAGGAGGAAGACTGAAGAAACTGTGGGAATACAGAGTAGACACCCTGGCACCACCTCACAGGTTTCATCAAAAATTTAAAGGCATGCTTTCTGTCCCAGATTAATTAAGATCAATCAACACATTTTTGATCTGAAGAACATTAAGGTGCTGTGGAAAAACACACAAATCTAACTTCGGACATGGTACATCTTGAGGGGACCAATATCAGTTCACGTGTTGCAAAACACCCACATCCTTTACTCTTCTAGTGTTATCTTGAATCAACCTGTGTCAGTATCTGAGCAAAAAAACCCCAAACAATGAAACCTCAACCTCTTCAACTTCACTTTTTTTGCCTCCTCACATCTAATTTCTCTCATTTCTCATCTCTACCAAAGAAGCACCTGTTCAGCCTGTGACAGAGGTCATGAGAATCTTGGACATGGTAGAAAATAAGCATTCATTGTTTTTTTTAATAGCAATTTTCCATAAGAATTAAGGAGCATTGAATGGAGGCAGCAGATACCAGATTCAGGGTGACAAAATGCAGCTCTTCTTTACACAGCCCACTGTGAAATGATGGAACTCGTTGACATAGGATGGGATAGATCCAAAAATTTACATGAATACAGCCAAGATTACAAAAGAGACAGGAATCAATCTTTAAACTAAAGCATTCTAGGAGCAGAGACAAAAGTATTGCAGCCACTGCATCCCTAAACAAAAATCAAATTGTTAATTCTTGCTGACTAGTTGCTGGAGCAACTGTATGTCAGTTCACAAAGCCCCTGTCTCAGCCTTATTCCCTTCTCTTCATGTAGAGGAGAAAACAGATGTTATTTTTAGGGAACTCTCACATAAGGCAATAGGAAATCTTCCATTCAGTTACTTACAGTCTAGTCTGCATTGGAGGACCAAGGAGCATTGTGAATGTGTGTGCATGAAGACAGGAACTGACAAGACTCAAGATGTGCACTTTACACCTCATGCTAATGGAAAGGAAACCCCGAACCCTCAGCTGTACTTATCAAATACTTCAAATAACTAACCGTCTGTTAGAGTCAAGATCAGATCATGAATAATCTTCTATGCATGTAGTTAATATTGTCACAGATACTGGGGTTAGATTGGCTGGAATGCTTCAGCTACTTCACACTCTTGTCATGCCACAAAGGAGCTTTAAACTCAGCTTAACCACACCAACCACAAGTTGGTTTATATCTCATTAGAAAAATGACTTAATTTCCGGTGCAGTCTTGTACAGGAGCTCAAATCTGCACCAGCAACAGCATCAGCATTGTAATATAATCTAGAAGTATTATAATAAAAATAAACATAGTCAAAGAGTATTTTACAATGTTAATTATTACTAGGGAAGAAAATCCTGTCAGGTAGGTATGTGATAGTAATAGTTATCTTATTTTACAGGCAGAGAAACTGAGCCAGAGATTAAAAAGTTAAGTGACTTGCCCAAGGCCATGAAGAGAAGCAAAGTTAGAGCAAGGACTAATAAGCAGGAATTCCCAGCAGCCCTGCAGGCTACAAGGACCTTTTATATGCACCTTTTTCACAATTCCCAAATCAGTTCCACTTGACTCCAATGGCTTCTGAAGAGATTTTCTGATAAGGAGACTTGTCTGACAGGGAATACATCAGGAGTGTGCAACTAGCACTTCAAAAAGTTATCTGGATTTTTAGGAGACTGGCTGCATATTTTTTATCAGCTTTCAACTGGAAATAGTGTAAAAGCATCCAAAGGGTTTTGATGCAGTGAAAAGAAAATTATCTGGCTTCTCTGTATCCATCTAAAGCAAAGCTCTGGAAACAGCCTGAGAAAAGACATGTAGCCAGCACATCACATTAGTCTTTTTTTTTTCCTCTGTACTAAGTCTTTCCCATCACAGCTGCTTTTGCACTGTAAATGATATGAAAGGAAGACAGCAACTGCTAACGTTGCTTAGAAACAAGGCTCGCTGTGCCACCTGCAGGGCTAGCTTGAAAAAATACCTCTCGTAGGAATTAGCACGGTCTTGGAAGCCAGAAGCCACAGCTTCTCTCCAGGATGGAGTGCTTTACAACATCTAATTAGCCCGGTGAACATAAAATGGACTACAAAATGATCCTGTCTCATTCCATTGGGATGTTTCACTCCATTCCAGCCTGGGCTCACCTAACTGGGAAATTTATGTTCTGTTGAATGGAGGAACCTAAAAACCCAAAGCACAGGTGAGAATCAAAACTAAGAGTTCCACAGTTTACATAAAAGTTTTATGGAATCCTCTCCTACATGTATCCACCATCTCCATTTCCCTGGTCACTGAGCTGCAGCTCTTGCCCAGGACTTTCACATTATGTTTTGCTTCTGATTTAATTCAATTATCTCCCAATAATTAGTTACTAATATTTCTCTAAATGCAAAGGCTTACCCAGTGTTTTGCTACAGCAAACGACCCGAACAAAGGAGTTCAGGATTTGGTCTAAATATATGTACCTAAAACTAATCTTGGAAAACATCAGTGTTCTTCTGGATGGCTAAAAATGCACGTTCCACTTCGGCTCAGGCTTTCTTTACTGGTTGTGAGAATCTACACTGGAGGACAGTAGCAGTCAGAAGCCACTGTGCCTTTGCTCAGTGATACATGGTGACCAGGCAATCCAGAATAATGAAGTCTCCTTGATGTGATCCTTCTGCCAACATATGATTACTCCCCAGCACACTGACTGCTAGTGCATTCTGCAGCGTGGTTTTAAATGTCCCAAGACACAGGGTTTTTACCACTTTCACTAGAAAATCGTTTACATAGCCTAGTAGATTTGGCTCCTGGGGTGACTTTTTTTTATTGTGTTTGGTTTCACTAAGAGCCTTGAAGGTGTTGGTCAGTGATTGATTATTGTTTGTATTGTGGTAGCACCTAGAGGCACCAGCTGAAACTGCAGACCTATTGTGCTAGGTACTGTACAGGAGCAAAGTGAGGAACTGTCTCTTCCCAAGCACCTTGCAGGAGGAACAGTTCAACCAAGCAAAGAGGCATATAGAGAAAAAATGAATTACCAAGACCAAACAGTGGTGTGTAAAGGCAGGGAGGAGTGGAAGCAAGTTGCTATAAATCTGAGTCAATTCCTACATTCACACCTGGGCACAACATCCACAACACCACCTTGAATATCCAGGCAATAAGTGCATACCCCAGGAGCTGTGTCTGATGAAAGAAGTACAAAAAAAGAATTATGCTACAAATAATCCCATAAAAACTAAAATCCATTAGGGATGCAGCTGGTTTTACATTCCTTCAGCAGAAGCCAGTTGCAAACAGGTTAAACCTCCACTGCACAGCTTTCTCTCAAGCCCTGGGAAAAACAGGGAGAATTCTGAGGAGAGTTATAGAGATGAAGAAAAATAAAGTAAGTATCAAAGGTTAAGCCTCCAGATGAGGTTGCAGGAGGTGGTAGATTATGTGATTCTCTTGTGTTTTAATTCAATTCTTCCCTTCCCACTTTAAACAAATCCTCTCTTTTGGAAACCAATGTCCTCCTTCCCATTTGTTCTCAGATGAGGTTTATTATGAGAAGCAAGCACCCAGACTAAACCATCATTCCAGAGTCACAGCAAATCATTTGTTGACTTCTCAAATGGAAAGGGGGATGTAGGTACTAAGATCAAGGTTAACACCTTCATTCAACCAGGCTCTCCATTCAGTAAGGGAATCACTCAACAGCTCTGCAAACAGACTCCACGATCTCATTGATTTCAATACTTTCTTCCTGCTCCCTGCAACTCTTATTCACAAGCCATCAGAGAACAGAAACTCAGCACCACATCCAAAGAATAAAAACACTACAGTACTGGGGTGTCTCAGTCTGATGGATGGTTAAAACAGAAGTTAAAGCTTGAGATGCAGAAATAACTGATTTTTCCTTTTGCTTGCATTATAGAAACATAAAAGAACAGAGATTAGTTGGGCAGCAACTCAAAATAAACAGATTTTTTCAGTGAACTGAAAAATAGAAACAAGTAGCATCTTGGCCTCAAACGAAATATTTAATTCCACCCTAGGAAAACAAAAAGAACAACTCTTTAAAAATAACCCTTAAGTCAACTTCTCATTTTCTCATTTGAAACAAAAATACCAAATAGTGTTTTTGGTGTCAGTCTCCAGGTGTTTTCACCATTTTCCAAAACTGGTAGAAGGGCACATGGTCTCTGCCTTAAGCAGTGCATTTCTGCATCCATTCATAAGATACTTCATTTGAACCAAATCTGTGTTTCTTGAGTGGGAAAAGATTTTACTCAACATGTGACTCCTCAGCTTTGGTCAGTACAGATTGCTCTTGCCTTCTTCACTCCTGACACAGCCCTACAGTTGTTTACCACACTGGAAAGCAAAGTGACATTTAAAAGACTCTCTCTCCTCAGGAAACATCCCTTGAATTTACCTACATTCCTACAAACCAGACAGTGTTGTGGGCTGCCCCTGATGACACCATGCTGGGGGTAGTATAGGCTGGCTGTAGTTTTACTGGCATGGAACCTCCCAAGCTACACCCAAAGTTTTCTAATCCTTAGGTCTCCCATTTCTCAAGAGCATTCACAAAAGCTGCTTCCCCAAGAGCAAGGAAAACCAGAAAACATGAGGATCTCATCAAAAGATCAAAGCTCCAGTTCTTGTGTCAATATGAAGCCAGACTGCAGAGGATGGAGAGGCACACACTGAAACGAAGAGCTGCAATTTAGCCTGAAAGTTAGGGCAGCACTGAATGGGCATTAAGAGACGCTTTTACTCCCAATGTCTTCTCCTACAAATCCTCCTACCAGAAGCACCTCAGGAGAATGTACGTAGTCACAGCATATGCCACCATCACTTGGATCTTCCTGTATGTTCTTGAGGTCTGTTTATGAGGCTGAGAAAAGCTATCAAGGAGCCCACCATAATCCATGGTCTGTCTGAAACATTCACAAGAGCCCCCCTGACTCACGAAGATGACAAATGTGTATCCAACAGTGACTGTTCTCCACTCCTTCAGTTTCAGCAATTCAAAATGAACATTTAGAGCATCATGACCCTGTGAAGCCAAATCGTGCATCCCTTGAGACCATCTCATTCCTTTCTCACTCCCCCTTCAGCCCCCTCATCAAATAAAGCCAAGAGTACGTGCGTCATTCTGACACATACCCTTTCAGGAAGTGATGGGAATAGGATAGATTTTCTTCCTCCTAATGCCCTGACTGCATCCCCACAGCACGAGGTCCTTCGTTCCCACAGTAACAGGCCTCCTCTGCTACTGAGCCGGCCGGTAACCTGAGGAGCCATGACCAATCTCATGTCGGATTAGCGTTGCTCTGTGACACTGTCAGCAGCATTTTGCTGGGCTCTTTAAGAGAATATCCTGCTGTGATTCACAACAAGTCTTGTGTTTGGGAGACACAGAGATCTCCTCCAGCAAATTAAAACGCGCTACACTGAATTTCAATGTTTCTGCTTGGAGGTCTCTCAGGGACTGACCTAAATGGCGTGTGCTATATCAAGAGTGAAAAGCCACCTGCTACAAAAAGCCTGGACTATGAACTGCTGAGACCCACCTGTGACACATGGGCATGACTGAAAGAACAAGAGGCTGCGATTGGGTTGGAACCACAAAGGCTGCTTCTCAGCTTACTTCTCTAAGTAAGAAATAGGTTCATTCCACTGTAGCAATTTGTCCCAAACGTGTTGGGTCACGTATTGGTAACTCTTCAATACATTCTGCATTATTCACTGACACGTATTTGTTATCTTAATTACTAATTATGAAAAGCAGGATGACTCACAAGATGGGCTGCAGAGACCACTGGTTTTACCAGCCTTGCTAGCTGTGTTGCTGGATGGCTGTGAAGGTTATATGTGCATTATGTGCACAGCTGGCTGTGAATAAACGACAACAAAAGCTGCCTGCTTCCAAACCACCTCACTTTGGTCTGGTTTATCTGCTCACTGACAGATGAAGCATCAGGTACCAAGCCAAGAACAGATCAGTGAGCTGAAACTCACTGAAACATTTGCAATGCTCTGAATGTGAAAAAACACTGAGGAGTGTATGAAGTAAAGCAGGAATTTGCAGCTTTGCTTGACGAATACCATAGTGCCAGAGAAAAATGCTCCATCCCTAACAGCAACAGCACAAGTGAAACAGGCAGAGGGAAATAATAAGAATGTAATGGCTTTCACTGGAACACGCCAAGAATTCGGACTTAACACCTCTTTTCTTGTAAAATGGGTTTTGTATGTCCTCAAATGTCAGAACCGTGGTTTTGAGGCTCCTTGGGAAATTAATGCTTTGATCAGCACAGCACTTGCTAAATCCAACACTGGCAACTGCGTCCCTTTTAACTGAAAGCACCAAATGCCATCAAATGCACTACTCTGGCTGCTTGCTGTAGCAACGTGGCAAACCCACCTAGGAATGTACTACTAAACCAGGCCCTGCTCAGCTTTCAGAAGTCAACAGTATCCAAGCCCAAGGTTATATGCCTCCAAACACATTTTGGTTACAACCAAAAGAACAAAACCACTCAGCTGTGCTGTGGCTCCTCCTTTTTTCTCCCTCTGGCCTCCCACATTACAGATTAAAACAACAGTGCATCTGGCATTTACAGAGCGTCAACTACTTCTCCAAGACCTCCTAGAACAAACAGGCCCCAGCCGCCTGCCTCAGAGCTGCTGATAGGTCTCCAGCACTGTGCAAGGGGTCAGACTTAGGAACTGTCAACAGCTTCCTAATGTATGCTCTTTCTCCAGCAAAGGGGGTCCCAGGTTTTATAGCCTAATAGATTCGTTAATCGGAACACACACAGGCTGGGAAAGCCACTGTTTGTTTTCTCTGACAAGTTTGGCATTTTCCTCCTGGGAGCCAGGAAGCTTTAAAGGCATAAGACACTCCTACTTAACTGGACAAGAAAACCAGTCTGGACAAAGTGAAACATGCCATTGTGGCTGCTTAATTCTGAGCCAGAAGGTGCCATTTTAGAGACTTTACAACAACATCAATGTCAGGGTAAAGGAAATTAAATTCCTCTCCTCCACTGATGTCTTCATTTTCTCCAGGCTTCCACTTCCGTACCTAAGCACAGAGTTTGGCCCATCACAGGCATGTTCCATGTGATTATACCAATGATAATGATGTTCAATTCAGAAAGCGGTTCCAGAGGGAGCGCTTAAAGCAAAGCAAAGCAAAGCTGTCTTGTGCAACAGTGGCAATGTGCCCACAAACTGCTTCTGTTCGCTCCTGACAGCGGTTTGTAACACAGAAACATGAAATGGCAAACACAGGGAGTAAAACTCCTAAACGAAACTACACACCCACCTTCACATCAGCAGTTCTCACACTGTGACTCCTGCCATCAGAATAAGGACTTACTATAAATAACTCACAATCACAAAGGGGAATTCCAAATGTTCCTAAGGCTGCTTAACCCAGCTGCTAAAAATTAAAAACCCCTATCTTAAAGCCTAGAAGCTGCCACTATTCATTTACACAACAATGGCCCAGATGAGACAAGAAAATTGTATTCCAAGGTTTTATGCCATCAAGAAAGAATCAACAGGGGAATTTCAGCAAAAAGAATTTAAGCCTCTTCTCCTCACGTCTTGCTAAACAGAGAAACTTGCTTTCCTATGAAAACATTCCAGCAGTAGGACTAAATCCTCTCAGTCTGGGAGGACCCCTTGTTGCGTTTCAGGCATGAAACATGAGGTCCACACGCTGTGTCCAGCTCAGCAAGCTCCCAGACCACTGACTCACACCCGCCACCTGACTGTTCATGCCAGGGGCCGGAGTCTTTGTTACTTCTCCTATTCCTTAAACTGCTTTTCTAAGCACTTGGTCTAAGGCACTGTCAGAGACAGTTTCTGGGGACATTCCCACTCTTCCTTCATGCTCTTTCCCTTCGACTGGACTCCCATGGTTTCCACAACCTTTTTTGGCTTCATTACTCCTGCTATTAAAACATTGCCTGATAGGTCTGGCCAAGATCAAGGAAGACAAAGCAGTGCTTAGTTCAATAGCAATACCTTGTAGGAAGAACAGTCATCACTCTTTAGAATGGGAACTAGCTTTACCTTTGATTTTTAAACACATCACCACCACCCTCCCCCCCCATCAAGTCATACAGCCACTTCTCCTGTCACTGGCTGAAGCAACACTTGTATCTTGCTGAAGTCAAAGGATGTCCCATTGAAGTCACAATGAAACACTGTGTTTAAGTGCTTTGCTGAATCAGAGCCATCATAACTATCCATTAGGCTTTGATCTGGTTAATGTTTGTCCAAATATGGCCCCACAATGGGAAAGCAATGAACCATTATTAAAAGAAGGACAGTTGGAATTATTTTAGTGTACAACGACGTGCACAAACACACACCAAGTAAGAGATTGAAAAGTTGTTCTTGTTATTCCTCAAATTATCATTCTCTCATTCCCTTAGTTACAAAACTATTAATTGGGGTCTTATTTTTGTGTGTCAACCCCCACTTCCCTTAATGTACTCAATGCTCATCCAATTTACACACAGAGTTTATCTTGGCAAAAAAAGAAAGGGAAGGAGAAGAATCTCTGCACAGGAGTGGAGGGGGGAGAGGTGTTTGTTTGAGGGGAGTCACTGCAGTCATCACTCAGTCACTGTAGAATTAAAGGAGAACAACTAAGGAGGCTTAACTCTTCATGCTATTTATACATGATGGAGATGTGACGTGTGTAACTGAAAGGTAATTAAGTAGATGCTTGCTGCTGCTTCTTCACTCACACATAAATCTATTCTGTCCATTTCTCAACAGTGGGCCTGTTCCAGTCCAGTTTCCTGAAAAGCAGGTTATTTGCCAGAACATGTAGAAATAAGATCTCTCAGCACAAATTTAGAGGGAGTCGGCTCCACCCATGACAGCAAGTCAAAACAAAGAGAAGGTCCATCCTCAGTGAAGTCGATGACTTTCTTCCTCTGAACATTCCCTCCTCTGTCCGAGGCTACAAAAGTTGTCTCTCACATAATTTGCTACACGCCATTGGTGATGAGTTAATGGCCATCTGCCACTCACACCCCTACGCCTCTAGCTTGCATGGCAGCACTGACTGAGAGAGGAGTCAGATCCAGCTCCAAACACATGGGTGGCTCCAGCCCTTCCAGTTGATGGACTGCAGCAGAATGACACCATTTTTTTCGAAATCTTCCCAAGCTCTTTCCCTGATGACAGGAGTTGAGGACTTCACCTTTGCCATTGCAAAGATGCCGTATGTTGTTTGGACAGGGGAGGTTCGAGAGATAAGCAAACAGACTTTGTGGTATGTTCTGATTAGAAAACACAGGTAAAAAGGCTCTCTTGATCTGCCTGATTAGGCTTTTATAAATAAGTCAGACATTCTCTTTTCAAAAACGATCTTCCATTCATCCATAGTTGATAAAGAGGATTTTTGCAGAGGTACCAAAGACCAGCCCTTTCTCCTGACTTCAGTGAGTGTCTGGGAGTAAAGGCGTATGTGTACTCAACGTGTGGATATGTCCATTCAGCCTCTCAAGACACTTCTCTTCAGATGGAACCTTGTAACACTGCTCCAGCTCAAGGAAACATAAATATCAAAGGCAAGCTTAGCAGTAGCATGAATAAAGGAGCCGCTTGCCCTAAGTTTGGCATGGACAGGAGGCACCACCCTGCCCGTTTCCTGTTTTCCACTACAACTAGTGCAAGAAACTCTTGTTCCCTTGCCCGAATCCCATCTCAGTTGTGCTTCAAAGACACTGCCCTGGGGATAGGAACTTCAGCTTACACAAGTCAGGGACAACCCACATGAGCTGCATGCAGCTGGTAACAAAGCAAGAAAGGAGACTTGGATACCACACAGTTCACTATGGCAGGTGACCCTGTGGCCCAGGACTGTAAGTGGGGTTGACAAACATGAATGTGATCTCCAACTCCACTCACAAGTGACTATTGGAGACTGGGTTTTGCCAGCTGGCAAAGTGGCACAGCACTTCTGGCCTTATTTTCCTCAGTACCCCATCTCTGCATTGGGGAAATGGCATCACCTCCCTACTACTCTGAAAATGCTTTGAAAGCCAGTGAAAAGAAATGCTAAGCATCCCCATGATCTCACTGAATGTTTGGATCCTACCTCAAGGAACAACCATCCAGGTAATACTGGCAGAGCAGACACCAAACCGCTCCATAATGCATCATCTCCTGCATATGCAGAAGGAAAACCCCTCACCAACTGCCCTGTTGTGTTTGACAGTTGCAGCTAAACCAAATGAAGAGACTCCTGCTCATTTCCAGAGGAACACATGACATCACTGCAGGGATCAGTCCCACAGTTTCATTAAATTAGTTTCATTAGATTCAGTCTAACCTGCCTCATTTTCTGAGGCTTCATTTTTAATATAAATCCTCAACTTTTTCCCATTGAGGTTACAAGTCTTCATTTCAACACAAAACAATCAAACTAACTGGAAAAGCCTTTTCCTCTCTTCTGATGCTATGGCTTATTGTAGTGACCTATTTTTAGACCTCTGACATGTATATAAAAATATATGTTCCCAGAGGAATTTCCTACCACTATGCACTGTGAACTTGTTAAGAGCACTTAATTACGACACACCCAGATTTATTGCTTCCCATGCTCTGTCTACAGTTTATTTTTTGATGTAAAAAAAAACCTCCAAACCAAAACAAACCCATAACAAATAAAGAGGCAGGTATTTGTATGTTTGGCTAAAAATAATCAATTTTTTCATAAGCTGGGCACTGATACAAGATTTATCTTCTTTGTACACAGTTTTTAGGCCAAACCCTCTTCTTTTTATGGAGATTTGATAAAAATCCAGATATGCCAGTATTTTTACAACAACTTCTTTCTAGCTTCTTTTTTTTTGTGCTGATGAAAGCTTACCCTGCATAGGAAACTAAGAATTTCCCCACAGAAGCATTCAGGATTCTCAAAAACACGAGATCTGATTGCCTCTGGACAGATCTGAAGACCCTGATGAAGGTCCTACTTTTTTGTGATACCTATCTGTTCTGCCTCCCTGCAAACATTTCACTCCTGATTTAGAGGAATGAACATACCTGAAGGATAAGCCAGATATTTAACTAAAAACTTGGTAAGAAATCTGACTTCAATGGTAAAAAATAGACAAAGAGTTTGGAGGAAACATCTACCAAGATGGACTTCTCGTGTCTTGAACAGCAAGATGAGATGGACAGATAGATGAAAGAAGGGAAGAAAGCAGCAAAGGAAGGCACTTACTATGGACAAGAGGCCCAAGCCCTCAGCATCCTTGATGAGCTGGTCCTAGTAACAGAGCACCAACCATTCTTTGAATGCTAACAGCATATGACAGACTCTGAAGCTAGACAGGAGCATTTATTGGGCCATGAGGTTTTCACAAGTTTCCAGATGTTTCACTTCCATTGAATCCAGCAAAAATGAACTATAGAAATACCTGTTAAAAGCTGTGTCTTAACTTTACATCACATTTGCATATGGGATTAAGTATCTTATTCATTTCTACACAGGTTACCTTTGGCTGTGTCTGCAAGGATGGTACTTCTCATTTCATTTATATCTCACTGGGGTTATTGCTGTCATTTACTTTTAAATGCACTCCTCTTGTTCCCTGGACTTGCCCACTCACCTGCAGGGAACAAAAAACCACAATTCAGTTTAAAAGTTTGTGAAATCTTCAGCTTACGTTTAGCATGAAAATGTGTGTCTACATTGTTCTTAAAACTGCAGACAAGCAACACTGAGAACTCAAGCCTTTTCCTATGTGTAAAAATATGCGAGCAGAGTTTCTCTGTAAGCTTATTCTCAAAGAAGGGCTCTACAAAACTCAGCATCTCACATACTTGTAGTCCTAATAGTCATCTCTCCATCTCACTCATTTGAATCCTCTCTCACAAAGGAATGAATATACTTTGTGATCCTTATTACTCTTTAAGGCCTTTGGAGCAGGGAACTGTCAGTGTCCAGCTCATCATTAGCTTTACCTTAATAACAATATTACCCCGTTAATATCTAAGAGTAGCAAGAGCATCTTTCTAGGAAGCATGAATTCTATATGCAAGATCTTAATTCAAAAAGAATTTGGCACCCTACTGGATGTCTCCTCCTGGCCAGGTTTCCAGGTCAAGTACTGCAAGCTGTGATAATGAGGCTTGATTCTGACAATTCTGACCAGTAGCTGTTGTCATCCTGACTGCTTCTAAACCATCAGGAAGACACTGAATGGCTTAGGCAGGGTTTATTTTCGGTATACAAATGTAAAGGAAAATGTAATTCAGTGTCACAATGTCTGCCACAGTCTCCAAGGAAATCTGATTTCAGAAGCACATGAAGAATTTCCCCAGCCCAGAGTGCACTTTCACTAACCAGATTCCCTTTTCTCAGTCACTCAAGTAGGATTTTTTCTGCCTTTTTATCTTTCCTTTTCTCAGTCCAGAATCCTTAAAATTCCACCATTCCTACAAAAGACTTTCTGCCCTGAGGAAAACTACTGTCATGAATTGATTTGTACATTACATCTCTGTAAGTGAACACTAACTAGAGGCAGCTGCCTTTAACGTATCAACAGCAGGGACAGAAGAAAGGTGGGTGTAAGAGACACAATTGAGTGAGAATACTAACTCCAACCCTTTTGTTTCCTTCAGGTTCCCACTATTTAAATCACACAAACATGCCCTCACCCCAGATCAGTTACACCCTGTTTATATTCCTTTGCAGTGCTGCTTAAGCAGTGCCAGTAAGAAGCAGCGTATCTGTCACTGCCAGCCTCCAGGAGGGACGTGGCTCTAAAGGCTACAAGTCGGGGAGGTGTTTAAAAGTATCACGTTATTCTGTCAGAAAGAGTCAGATAAGAGACAGCCTGTGCTGAGCTGGAGTGGTATGTAAGACATGGGCAGCAAGAGGAGAAAGCCACAATATTAAGGCCTTAAACTGGATACAGACTGATTTCATCTCTGTTGCACAATCTAGGTGCCATTGAGCACATCACTGACTGCCCCTCAGCCTTCCTATCTGTGAAATAGCAGCAAGAATCTTTTTGTCTTTTTTAAAGATGTTTTTTACATTTCTGAGACTGTCACTCATTTTATCACATAACAGGGACTTGATCTTTATTATGTCTTCTAACTGCTATTGTAGCAACAATATTGTACTGTGTTTTTTTAAGACAATGAAGAGACATTTGCCCACACTTTTGCAAAGACCACATGGACTGCAACTACCGGCTGCAATTCACAGCAAGCTTTTCAAAGCTAAGTGTAAACTTTAAATGTATGGATCCATTTGTTTGTCCAGCACTAACAGCTACAACATAAGAACAGTGAAAATAATAGCTACAGGATCATTATGCTATTCAAATTAGCATTGTTAAGTCCAGTGCCAGAAAAGACATACAGGAAAAAGAGTGAAGCATGAACTTTTAAAGTTCAAAAGCTACAGTATGGATTCATGTTCCTGTCACTCATATCTTATTTATGTTCTTGTTAAATTATTCCACAGAGGCATTTTTAAAAGTTTTGAAGGAAGAACACTGCCCATTTATTTCTCTAGGTCATTTACATATTTATCTATTAACCTGCAACTGAAAAGCTTACTCATGTCATTCATCTTAAATCTTATGGAAATGTTTCAGAACAGTGTAGAAGTCCAGGCATATCACCATTAAATGTCTGACAAAATCTTCAGCCAAGGCACATCACCAGTAAAGTTAAACTGGAATGTCTTTATGCAAGCAGATGATGAGGTTCAGGTAAGTCAGACCTCCACTGTCATTCCACTACAGTACTTCACTTGGCTCTGACAGTATGCCAGAAGCACACTTTTCCTGAGGCCATCACCAATGTCACATCACTCTGCAGGTCCACACTACCCCAAGAACTGCATACCTGGAGAGGCTGCCTACTCTTATGAGGTCTTGTCACAATGAATGTGAATCTGAGAACCACTAGCAAAGTCCAGGGGTGTACTGAGCATCGCCGTTTCAAGAGAAACGAGGGACTGAGATTTAGGGTTCTACAGCAAAAGCTGCATCAGAATCAGAGATCCATGTTGCACTGCAACCTGTCGAAAAATCAACCCAGTGTAAGGCTTCACAAGCTGTGACCAAAACCTTGGGCCATTGGGCTGTGATGCAAGGCAGATGAACAGGGCAACACGGTAACATTCATTTTCACTTCTCTCAACAGCATTTGAAACCCAGACAGCAGCACAGCAAGGCTAGATACCGGGCCCAGACTTTCAAACAAGCTCAGGGACAGAGATTCAGTATTTATCATCCAGAATAGGAGTTGATACTACAAAGTTCAGATCCTCTTGAGCACCCAAGACGGTGCATTAACTAGATGAAAATGACATTACTTATGTGAAAATGACACAATGATATTGAGACCATTGAAAGACTGGTCTCAAGTGCTCAGGGTGGTGTGCTAAAATATTTACCCATTGACATCTCTTCAGGCTCAGAGGAAGACATAACGGATTCAGAGAATACGTCAAAGGAACAAGGACTGCAAGAATAGCCCATCCATACCTCCGGTAGATATGTTTTACTACCAGAACTATTTATGATTCTGAACAGTGGAACAAATGAGCCAGAGGAAGTAAAAGAGAAAGAACCCATGAGGAAAAAAAAAAAGGGCAAAGGGATAGAGATCACTTTTCTGCATCAAAGTCTGTAGAAATTTTGCTAGGAGGAAAAGGCTCCAGGGTGGTAGCAAAATTGCATGCCTTTTGTTTTTTCCAAACAGTCATCAGGATTATTACAACTAACTTCAGAGGAAACAGCACTAGGCTTATATCCTGGAGCCTATGTTACTTTTGGTGATACCATTATACATTTCACCATAAATCAACCATCACCAAATTTAAAACGACTCTGAGTGGTGACTGTGGAGCAACAGTGCACAACCACGTAAGGAAACACAGGCACAGGCAATCTACTGAGGCAATCTCTGTTTTATGCAAATGCCTGACATAAGACACATGCGAAAACCAGAATAAAACCACTCACAATACTTCTCTTGTCACTGGGATGACATTTACTCCCACCAGCCTTAACGATGGCACCAGAAACTTACTTTGCCCTAGGGTGAGAAGGAAACATCTAATTAAGCAGTCTTAAAAATCTGTTTGTCAGGATTTAAACCATGCTTTACACTGGGCAGACAAAACTGCTCTTTGCAGGAGACCTTGAACAAGACTGGGCTAGAGAGGGATGCCAAAAAACAGCAAAAGTGGAGATATCAAAAGACAAACACCAGGAAAATTGCTCAGTTAAACTCTCTTTCTTCTCCCCCCACCAAAGTCTTGTTGAGCCTCTCTTTTCCCCACTCAAGGTTCATTCTGATTCAGTGCTTACTAAAGCTAAGCTTTCATTAGTCTTTGCATCCTGCATGCTTAATTCTCTCTTGAGCTGTGTCACCTAAAAGATAAACATTTTGGGGTTGTAAGTACTGTACAGGACATCACAACCCATGTGATAAATAGCACAGTGTGACATCAGAAACAAAGAGGATTTTTCTACTTCTAAGAACATCGGCACTCATTTTTCTCTTGCCTCTACTGAAATCTCCAAAGATAAAAAAAGCCAAGCCCACAGTCAGCATAAATTCTCTGCATAAACCCGGGACTACTAAGGGTTTATGCAACACAACCATTTGTAACTGTGTATCCCCAATGAAAGACAGATTCTTGAAGATCCAAGACAAGATAACCACAAATCTCTAAGTAGTATCTAAGGCTATCATAAAAGTTTATGGGCCACGCCTGCATAAGCCGTAGTGCTGATTTCTATCCAGATTGGCTCCAGTTATTTAACTTTCTAGTTATCTTCAGATCAGAAGCAAAGGGCTCAGGCACTAAACAATGCTGGAACTCCCACTTGGAGATGGTGAGCTAAATCATGGCTTCACAACATTGCCCCACGTCTGTAACTGAACTACAGGAGGGAACGATATCAAACCTTGGAGATATGTTACCCCACAGACTACATGCTTGGCCCTGGCATAAATCAGATGACTGTAATATTTGAGTCCCAGGCAGTCAAATTAAAAATAGGAAGAAAATTTCAAAGTAGCGGGTTTGTTCTAGATGCTGTTAAAAGGGAAACAATGATGAGGGAGTTTTCCTCAGAGAAGAGGGAAAACTCTTAGAAGATCTGTAGCATCAACTACCCACTCAACTACTTTTGTTACATTTCCTCTCCTTTACTTAGGTCATTGGTGCACGTGTATTAGCACAGGACTTAAAACTCTTCTGGTACCTTGGCTACCAACTTCATAAAGCTGAGATGGATCAGTTATAGTTGTCCTGTTTCTTTATAGTCTCTTCCACGAGAGCTATTATTAGATACTAAGCTAGATGTGCCTTAGGATTAATCCAGTCTGGAAAATACTTATGATCCCAAACCATAGAGACACACAAATAATATGGGTGAGTGTTAGAACCTGGAGGCCTACAGCCAGTGAGAGCTCTCCCATTGCAATGTCTGCCTCTGCGCTTTGCTGATGAAACCACTGAGACTTGGATGTACTTGCAACAGAGGGAGAAGCATAGTTCACTACTGCCAGCCACCTCAGCCACCTTAGGTCATCCTGCTTTTGAAGCAACACTGAGCCAGCAAAGCAACACCTTTCTGGCCAATACAAGCCTGTTCATCTTGTATTTCCTCCTCTGCTCATCACTTTTTTATCTCATATCTACATATATAACTGTCTACTCCATTGACAGGTCATGAGCAGGGTGTTTCTTTGCAAGGTTAAGGAACACGCCGTGGCA
Source organism: Urocolius indicus (assembly GCA_013401255.1). NCBI lineage: Eukaryota > Metazoa > Chordata > Aves > Coliiformes > Coliidae > Urocolius > Urocolius indicus. The sequence goes on from WBNH01004368.1 coordinate 693,913, forward strand.
TTGCTGGAGCAATGATCAATGTAGCGCTCCTCGAGCTGCCTGAAGAAACGCCTCAGGCATTTCCTGTACAGGAGACTGGCGTTATCTGTTGACTCTAAAGAAGCAAAGCCTGTCTGTCAGACTAGCTGTGACACACACAGTCATATGGTGCCAAAGGTGCTGTTATACGAGGACTGAAGTTATACAGCAAATGGCTTATAAAGTTAATCAGGAAGCACTAAGGTGGCATTTATGTGGCTGTCATGTGGACTTACCCAGAAAGGTCACTGTCACTGAGCAATTAGTTAATGGAGCATTTCTAGTTACTGAAGATTGTCAGAACTTGGTAGTCAGATCTATTCATAATACCTGAGAACAAAGATTATCTGAAGTTTACAGAGAAATCAGAAAGTAGATTCAGAAGCACATCCTTTAGTAAAACACCTCCCATGACAAAGAGAATGGTACTTTATTTCCCAGTTAAATATTTCTTTTCCTTTTGAATCATCCATCTTTTCCATCTTTTACAGTATTGTTACATCGTAAATGTTCTGGGTAAAAAAACCCTGTATCTACCTCACACTGATCAGAGTATCTGATCTACCTCACATTGAGTAGAGTCAAACCTTCCCAGACTTCACAGGAAGGGTTTTCTATTTCCAAGGGTTTGGATCTTCCCAACATGGCCCCACAGTCTGAGCATTTCTCACCTCGTTCCTACTAGAAGATTCTTCCTTCAATACTTTCTGAGGAAAATTCCTTCCTTCTTTTGAAAACTTCTTAGAAAACTTCACTCAGAACATACAGTTGAGAATAATAAGTGATGGTCCTTGAAAATGTAAAAAGTTACATCCTTAATTAGCAATAAAAATGTAAGCTGTGTGGTGTTTTAATTGAAAAGAGATGGCTTGCTCTTGAAAAAAGTTTTCAAACAGAGAATTCAGCCATCTGATGTTCCTCAATCTGTAACTGTATTCTCCCAAGATCAGACAACACACTGCCATTAATTTTCTGTACATCTTGGCCTTGCAACACATGCAAAAAGAAACCTGGATATACTAAGTTCCCATGTTCCTCATCTCTTGGTGGTTACTGCACTGCAAGATACTTGACTAAGAAAAAAACGTCTTTAACAGCTAGAATTCCAAAGACAACCTCAGACTACAATTTTAAGTTGGATTCTCTCTCTTTACACATCTGGTAATGCAGGTTCAGACTTTCAGAAGAGCACTGGTCTGTTGGTGCACTTCTATACAGACACTTTTAAGAGCGGCACATAAACGGGTGCCCTTGAATTGTTTGGATCCTGTCACATGAAAGACTTTAGGGAGGATACTCAGGCTGTGAGGAAGAAGACTGTAACACTGGCTCAACAACTCATGCCGTGCTTTGGGTTTTGACAGAGAAAATGAAAAAGGGAGACGCGGCAAACAAACGCAAGGTGAAAGTTCATCTCCCCACCATAAACGAGGGCAGGCAACAGCGGGGGCTGGAAATCAATGTGCACATTGTATGTTGTTTACTCATCCCCACATGCAGATGAGAGAGCCATCTGACTTCAGCACACAGCCGCCTCCCCGATAGCAGCACCGTGCCTGCCTCTCTCTGCTCCACCATGGCCATCGAAACGAGCCGATACAGACTTGACGGCGCCAGCAAACCCGCAATAACTTGCTTGTTGCCACAGTGCCCATCCCATCACCTGTCTCCATTCACACTCCTCCTTATTGCTCACCTGATAAGGATAGAGCTGATGGTAATTGCTGGGCTGTGCTGCAGAGTGGCAGAGGAGCGGATAAGGAATATCTATCCATTCTCTCAGCACAAGCATGTAGAAGTTTGCTCACGGTTTTATGAGGCATGGAGCAAAACAGCTGCTTTCACTAAGAGTTGAGGTGTTAACTGCTGAGGTATTGTGAGGTGGCTCCTGCCAGCCCACTGTGTCTCTCCGGACAGGTCAACACACAGGCTTCTGTGTTGGGCTGAAACAGGTGTTAGGAAGGAAACTATTTCATGGTGGAAGGTGGGACAGAGGGAGGGATTTCTTGAAGTTTTAAAGAGCTGGAAAAACCTGCTTTCAATTCCGGCTTCAAAACAGAACATACATGCCTGGGAAGTGAAGGCTTTCCCTGCCAAGTCTCTAGGTTCTCCACCTCTGCCTGGCACTGCAGGCCTATTTCTAAAACTCCAAGAGGAATTCATCTGACTCCAGATCTACAGCATCTCCTCCCAGGCTGTCAAACTGTGAGAGTGGATTCTGTGATGCAGTTGCAAGTCCTATAATGATCAAATTGAGATTTCTGACTCGTTTAATATACAGGCCACAGAACAGCTGTCTAGTAGTAAAACGTCTCAGGTGCAGGAGCCAGGCATTAATCAGATGAGAGAGTTGCACTTCTGAACACAGGCTCTTCTTATTAGTGAGCTTTTAATAGTATCTGGATATATACACACAGGAGGATATTTCTCAATGTTTACTGGACACTTAGTCCTGTCACCTGAGGAAGGCAGGTGTTGCATACTCCATTAAGAAAAGCCAGAAGGAGGATTTTCACCTCATTTTGTCTGCACATAAAGCTTATTCAAAGGAACAGTCTAATCCTTGGCCTCCGCTGAGGCTGGACACAAAACTGAAGGGAAGGAGCATTTTTGACAGCAATGGCCAAGCCCAGGTCTAAGATCTGAGAGGCACCTTGCCAAGGCTACCAAACATGTCAGTCAGTAGAGCATTAGAAATGGAGGACTCACGCTGGCTAATGCAGGTTTCCAGCTGTGCAAACAATCTCCTAGAAGCTTGCACTACAAAATCCCAAATTAGGTGGGGAAATATAGGAAAGAACTATTATCCCAGCAATTTATCAGGCCCCTTTGCTTTGCAAAGCACCTGAGACATGAAGGTGACATACTGCTCAACATCTCATGCCCTACTACTGCTGGACTTAGCACTGACATGGAAAGGTACAGACCGGCTTCTCAGTGTCTGGCAAAAAAAAGGGCTTTGGGTATCTTGGTTTTCTCCCTCTGAATTCAACAAATTATATATCAGATAGGATACTGTAGCCTTAAATGATAGCCTGCTGGTGACTTTCAGACTACTTTTTTTGCTGGCTCCCAGAATATGACCAGATACAATTTTTCCATGCAGAACAAACTGAGTTACAGAAACTTGGGAGTGTGGAAAATGGTGAAAAGACTGAAGTCGTGGAAGGAGAGGACTGCAGATGGAGAAAAAGTGAAGAAAACATGGAATTTCTAGGTGCTTCAAGGGTGCAAAAGATACTAAGGGGACTATGGAAAGCGTGTGAGAGAAGGAGGTGAAGGGGGAAGAAAAGAAAAGGAAGGGGAAAAAAGAAAAAAAAGGAGTAGCACCAGAACTACCTCATAATGAGAGCACATAACACCCTAAGACAGGTGCCTGAAAACTCAAACAAGCACCAATACTCTGAGCCTATGAAAAGTCTGCCCTTAACCTGTCATAAAAGAGACCAGTTTTGGACCAAGCCTGGAAAATACCACCTCAGGGCAATAAATCTCCCATTGATAGGGTCTGGCAAACACAAGCTTTGAGAAAGGCTGAAGTCAGCTCTGAAGTATATAATGACTCACTTAGGATTGAGGGAATTAGAGCGAAAGGTGACACTCAATATAACAGCGACATTAATAAGTAATCGCTGCCTGCAAACGTCTGGGCAGTTATAAAACATTGGCAAGACAAACCTGAACCTTACAAGTCTGGCTCAGCTACATACAGCAAAACATTCTTTACCAAGTAACCCTGGGGAAAAAGTCTTCCAAAGGATCCACACTGATAGATCATCACAGGTATCTGTCACACCTCCACCCACACCTCCATAAAATGCTGTCAGCCAGTAAAGTCAGGACCTTCCTGTCTTGCTCACCATCTTCTGACGACGTTTGTCAGTTCTCCCGCTCTCACATTTGGTCTCATAAGGGAAAATTATTCCTGGCCAACTCCTGCGTGTTTTGCACTGTATTTTAAACAAACCAAGGTGCTGGTAAGTAACATACAGCATCCGTGTAATCTGAGAAATGAGCTTTTTGGTCATTAGAAATGCAGCTAAAACAAATAATAAATAGGGTGCAGTGACATTTATGGTGAAAGCCACCAGAGCTTCGGAGAGTTCCCCGCCTGGTGCTGTAAAGGCCTACCCAGCACCAAAGGCATTTAAAGCTAAATTAAAATCCTCATTAGCTGCATTTGAGTGTATTTGCATTGATGAGGTCCCTGGTGGATGTGGTTTTATGGGCACGGAGGTAAACCTGTGTGGCATAACTACAGAGAGAGCTTTCAGCTGCACTGATGTAACCTGCATGTGATATGCCAGTGAATGAGATATTCCATCATGAGCCAACATAGTACAAGTGCTCCATGCCACAAAACAAACGTAAACAAACAAAACCCCACAGACGACTGTCACTACACTATCTGATTCAGAAAGGAAGACTGAAGTTTAAATACAGATGAGGATGTTTATCCTTCCACCCCGACACACGGAGATCTCAGAGCTACTGTTTATGTTTACAGTGAAAAGACTGACCAGTACATTTTGTCCAATTCTAAAATGACAGAGATACAACCTGTTTGTCTGAAGAACAAGTGACCATCATCGCCCCTTCAGACTCTCACATCACACGCTTTCTGGCATCAGCTGAACTTTTAATTGAAGTTTGTTTAATGCTGTCATGTGATAGTGATAGGTCAGACATCCAAACCTTAAAAGGACAGACTGGTACCTGAAATATATCCACCCAACTACTGGTTGTGATTAAAAGAAAAATGAAGTTCAGGAAGGGATTCTGAAGCACCCTTCCAAGAAAAAGAGCCATTAAGTGTGAGTTGGGATGAAGTGAGAGAAGCGCTGTGAGAGGTACTGCATACAATACAGAAACTATGGGGAAACAAGCCCTTTGGGGACCTCTAGATGTGTGGTTTGATAGAAAACCCCAAGACAGCTGTTTAACTGTGGGTGTCTAATTTCATATTAGAAAAGCACTGTATCTTGCACATATATCTCAATTAGCATGATGAAATAACCTGCTCAGCATCCCGGCCAGGTCCTGGAGATTAAACTCCCTTCAGGGGGAATATCCACTTGATGTTATGCCATTTTGCTTGGTAAAGAGTTTGAGTCTAACTATGTAACAGGCATTGCAGTGCTCCTGCAAGGGAAAGATGATGTTTAAGTACAACTCAGAATAATTACATCCTACTTACTCATGATCCTTCTCTGACTCCTTGGGATACAGGACCCTACTTTCTAAATAGTTTCTGTACATTTTTGTAACTAATTTGCCAATTTCCATCTCAAATATGGCTTTCTGCACAGGGTAAGCACCTGTGTGTGTGTGCCCATGTGTGTGCATGTTTTACATACATGCTGCTTTATACTGCCGTAAATGAGCTTGTGGTTTGCAAAATGGGTTCCATAAATCATTAATTAATGATAATACAAATATGAATAATGTAGGAGACAGAAGGGCAAGAGTCACCACTCCATATTCAACACCATCTTGGATGCTTGGATAAGCAATGTGCTCTCACAACAGTTTTCCCTGCCAAGAGCACCATTACGTACAGAAATGCTGAAGAATCAAAAACAAGGTTGCAGTGTGTACCATGGGAGATGAAAGGACTTCATCAATAGTGTGTTAATGCAGAGGACTTTAACTCTTTTAACCCTTTAAATCTTTCTGTCCACTATGGTCAAACACAGGTATTCAGACTCCCCAGTTCCTCTTCCCTCGACGATGTCTCCTTTTGGTCCAACGAATTATGAGATGCTGCTGCATCCTGCTGTTAGAAACTGAATTGCAACTTGTGATCTGCTCAAAAGTTCACAAAGGGAGTTCTCCAGTCTTATCTTTATTAACTGTGAATTTATCTCTCTTCCCAGATACAATGTTGAGAGAGAAGGTGAGCTGGAGGGGGTCACTCCTGCTGTACAAGGATCAAATGCCATAAACGGCCCAGAGTGTGACTCTGTCCGCTTGTGCCCTTTTAATTGCCCTGTTAAAGCACACATTAAACACGCAATCCCCGTGACCAAAGGTAAGAGGGAGTTTGGGTGTAAGCAAGCAATCACTCGATAAGACAACAGCATTTCAAAACACCATAAATTAATTCCCTAGGCTAATTTCCCTAAGAGCAATGGAGATAATAAATCTCATTGTTGGTGTTAAGGGTGACTGAAGAATCTGCTTCATGTGCCTGCCAACACGCTACCGGAGCGATGCCACAGAACTGAAGCTTGCTGGCTTCTTCCAGGGAGGAAGAAAACAGTAGATGTAAAAACATGCTGCAGCCTGTGCTGCTGGGGCAGGTTACTTTTACCAGGGAGAGAGGGGAAAAGAAAAGAAAAGGAAGGTTTAATCTCTTGAAACCAAGCAGGGACATTTCATGTGGCAGGCTGCAAGAGGTGCCCTAAGAACAGGGGCAGAAAATCATTCCTGAAGGCACAAGACATAAATCTAAATTACTGTAGATTAATGAGTCTAGAGGAACGGGTCAGAAGGGGAATTTAAGGACACGTACTGTCCTTGATCAATGTCTGGAACTCCCCTTGAAGTTTAACAGAAGACCCTTTACAGAGTTACAGGGGGTCCATAACAACTATTCACTCTCCCACACATCCACACTGATGCTCACCACCTCTTCTTCATGAGTGTAAAATACTTCTCAATTCTCCCACCTTCACTCCTATCGTTCCAATACACACCTGCTTGCATTACAAAAACAAGATGGAATTTTTTCCAGTCATTTCTTTTAGATTTACATGGAATCATTTTTTTCCCCACAGGGATTCAGTTAGAATTCAAGAGTTTACACAACAAATACAATGAGGCGCTACATAAACTACTAGCTTGAAAATCCATATCCACAGAGTTAAAGGTTGACTCTGATCTTCCTCAGCTTAAATTAGAAACAATGTAATTGACAAAACTGGTAGCAGGATCAGAGCAGGCTGCTTACTCCCCGTCCTGAGTTACACCAGTCTGTGATTCAGAGAAGCAGTGAGCAGATGCAAATTCCCTCCCTCTATCCCAACACCATTTGGCTGTCTGTGCCTTTGCTTAGACCTTTCTGTCTGAACAGTGGGCTCTACTTCTTTACCATGATTAGAGTTGTTCGAGAACTCATGTGAGTATCCTGACAGCACAGGGAATTAGAGGGCTGAGGCTCAAAAGGAAAATCCAACTTGGAGGCACGGAATCAACGCTTCTTTCACAGAAGGGACTCTGAAAGCCTGTAGACTGGTCCAGATGAGCAAACATGAGATTTTACTTTCTACAGCTCCAGAAACCATATTAAAGAAAGCTAGGAAGTTCCAAGTCATCCCAGTGCACGCACAAGTATAACTCTGCTGCTGCAAGAACACACCAGCTATGACTTTTGGTTTTAAAAATTGGGAGGTTTTTTAGAATCATAGAATCACAGAATGGTAGGGTGGGAAGGGACCTTTAGAGATCATCTAGTCCAACCCTCCTGCAGAAGCAGGTTCATCAAGAAGAGGTCACATATGAACATGTCCAGGNCATTTAGGGGTATTTTTACCCTAACCATTCTGCATAAATATATATTTATTAGACATACTATAGTATCTCTAACATCACAAGCAGGGAATATTTTTAAAATACTTTAGAAAACTAGCTTGTTTTCNTATTAACACCATGATTAAGGGCTAAATAACCATGCATTGCTGGCATGCATTTGGAGGCTCATCTCTGTGTGAAGTGCATAAATAAAGAAATTTGAAAAGAAAAACNACTAGCTTGTTTTCTTTTAATTGTTGCACACAGTACAACAGATTTTAAATACCATGGAAATTCACCAATTTTCCAATGTTTAAATATCTGTGATACACCATTACAAACATTTTGCATGAGAAGCATATGGTGAATGTTGTGTCACCTTGCAGGTGAGTGATATCCTGACCCTCTGAAATATAAATGACCTCCAGAGAATCCTGTCTTTTCACAATTTTTAACACTTTGCTTCTGGTTTGGAGCCCATCATTGAAACTTTGTCAATTAGAATGAAATGTTGGGTCTCTAAAATGAAAAAGCCTTCATAGTGACAACTGAAGGAGCCAGCAAGGATATTTAGGCTCAATCTAAAATACACTACTACTCACTTTCATCCCAGATATGTGACTCACCTCTCTGGCAACAATTCCCAAACCACTGTTTCAATTCAATGCTCATTTGAATGGAGAAGTATAGGACAAACAAGCAGCAAGGGGACAAAAGGGAGATCATACTATGCCTCACTTGGAAAGACTACAGCACAGCTCCCCCATTGTCAGAGAATCTATGCAGCACAGCCTTTAATATAAGTGCTCATGGAACTACCTGTTGAATGCTGCCTTTTGTGTCAAGCCAACCTCAGCTGACTGTTGCTTCACAGATGCAGGAAGATTGGTGACACACAGTACAGTGCAGTACAGCCATATGCGCCACAGGAAAAATAATTATCAGAGGCATGAATACAGACATAAGGTCAGAACAACTGGTCAAACTGTAAGTAAGTAGAAAAGACTAATGAGCTATAGAATTGAGTGTAAATTGCAAAAGTAACACACACATTGCAAAAGTTACACTATATGTTTAACTGGGGAATGAGAAACCCTAAACTGACAGTCTGAAGATTTTACTCAAAGCTATAAAAGTTGCTTTCCATCAGAGAAATTAATTGCTTTTGAAGGAAGGAGATGCCTTCTAGAAAAATGTCCATTTCAAGTGAAATTAATTGTCCTGTGAGGGTGATAAGATTTTTCTTTCCAGCCAGTCTGGTGCTTTCAGTACTCTAATGGCAGGCACCACAACTGCAGGATATTGCAGTCTGTAATAGCTAAGTAACATTATTAACTCAAAATCATAAATGAATATAGGCTTTGGTTCTTCTAACTCCCCGCTCCTTGCCATCACACCAAGAGCTCTCTCTGTTGAAACACATTCTCTCTATTGAAACAGAGCTGCACAGAATGGACTTGTTTCCATGTGATCTCTTTCTGAAGAGTTTTTGAATACTTAAACTTTCATAAAGACCTGAACCTGGGATTACCCAGCATTGAGAGAGGGCGCGTGGCTCTGGCCAGGCTGCGTTCTGTCAAAGGTGTGAATCAAGTAGTGGATGGGAGGAGAGGTCAACAATTTAAATACATTGAAGAACTAAGGGAGGAAAAAAGATGACCTGGAAAACGATTTCTATGTAATTTTGGAATTTCCACGAAGACCAAGATGCCAATTAAGCGCAGGAGGAGCCATACACTTGGCCTCAGTAGTGTTCTCCTTATCACAGGAAGGAAGAACATATTTGAAGATGTAAGACAATGTCAGACAATAGACAGATGATTCCATAACTGGAAACTCACCAAGGTCAAGGGGAGGGCAAAAGTGTAATATAATGTTAATTATACCCAGGTGCAGGACGAACAATACATAGTTGCCAGTCTCTCTTACAAAGATATTCAAGATTATCCCTGATAGGAACAGAACAAGGAATCCAAATACAATATTTCAGTTCATGGGATTTGTATTTAATATCTCCCTCTATGTCTTTTGTTTACAATTTTTAGTACTCATAATGGCAACTAAAATGAAACAGGGTTAGAGTTCCAAAAGACGTTCAGGCTCTGGATCTATTTGGCCTTCTCCATATTGCTAATGTTTTTGCCTATAAGACCTTCTAGCACCGTGATTACCCAAATACTTTCCCAGAGGGTTCTCAATGTGCATATAAGAAAGGCTAATTTAAAAGTTTAATCACATCTCAGGATGCATTTTAGTGCTTGAAACAGAAAAATACTGCAGGCATAGGATACTTTGAATTTTCACTCCAGATGATCAGGCAAATAAGCAAATCTCTGATTCCATTCATATGGGTTTCAAGCAGGCTGAGAAGCAAGCAATGACCACGGAAGATTGCAACATATTTCCAAGTATATTAAACCTTGTGGTGAAAGGGTCTAACAAAACTCATCCAAAATTCAGACCAGAATGTGGAACTGATTTGAAAAACTGTGGCATAAAGAAAAAAAAACCACCAAACAGTCATCCATTAAAATAGATAGAAACAGTGAATCCTAAAGGACTACAACTCCCAAGGGAAGAAAAAAGTCTATAGCATCTAGCATTGTATCACATCTACAGAGATACACCATGGCATTCCTTGCTCAGGACCTGGTAAAGGATTTAATTTGTCTGAAGAACAAAATTGGAATGACATATGAAAGGGAATGTGTATCTGTCCAAAGAATGTATTTTTTTGCTTACGAAACCAATTCCTTCCATTTGGGCTGCTCACTGAAGCTCTCCCACACTAGAGAGCCTGGCAGAACAACACAGTACATCTACTGGAAGAATACAGTTTTAAATCCCCATAGTTGTGTCTTTAAACATGGTTTCACCCTGCATCATCTACAGTGGGAGACAGATGACACTTGATATTACAGCTGCTGGCTGCTTGCCATTTGCAGGCTGCTGGTCACGACCTGTGGAAGCGACAGTGTTAAAGTACAGCAACCTGCAAAGTTCCATTTAGGAGAAGCTGCTGGGATTCCCTCTGCTCACAGGCTCTCAGTTCTTGTTTTCTAAGAGGCAGAATCCTAGAGGCAGCAGTTCTAGGGACAGAGGAAGATGTATTTCCTAGCAGTTACCAGAAGTCTCTTCACAGCACTGTCAGCGGCCTACAGGCAACTCTCATTTTCTGTAACAAACTCAATTTTGAGGAAGTTACTGTCAGTATTGATTTATGTCTCACTAGCACCTTGAACCTTCAGCTGATGTCAAAACTTATTGTACTGAGTGTTACACAAGCCCACAGTGAGATGCAAAGTACACAACTGGTAAAGGCGGAACAGAAGTGTAAGGTTTGTTGAAGGTTACTGGCTGAGATGATACCCTGTCTGTGTACTACATCATGCTGGAACAGCTTTTTACCCATGTTCACCCAAGCTTAAATGTCTCAGCGGGATTGTAGCTGTAAAGATGGGAAACCTGCACAGTAATATCGGGTTGACATTAGGCCAAGCTCTAAGAGGTTAGAGTTACAACAGACAGAAGCTAGCATTACACAACTTGTGGAAGGGTCTGAATCTATCAAGTCCTCCAGAACTGATTCAAGAGAAACTAAATATATGACAATGATCTCAACACACGAGTTACCAGAGAGCAAGCAAGATAATAAGGTTTCCAACTCAGTTTTGTACATGCAACAGGTTCATATTAGCACAGAGGTGGTATCCTCCTTATCCTCAGCAAAATAAAGCATTAGTAACCCTACTGACTTAAAGAAAATTCTCCTGATGCAAAGAGATGAGACTATGACACAATGTTTGAAGAATCTCAGTCTCTGGGAGTCTTCCAGACCCTTTGAAGATTTTTCTTTTCTAATAATTGCAGGTGCAAATGACGAATGTTTCGAGTGTCAAAGGTGACATTTCCTCTGAGCACCTCTGACAGTTGTTCAGAAATCATCTGTACTAAAAACAGTGTTTGAAGCAGAGCATGGTCAAGACGATGAGGAGGTGAAGAATCAGGAAATATATTTTTATCTTGTTAACTAGGCAACTGCCATAAATATCCACAAGAGGTTGCCTAAACGAAAACACTGAACAATTACCATCTTAGCATGCCATCAGCATTACCTTCAGCAGCAAACACTCTACTGACCTAAACAAACCATGAAACATGTAAGATTCAGAAAATATTCTTGTAAATCTACCACCACATTCACTATCAGAAATTTCAGTTTTCAACATGCCTGAACTTCAGACCTAAAAGTATACAAGCCATGGTTGCAGCTCATGGGATCTCTCACTTTAAGTGGCATCTGTATCTCTGTTTTCATTAATTCTGAGCCTTCAGTACCTTACTGCACTTGTAACCAAATACATGCAAAAGAGCATCCACACAAGTAAAAACCTTACCTATAAATGCTGTATTATCAGGTTCCTTTGAGATATAAATTAATAGTGGAATGCTCAGCCTCATCCTACAATGTTGAGTAGCAATTACCTTTTTGTTACATTTTAATGAAAGCAAAAGAGAATTTTTACACTCTGTCAAAGGACAGTAGAGAATTGGGGGCAAAAACAGCAGTGGCCACTGCTTAATAATGCACAACATCATCACAAATTAGTTCCCTGCAGAGAGTGAGAATGCCTTTGCATACAAATTAAACAGAAACAAGAATTGGAACTCAGTGACGAGAATTTGCTCAGTCTGGTCAAAAAGCATATTGATTTTTGCAACACAGGCCATGTTTGCTTCAGCAACCCCTGCTAACAGAAGCTATGCTTCCTGGAAGAGCTGGGCTGCATGGTGCACTATCCCCATGATCACTCTGCTGGGACCCTGACCTGGTTTGGCTGCAGAGAGCTGAAGGGTGGGGGGGAGAGCTGTGCACTGAGGTGTTTCTGTCTCCCGTTAGCAGTGCTGACCCACATCAGCAAGTGTTAACTTGGAGAGGAATGCGATACCCTCTTGAATCTGCCCACAATAAAACTATTCTTGTGACTTTTTCCTTGATCAAGCCTCCTGGAAGTCTGGCAAATCAGAGACAACCCTAACAAGTTCTGTGCTATCTGCTAACAAGCTACTGTTGACACAGTCCCAGGCCACTTCTTTGATTGGTTTTGTTTTTAAGGGGTCAACAGATACAGGCTTACACATTCTGCAACTTTCCTAATCTTTCCAAAGGGTCAGTTTGCTTTCCTGAAGTGCCTAAATACCACAGGCCAGATTCACCAACTGCTCAAGAAATTAGGCAAGATTAAACGTTTTTGTTCTTTTCCCAGGGAGGTATTTTGGCAGGAGGGTCACTGAACAAGAGCCACCGTCCCCTCCACCCCTCTGCTCCCCCCACTCCACCCCAAACCCAGGGGGATTCTGGGAAGCAGACTGTAAATGACACTACCAGCTGAGATGTAATGGGTGTTGGAGCAGCAGTCGTTTCCTGTCTAGCAGGAACCCGAATGTACAGGAATGTGGGAAGACTCCAGCGAGCCTCCTTAAGCAGCCAGAGCAGGCTGGGAACTAGAGAAGAGATAAGGGATGCCCTTTCCTCCTCCACCCACTCCAGCAGATAAGCATCATATGCCTCAGACATCTTGTCCACCGATCTGGGCTTTTCAACTGTGTCTCAGTATCTCTGACTCTACCTTCCTTCCTCTGCTCTCAAGCACACCCCCTGCTTAATGAGCCCGTCCACCCAAAAAAAGGACTGATAATGGGAGAAGAGTGCCTGCAGAGCGATGGACCAGGGGTGTGTAAAGGCATTGGAGCAGCCAGGAGACACCTGTCTCTTCCGGGGAAAGGACATGGATAAGAGACTCAGGCTCCACAGAAAGCAAACCTCTGTGTTTGAGGAGACAGGTGTGCTCTAATAGACAGAGTCAGAGGCTGTTTGCTCAGGCAACATCCACAGGCCAGGCTCTAAAAGCAATTGATTTACAGTCTGTTTGGAAACCAGTACAATCACATACAAATAAAAAGTTAAGATTGCCATGAAATTGCAACACCTCGCTCAGCACACTGCAGCAACATGCCACTGCCTGATCAGATGGGTGGTAAACAGCAAAGGGACTCTACTGAGGATGCATTATTGTTCTCAGGGCTGCATGCAAAGGCAGCGACAAACATCACTGCAAAGGGTTTGCTGTCTGATCAGACAAAACAGAAACAGGGCCAGAAGGTAAACAACAAGGCACTAAGTTAAAAAAGTATGCAAGAGGCAGATGAAAAAACCGATGGTAGATTCCACATCGTTTGTCTCTGGAAGGAAGGCACTAAATAACTGAAAGTTCTGCCTTGCAAACTCACAGGCTTCAGGCCAAGATAATGACGGCAGGGCAGGCTGCATGTCATTCCAGAGCATCCCACAATGCTGAGACAGAAGGCAGCAGCCAGTTAGGCAGTAGGGGAATTTAAGGCCAAGAGAAACTAAAGATAAAGGAAGAAAATTCTTAGAGAATGGATCTGGAGAACTTTAGGTCCTGTGTACAAAAAGAAATACTCTTTCCACCTAGCCACCCCTCAGCAACCAATCCCAAAGTTACTTCAGATAAAATAATCCTCAATGTATCTGGAGACTCACAGGAACAGAAAGCCTGAGCTTTTTACACTCTTTCAGATTTTCTTGTTGCTCATCTAAGTGTTTGTCAGGGAGATTGTGCAAACAAAAGAATTCTGAGTTCCTGGCTTATCATTGGCCTTGCTGCAGCAGGCAGAAGATAAGAACAGATAGAACTGCTCTCAGTGAAACGACTCAGTTGTCACTAAAGTTTTCCTTTTGAGTGAAGAATTGCTTGAAACTAAGAAATGCTGTGTTGGCTTGAAAGAAGAAGAGAGAAGAGGAAAAAAAAAACTTTAAAAAAACCCATTTTCATCAATATTATAAAGTTTCTTTTAGAGAAGAATTATTTTAATCACTCTACTTTCTCCTCCACTATAGGCCTTCCCAGAAGAGAAAGAATGGCACTTCAGCCCAAGCCCTTGACTACTTTGTTCTTCAAAGTTTTATTACTGAAAAATTCCATCAGTACTCCAGACACTGCTGCCTTCTTATTAAACTCTTCCTTGCTCTTATCATCCCTTGTCATAAACTGAGTATTCAGGGTGTTCCAAAAGGATTGTCCAACCTCATGAGCTTCTCCTATGTTTCATCTCAGATTAAAATGGAAGAGTTGAAATGCTATCAAAGAGGTGGGTCTTGGGAGCTTTCTAATTCAGCTTTGTACAGCCAGCTTCAAAGAAAGTCAGTAAAAAGACGATTATCTGAGCAAGTAGAAGTTCATGCAAGCCACCCCTCTGATGAGAAACCATTCAGCTCTGCACCAGGCACAGCCTGCCAACGAACAGTGCACAGCTTATGCATTTGAATTGATACCCACAGAGCTGACCTTCAGTAGATGGAACCTGAACCTTTGCAGGACCAACCTGCTCCTAACATGAGTTCACTACTTGGATTTTCACAAAAGGGGGGTTGCTTGCCACTGCCTGCCCATTTACAGTGGTATCCTGAGAATTAGGACTGTCAGCAGTCTGGAGGATAGTGGTATTTTGCTGTCTCTGCCTGCCCTTAACCCTCCCCATCTACATCCTCACATCCCCTTGTTTGTCAGCCTCTCTTATTTGGCTGTGATTGACAGACTCCTGAATTATGAAAAGGTAGAAAGAGCCTTGGTGAAGCACAGAGGTATTTTTACTGCAGTTTGTGGCCCCTCACTCCCATCATAGATATCAGAGTAAGAATGCTTTTACACTGGGAGAAAAAAAGAAAAATCTATAGAGTCCTCGAAGGAACAGTTTTTATACTCCTCTCAGCAGCCTGTCCTCAGTCTGGTTCCCTTTTCAATGGGCTGCTGGCTCCTAGCTGTCTGCTGATAGGAGGGATTAGCTACAGAAATGGCACAGGGAACGAGTCAAAACTAGAGGGGAGCACAGACCTCCAGCTCACCCAAGCAATTTGTTCACATTCAGCCACGTTTCCATCAAAGAAGAAAGTGCAAGTGCTGCAAAATTGCCTTTCACTCTGACTGTGCCGTCCCTTGTAAAAGGTAAGAGTCCAGTGTGCTCAAAAATTCTGAGTAGCTAAAAGAACACAGGCAAATGTAAAGTTATTACTGTATTCATGTTTTCCAAATTGTTCTTCACAAACATGGGCAGATATTTCAATCTGTTTTCACACTTAATGCTGAAAAGCAGAGTTTTCAAACCCAGATGCCAGACATTACAAAGTCAGACTTTGAAATCCCAGTTAGTCATTATTCCTGAAGTGTTGAGCATTCCCCTCTCACTGCCTTCCACAGGAATCTTGGGAATCTTAGAAGCCAGGTTACTTTAAGATGCACAAAAATAATTTAGGAGGTTACATTTCAGCAACACTGTTGCATATACAAATCAACCCAGGAGTCAGGGGGCTGGTTAAAAATGAGCCACAAACTAGATGACACCAAATCCTGCAAGACTTGAAATGGAATCTTAAGATTTATCAATGCTTCTACTACATAGTCAACCTCTCCTCATGTTATCTAATGTGTCTCCTTTGCCCTTCAGTCTCCTCTTCCACCTCTCATCATTTGTAAACTTTCTTCCTAAAAGCGAGAGATGAGCTACAAATCCTTCACTAACCTGCCCACCAACAGAAAACCTTAATCCACGTTACTCCTATTTCTAGGTCTGTAAAATACATGCCATCTTCAGCTGAGCGACCTCTGAGCTGAGGAATCTGATGATTCCATTAACCAAAACCTAGGAATAAAACTGAATCAGAGAAAACAAGAGCTGTTATCGTCAGGTACAGTTTTCATTCTGAAAACTGAAAGTTATATTACCTGAGAATATAGTCCTGAGGAAGAGAAGCTGAACCAGGTTCCTCTGCATCCCTACAGGCAGGAGCATCCTGCAGTGGAAGCCCATACTCCTTGAGATACCACTCTCCTCGGGGTAAAGAGCTACCAGCTGCATGTAATATACATTTTACTAATTGTACACACATCATCCTCTGTTTTGGAAGTGTTTTTAGTCTGGGCTAGCTTAGCAGACTGAGACAGAATTCTTTAGAAACTCAGCAATGTTTGCACTCAACATGAAATGCATCTACTTTGGTTTGAGAAAGGAGAAAAGATCATTCAGGTGCTGAGAGTCCTCTGATGCCTTCCCACAGCTGCTCCACGTTGACAAGGAAAAGAACACTAATCCAATTTGTCAAAGAGAATTACAGGATAGTCTTCCTGATACAAAAGGTAAAGCACAGGAACAGCATCATTAGCACAGTATTTCTAACTGAATGTTCAGAAGTAAGGATAAACCAGTACTAGTGTTCAGATCCACATGCCAAGCATCACAATCAGATGAACAGAGACAAATTCTCACTAATTTTTAGCCACTAGCAAAGTCAGAGAAAGAACTTCAGGGGTTTTGACTGCACAAGGCAATTCCTTCTTTCCCCAAGTGCTGACATTTTGTTCAAAAAATGAGTCTGGAATTGTTTCACCTATTTGTCATGGTGGTCACTTTTCTAATGAGACCCTCCACAACGCTTTGAAAGAGAACTCTTGCACTAAATGCATGCAGCACCTTGGGAAGGAGCTGATATCCCTGGTAAACATGTTATACCCCATCAATCACTCAAACCTTTATGACTCTTGCTCTATTAAATACCTACTGCCTTTCAAAGCTTGTCTACACTGTTGAATCAGCTCTCTGTCTGCACGACACAAGACATTTTCATGTGACAGAATGATTCTGGAGACCGTGTTTCCCAAAAGACACTTATGTACCTAATTTCTGTTGAAGAATTATGAGGCTTAGGAGCTTGTGTGTCTTTGAAATTCTCTCTTGGCTCCAGCAGAACAATTGTTGTATATACATCATGCAGTTTTCTATTTATTTCCCAGCAGTGTAAAAAGTCATCTTCTCACCCATTTTAAGTACATGAGCACAAGTAGGCCAAGGCCTGCCTTCCTGTTTTAAGAAGTGAAAGCGCTAGGGCAGACTGCCAGAGGACTTAATATAGTCTCAGATCTATATTTAACAACAATAACATGGCTCCAGTCTGACCCTACAAAGAAAAGTTTGGAGAAGGGAAAAAAAAAAAAAAGCAATTCTTCACAAATTAAGAAAACAATAAAGGTCCCTTTCAAGTGTCAAGGAATATTCTTAGCCAGCCTGCAACACCTAAATCAAGAGAGAGGTTGTTAAAATGGCATAATACCAGGAAATTCGCCTACAGGGTCTACTTCCTCCTTGGAGACTACGGCCTAGAGTGCTGGAGTCAGTGTGCTTGTGATGGGGGAGATGGGAGGGAGAAACAAGGATCTGACTAAAGAGACTCTATAAAAAAAGCCAAAGCTGGATATCAACACCACAGTCTCTAGATCTAAGATGATACAACCAGTCTTCCTGGCCTGAGATTCCGAGTCACATCAATAGCCTCTTTAATCCTTTCCCACCCAACATTTCCTGACACTGACTGCAAAAGTCAACAAGTTCAAACCCAGCACAGAAAATTAGCACTTGCACACAATACAGCCAAGTGATAATGCTGCTGTATTTATAGCACAGAGGCAGCCCCCTCAGAGGAGTTATTAAAGATCCTGGTGGGAAGAAAACACAACTAGAAGAAAGTTATTCAAGTAAGTTAAAGATACACCTGAACCCTCCCTTCCTCTCCCACCCCTCTCTGAGGTCATAACATCACAATATAGTCTCCTAAGCAAGGACGTTCCTCAGGGACACTCTGATAGGGAAAGTGTGAACAACAAAAGCCCATTGTTAACAGGGACCGTTGGTGCCACTTAGACCCTCGTTAAGCTCCCTAGGGGCTGTGGTTTGCGTTATGCAGGCTTAAAAATAAAAGGCTCTAGGACAAGGGACAAACAAATAATGAAGTCATTTCCATTTACCTAGACCAGTGAGGGGGTTGCCAAGCAGAGTAACCGGTTATTGCTGGGTGTTAGCAGCATCTCCACCCTGGGACTCCCACCTCTTCTACTCCACACTTCTCACAGTAAAGTTTTGCACCTTGAATTACTTGAGGAGTTCAACCCAGAATTAGATGTGACTTGATACCCTTAGACTAATATCTCATCTCACAAATATTTTCTATCCCGAGATCCCTCCTTGGCCAATGCCAACGGCACAGTTTACTCATCCTCCTCAAAACAGGAATGTGCCTTTTTAAAGGGCTGGGAGGTTTTCACTGGACATTGCTCCTTAATTCAAGGAAGATTTTTAAAGTAATACCTCAGCTGCATCGTGCAGTAGATTTGTCTATTCTCACATTACTACTGCTGAGCCAGAAGGAGTACATCACCTAGTAATATTGTAGCTACTGAATGGGAAATTTGCTTGCATGACAAATTCCTTAACTCTTTGCACTGCTGATCTGCTTTACTAATTCTGCCCTAGTCACCTGTAGGAGAATTTTCTATCATATCCAAAGAGGAGCTCTGAAAAGGTTCAATTGGAGTCACTTTGTGTCCAGATTGAAAGATCTGTGTTCATGAGTGGCAAGGTGCGTTAACCAAACACCAGCATCTCTCTTTGGATTGAATCCTTTGAGTTACCAAAACCACTAGATTTGAGCAGAGAGCTCTTTAGTGTGAGTGGACCTCATGCTGGAGGCAATACACAAGATATGAGCTGATCTTGGAATAAAGACAAGCTTTAAGGGCTATATTGGGTATGACCCACCAGGCCCAGTACAGTTGTCATCACCTTCCTCTGTGATACACCACAGCTGTTAAATGAGTTCAGGCAGCTTGTTGGAAAGTTCCTCTTGTTGCAAGTTCCTCTTGCAGCCCAAAGAGAAGCATTTCTGCAATTACCATGATTAGTAAACACTTGAGCAGAGGGAAATAAATACAGTCCAAATTCATCTTTGCCATCTGCTCTAGATGCACTGAGTGCTGCTTCAATTCACATCAGGAGCAAGCTCCAAGTGCACCAGCCTTAGCTTCCTCCTCATGTCGGCTCTGTTAAGCTGAGAAAGGTGTAATGTCATTGGAAGCTATTGCAGATAGTGAAAGAAGATGCTAGAGGCAGTGGTATGCTACTTGTTTCCTCACAATCTTTGGTATGGACTGCCAACTGAAATCCTTCCTCAAGTATACAGCAAGGACTGGGCAATCTCAATCACGTTAACTTGCATTGCCTTGCCCCTAAGCTTTGAACATGAGAAATCTGAAAGAATGACGTTTTCCTGCAGCAGTCACCACAGGCTTACCTTCTCCCCATCTGAAGAGAAGGTGAGGAAGGTGAAAGGAAGCAATATTTGAGTCTGGAGAAGGGAATGACACAATTTTGTACCTCAATTCAATGTTGGTTCTTCTTCCCTCCTGCAGTTAGCATGCCCTCCAATTGGAGACAGGACTTCTTACTGTATTGTAGGCCCTTACTGGTCACTAAACTAAGACAAAGTCTAAACTTGTCCCACCCCAGCAGGGCATCTACACAGGCAGCACAGGAACATATCTTCCTTATTTAACTCATAACTCTTACATATGTGCAGAAAGCATTGACCATTTACATGTTTATCTTGCTTACATTATAAACCAGCAAAAACCCCAAACTTCAAAGCTCCACACCTTGATTCAAAACCTGCCCCTCTGTACCACTGGAGATAGCTCTCACAATTTTGTTTCAGACTTATCTTCCTCACAATATTGGTGCCTGAAGTCATGTGATTACACGAGACTGGTAAGTTTCATCAAGAGGAAAATAGAAGAGTTTCTGATCACCATGGTTTCAGGGGACAGACTGAAGCCCAGGAGGAGGAAAAAATCAGAAGGCAAATGTAAAAACAACAAATGTAGCTCTAGATGTTTCATCTCATAATTTTTAAGCCAGTCACTATTTCAGAAGGCCTGATCTGTGTTTTCAAAGGCTTGTTGGCTTTCAGTACTGCAAAGCTTAAATGCCAAAATGGCACTTTGAATGCTTGAGGGTCTAAGACAGCTGCTGGCTGAGGCTACAGCTGGAAAGTCTCTGCACATCAGTTCTGCTGGTAGTCAGTGCACAATTTGGTACCTAGACGTGGTGCAGTTGAGCATGTGTGCTGTTTCCCTACTCTTCTGCCTATAAGGCAATGTAAAATGAACGTTCACTACAACTGAATACGTGTGAAGCTTATTTACCATTTGATTTTATTCCGATCACAAACCACAAAGAAAATCCCACGTGCCATGTCTGCTTCCATTTGATTTACAATCACATATTTTAACATGTGGTTATTTGTAGCCATAATTGACTATCAGCAATCAGGAAAAAGTTGCCCACATTCAATCCTGAAATAAAAGCACAGAAAGTAGTTGCTCTACTCAAAGCTACTCGTCTTTTTTCCCCAGAAATATGTATTCTCACTATGAAAGCAACAATGCTTCTGTCTACAGTCTGCTGTAATAAAGCATAATTTTAAAGACATACAGCAGTATGAACCTCTAGTCTCATCTCTAAAGTGTTTTGTGGTTCAGAGTGATTAATTTTCTCCCTCTCTTTTATTTTCCTCATTTATAAAAATAGAGTATTTATTTTCACTTTGGGTAGGCTGAGAACTACAGTTTTAGGATGCTTCAGTATGCAAATAAAATCCTTATACATGCTAATTACTGTTTCATTTACTATTACAGTAGTACTAGCAGCCACATCAGGATTAATTCTGCACAGTAGTGTTCAATTATAGTGGAGATTTCATAATGTGAGGACACCACATTGTGTTATCACTGCCTTTATACAGCCTATTACTAAAACAAAGACTGAAGATTTGATTCACATTTATACTAAGGCTCCTTTATATCATTCTGGCAGTGAAAAAAAAAAAGTTTTCATGTGTATGTGTTACTTCAAGTCTCTCTGGTACTACTTGTAATGGGATTTTAGTTGTAAGACAAGTTGGACTCTGAACTTTTGACTAGTTCACAATAAGTATGTTGAGGACATGTAAAAATAGAAGACTGGGAAGCAGTGCTATCTGGGAATTGAGCTTGCCCTTTAAGGTCTTTTGAGGCCACCTTTAGGTAACAGTTTGCCTGTATCCATCAGAGTCCCTAAACACAGACACAAAATCTCAGAAAGTAAAGAAGCTATTCTGCCTAGACCTGGTAATGCTGACACACAGAGTCAGGCTTTAAATCATCCAGCTCAACAGCTATACACATTTCTCTATCTCATACAAATGCAGCTGAAATTTTGAATGCAGGAGCTCGGAAATCACTGCTGAGCTTCTCTGAATCCTGAGTAAAGGGAAAGGTCATTTTCTCTATAGACAGCTGTCAAAGACTTCAGAGAAGACTTCATGAAAACCTCTGTATAGATCCACTGTGTCTGACGGCCACTTAGCCACATCAGCAGCTGCACAGGGGAAATACATGCATGGACTTGAGGAAGATGCATCATTTCATCTTTATTTATGTTTACATTCTCATTTCATTTGGAAATAAATCTCTGAATTTGGAGAGGCATTTTCTAAGTCACTGAAGCATTCTGCTGTGCTGCAGTCAGTACCATGGCAGCTATAAAGATGACTCTGGGGTGGTTCAGGATTCACATTTAGTTCCGGATACAAAGATCAAATGCACCACACAATGAAATACATTTGTTAAGGAAATTGGCACTGCTAGAAAAGAAACACTCTTTGGAGAGCCAAATAACATCTAAGACTCTTTAACCCAATCAACTAAACACTCTTCTGTCACTGCAAAAAAAGGAAAACAAAACCCAAGTTGTGAAATGGAGCTGAGTTTGGGGTAGAAAGTGAGTATCTTGATAAACTCTTGGTATCTTTGCCTGCCAGAGCTATTAGCCAAGAGTCTGCTGAGTCTAGACAAAGGTTTGATTTTGAATTGAAAGGGGAATCATTTGCAGAGAGTAAAGCAATTTAGGTTTTGAAAAACAACCATGAATTTTTAACTATTAACCCAAAAGAGAGACAAGGAGCTTCTGCAGGCACATAAGGCTTTTAAATATTACCTGCTACCACAGGAGGTCAGTGAGATTGGAATGATTTTAAGATCAGAGAGCTTTATTAGGCCAAAACACTTAATGTACCCGAAGGCTGGAAGGAATAGACTTGATTGGTGAAGCTAGTGATGTGAAAGGAGTATTTTGTATTCACATCATTTGCTGAAATCTTTGGTTCTGCTCCAGGAGATACTAACAACAAGCAGCAGCTGACAGTCATGAATCGCAAGAGGTGATAAGCATGAAGTACCAGATCGTCCCTGTTCACTGCATGACTGCACAGAAGACAGGGATCAGAAAGCTTGTTTCTTTGAGTTTGAGTGTATTCTAGATATTATTTCCCATGCAATAATTTCTTCCTTACTAGGTTAGTTTCAAACAGAAGTAAGGTCAGAGTTGGGACTCTTTGAGTATTTCTTTAAATGAGATCTATGTTGGAAAGAGGTTATGTGTAGGCTAGAAACACAAGACAATGAGAGAAGAAGGTAAACATGCTGAGTGCAGCACCAGGAAGAGGCCCAAAGCACTGGACAGGAGAAAGAAAAGGGATCCTTTAGTGCAGGGATGCATGAAGTTGACAATGGAGCCCCAGAAGATTAAGTCTGTGCTTCCCAGTCCTGTGTGCAGCCTTAGGGAGAGAGGAAAAGGCTCTGCAGACTCTTGTTCATCCATCATGAAGAAATCAGTGGCAGACTGTAATGCTCAGCTAGCTGGAGACTGGCAGTTTAGGCTGATGTTATGATGAAGAACAGACCATAAATGATTAAGAGGCTTTAGCAGCTTTTTCTCCTCCAGGAGGTTATAAACACAGAAGAAGGCACCCTCATCTCAGCTTACCCTGGACACAATGGAAGTGACAACTAAGGAGGTTTTCCCTTCTCTCTGAACACCTTCAAGGGGACAGGTAGGTAGAAGGCCCATGACCTCACATCTTTATTACCAAAGACAGCACTGAGATTGATGTGAAGTCACATCTTCCTGCAAAGCAGTGAACTCCAACAGGAACTGGGACTCTTCTCAAATAGTTTCTTCAGATTATTTTATGAGCAGTAGAGAAAACCACTTTCTACCACACAGAGGTTTGCAAACACCACACATGAAAGGCAACATCCCATCTGAGGTGGTTCATAAGAGACTCAGAGAAGCATCCAACCCCTGCTTTAGGTCAGCATCAGCATGCTGATGGGGGAAAGCTGATTACTATCAGATCCACTCCACACGATCAGCAGCAAATCTAATTACTGCTGCAGAAAGGTATCCCTGACTGGTACCAAAAGGACAGACGGGGTTGGGCAATGCAGCCTGTTCTTCTAGGCTTTGTGTTTGAGGAAGCTAAATGGGGAAGGACTGTGTACTGACCTCACATGTTGTGTACCAGAGCCACGTAAGCTTATAAAATTAGCACATGCTCTCTTTTCAATGTGAGTTACTTTCTTTCAAACACCATGGCAAAATGTTATAGGAGGCTGGAGATGAGAGTAGGGCACTAAACAATGAGAAAGCAGTGGGATAAGGAAGAAACAGTCTCTTCACCTTCTGCGGCTCTGTGCCACGCAGATGAGCCTGAAGGCATCTGGTTTGATCTCAGTTTCCTAAAGCAAGGACATGTTTTGATGAGGTTTAATAACATACAACTGGTCTATGTCACGTTCATCAGCATTTCTTCAAATATTAACCATCTGACAAACGGGGAAACTGAGGCACTCGAAGAGGAAAGGACTTTCCTGATGACACTAAACAGTCTCCTGACTGTACCCATCCAGTACCTCCACTGTACAACAGTGCCTTCTAGTGGGTAGATAACCTTTATGCATGGAAAAAGAGGGTGGGCATGAGGCACCAGGAAAGAACCAAAAATATCTATTTAGGTCTAAACTGCTGCAGGCATGTGTCTTGACTACACTGTCCTCTAGGAACTGTCCTTCCTTCGGCAATTTTGGTTTACATATTCTAGCCAGACTGAGACAAGAAGGAGTCACTCAGGTCTTTGAGGTAATCAAGCATCAGGAAGTCTTCATTTGAGTAGCTACTAGTAGATCAAGCCCCACGATACTCCGAAGGTCACAACAGTGCAAGGGGACAAACATATTTTTCGGAAGGCACAAGGCATTCAGTCTCTGCTTTTGTGTTCTCGTGACAATGATTGTAATGACGCAGCTGGAGTGGGAAATGGCCCAGCATAAATCCATCCTGGCAACAATACTTTGTAACAAAAACTGTAAAAGGAGGCAGGCATGTTTAGGATAAGTTGGAGATAGTAATCTGGTTATTATTCAGAGGCC
Source organism: Urocolius indicus (assembly GCA_013401255.1). Lineage (NCBI taxonomy): Eukaryota > Metazoa > Chordata > Aves > Coliiformes > Coliidae > Urocolius > Urocolius indicus. The sequence continues at coordinate 718,656 of WBNH01004368.1, forward strand.
CCACTCAGACACTACACTGAGGAGATCCTGATTGTGTCACCTTGGCCCCATACTGCACATATCCTTTGCAGAAGAACAATGAAGACAGGAGTCTCTTAGACCATATGAAAATCTGGGAGGTAAATTCTCAAAACAGGAAATGACATGAGGCAGTGTGTCTGCCACAGTCCCTGATGGGGCTGCGTTATGCAGCAGTTACAGCCACAGCTCCTCTGCTGGTGCAAGCTTAGGCAGCATTGCTGAAGTCAACGAGTTACAATGATTTCCATCCACGGAGGAGAAGTGCAAAGACAAAGTGCCATCAATAAGGCAAGGAACAACTCCAAAAACTATGTCTTGAGCTGGCTTAGCCAGTGAAGAGAAAATACATAATCCAAAGTGAATTCTCCCAAACGGTTGTATAAGCAGCTCATGTTCACATCTAATAAAACAGAGAAAGTCAGTCAAGGCAAAGCAGCTGGGCAGTGGAGAGTGAGTCAAGAATTTACTCATGACAAGATCTTGTATTAGAAATGTAAATTACCCAAAACAGAAACCTTCCCCCAAGACTGTGGCAATACCGAAAAAACTGCTGTGGGAACAGCATTCTGAGGTTCATGTGTGAACTTCCACTCAGAAGAAAACTCCAAAACCCAGGAAGTGCCAGTAAGCTGCTGCTGCTGCCTGGGGAAGGTCCTTCAGCTTCAGGAGACTCCGATTTACACCTTGTCTTCCTTCCCCCAGCACAGCACTGGTCTATTATTTGTTTTGGGTACAGTTGGGTCCGTTTGCTTCCAAGGGGGCTTTCACTCATCCACAATTCTCACCCAGTACTTGTCAGCAAAGGTACTTGGAGCTTTGATCTCTTGCCCTCCAGGTGGCTACCTTGGCCACCAGACTTTGGGCTGCTCCTGTCTACCTGTATCTCTCACCTCAGGAACTCTTTCCTAACCCTAGGGCAAAGTTCCTGATGCTATTTGGAAACAAGTCACTCTTCCAATAAGACCATCCATACAAATGAAGAGTTACCACTATAATTATACCAAGGAAAATGGAATCACCTCTTGTGCAGAGAAGCAATTGTTGGAGTGAACTAAGACAGGTGACAGATAGAAGAAGACAGTCTTCTAACTTGCATCACAAGTGCAACCTGCAATGCTGTTTTGCATTAGAAGATACATATCACTATGCAGTATGTTAAATGCAGTTACAGTGGAGCACAGGGTGAGAGCTTCCATCAGCCCTTGCTGATGTTTAGGAAAACCAAAACACAAACCTTAATTCTTATTACAGCATTTCTCACATATAGCTCCCAAGCAACTTTACAAACAAACTAGAACATCCTAAGGATAGGAAAACTCTCACACAGGAAGGCATAACCTCAGCATAGAAATTACATCAATGAGAAATATGTGTCAGCCCCTGCCCCACACCAGAGACTTGCACAGATGCGACTGCATCACTGACCTACATCACAAGAGGGCACCGGGGGCTCTTCCAGCAGCCCCGCTCTGAGCAGGAGACATGGCAAAAGCATTGCCACTCAGGCAAATCCAGCCTCTCCATCCCAACCTACATGGAGCGTGAAGTGGAAAAACTACTGCTCACATCCATACAATGAAAGTTCTTGGGATGATGATCATCGCTTACAAATGAAATACGCAACAGAAATCAAAGTACTGACATGCTGACACACCAGCAGCAGCATCAATGGTGTTTGCTGCCATACCGGAGTTGCCACCTCTTCATACCTTTGCTGGTAAAAGGCTGTAGGTGAACCTGGCTTCTGGCCAAGACCGTATTTAAAATCAGCTCCTAAAAAGATGGATTTATCATTAAAATTATTTCTGACATTGACATTTTGAGGAGAACTATGTTTTCTACCAAAAAAATCAAAACACCAATACAAAGCCTCATGCAAATGTAAAGATGCCTTGTATCAGAGCATTGTATTTCCCATCCTGCACAGGACCCAACAGACATGTAGAGACAATGAAATGCTTGATCACATAATCCCCAGAACAAAGCAGATTTCTAGATAATTACGCATTCCTTGTGCTGGAGCTTCAACACACGGGCTGATTTTTAGAAGCAATCAAGAACTCACAGTAAACAAAACAGCTCCCATGGAAGACACTGTGGCCTTCTGGGGTTTTAATATATCCATATACAGCTCCCTTAGGCATGTAGATTTTGTCAGTCAAGTAGTATCTCAGTCCTCAGCAGCACCACAAATGGAAAAAGCTGCTGTATCCTGAGGAGGATGTTCTAGTGCAGTGGCTAATCTGGTGTAAACCTCAACCTTTTCTTTCAGCAAAGCTTTTGTAGAGTTTGGAAAGTGTGAGGTAGCGTGGCCAACTCTGCAACCACATGTAGGAGAGAGCATTTCTAGTGTGATCAGGTGACTTTTTCTGCTCTTAATGCCTAAGCAGAAAACAAGAAGAGCACATTCCAAAAACATTCAATTGCCATACTATTCATTGCCTCAACATAACAAACACTGTACCTTATGAGATCATCTTACACAGCTTATGAGCCCTCAGTATCTCAGCCTGACAGAACATCACTTAGGAATCACACAAATCTCTGCTAGGTCTTCCTTTGCAAGTACTAATCCATGTAGTTTTCATTCCATTTTAGCAGTCTACCAGTGGAATTAGTGTAACAGGTACGATTTTTAAGCACAGACACAGATACATTAAGATACTGGTGCAGTTAATTTTTAATAAACCTTTTTTTATACTGCTGTCACTGTAGGTCACACTGAAGAAACACTTCTGTTGAACTGTGAGGTGAAATTAAGAAAAGCTGCACACGTGCCTGACACGAAGGGGGAAAGAAATAATTCCATTCCTGACTAACTCCTCCAAAAGCCACTAAATTTTGCACTTCCTTTAGACAACAGGTTGAACTGGCAATGGAGAAGGTTTCTCTGTTCTCAACTTTGGCACTTGTCTATTGCCCTTGGACTAATTCTTCTGGATTTGCATTTCTTGCAGAGCATTGTCACCTCCTGCTCCTTGGCTGGATCCATTGTGATACAGAGGAGGTGCTAATCCTCCAGTAATTAGCACCTCATTGGGAGGTCAAACAGAGGTCATGAAAGTGGGCTTGTTTATTTTTCAGGAGAATTCTGGTTTGCTCCTTGTTTTCATTAAGGCTGTGAGATGTTGAGGTGTTCCAGATCAAGGCTGCTGATGTTTTGCAGAACAATAACCCTTGTTAACAAGAGTCCTTGCTCTAGGCATGGGCACCATTTATGGGCTCACCTCGAGAGCAGAAGAGATCTCAGAAGAGTAAAGCAGGGATGACTCTCATTTTGACACTCCTGATATACTTGGGTTTCACTTCTGTCTGGGACTGGTCAGCCTCAAATTCCTGCATGAAAATAAATGTTTGCACAAACTTTGTATCGTGTCATGGACAGAAATACATTCACTTGGCCAACAGTAACATAGGATTCACAACTCCTGCTAGAGAGAGCAGTGATTTACACAGAAAGCCGGATTTAGGACCCCAAGTTATCTTCAATGTTTTTTTGTAACAATAGGACAATTTAAAGAACCAAAGATAATTCCTTTCACCTTCAATCCAGACAGTAAGCTCATCCTAAGGGACCACTGGTCTTCCTTTAAAAGCTACTCACAGTACAAAATCTCCTTCTCCTTCATTAGCTGCCAACCTATTCTAACCTGGATAAGGAAGCCAGGCCCTTGCTGGAAACAGCTCTCCTGCAAGTCTTCAAGCAGCCCACGGGCCTTTTCACCATTTCTAGAACAGTCATCAACTTGAGGACACTAATTTGCTTTCAATTGCCATCACTATAAATACAGTTTCCCTGGCAACACATAATAGGTCAATCAGCAAAGCAGAGAATCCTAGCTCTAACCAGAAAGCACCCACAGACATTGTGTGTGCTGCACAAACAATGTGTACATGAAGCTCTCAGTGGGAGGCACATCACCACTGGGGATTTAGTCACTGCTAGAACAGGCAGGCAAAGTTAGAGAAAGCCCTGAGTCCTCCATGGCAAAAAGTTATTGTCTCCTGCCTCATGCTTTTGAGAGTTAGGACAATAAACCCAGAGAAAAACTCAAAAGGATCATTTAGACTGTGTTCACCCTACAAAAAGCTGCAATTGCTGGTCTTTAGGGATAGAGTGTGGTAGTGCTGATTTGGAAGGTAATATCCACTAGTTACAGCTATTGCACATTTACTGGGGTATTCAAAGCAGAGCATCACAGTAAGCTGGGCAAACACAAAGGGCACGGGAATCACAGATGCATTGTGCCTACAGCTCTGCTCTAATCACAGGTAACTCTGTCAGGTTGTGTGTCATACTGCAAAAGGGCACTTCCCGGGGGATCTCGGGCATCCAGACATCTTTAGTCTTATCTAGAGAATACTTACGAATGCCAACATGAGCTAATAATAAATGGAGATGCTTGTTTTCAGGCAAAAGCCAGGACAACTGCATTCTTTAAGAGGTCACATCTCTTGTCTGAGACTCACTGTTTGAATATTCATTCTCCAGAAACGTCTCATTTCTCTAGAAATCACAAGCCCTTGCAAGTTCCTCCACCTCAGAGCTGTCACAACCACTCTCACTCCCACTCTCCCGTCCATTCTCAGGCTAATCCAAAGAGACTGCAGAGGAAGAAATGCTAGGGCTTAAATCAGCACCAGCAATGCCAAGGGAGCCGTTACTGTTCAAATTCACTGTTACTGAGTGGTCTCTATTAAGATCAATGAACCCTTGTGCTAGGCCCAGTACACAAATTATTAGCTAGCAGACACGTTAACTATTACTGCAGCGTCTATAATGACACAGCATCCATGCTCACTGCTTTCCATCAGGAAAAAATAAAGCCTGGTTAGTATTTCCCACATCTTCATAGCGAGTTGCCTTGCTATCTATTGGTGAAAATCATTTTTAAATATACAATATATTAAACACAGGCTGAAATTTTTTACAGATTTGGCCAGTTTTCAATATTTCAGTGTACATGGAATGATCCAAATATGTTTTCAATATATTTCAACACATCCAGTTGTCATATGCAGACCTGTATATTTTACTTATTAGGCAAACTGGCCAAGTATGTGTTATTTTTCAATATATTTGCTCTATCGCCTCATATATTTTAGAGACATGATTGTACAGCACATTTTAGGAAAAATATTACAAATGAAAAGCGATCATTTTTCCCTCACAGAAAGGATGTGGTTTTGCTAAATCATTTGGAAGACAGAAGAGAACCTGAACTGGATTGCTGGGTCACCTGGAATGGACTCCATGTGCAATACCTAAGAAAAGGGCCAAGATTTCTGTAGTGCCCAGAACAACCTGTTAATGCTGCCTAAGAGCTACAAGTGTTTGGAAGAGCTTTTAGATGCAAAACTAAGGACAAGAATAACCTGATATATCTATCCAAAACAGGCTTTAGGTTCAAGAAACAGGGGAAGATGTATGTTAAAGATAATATAACCCAATTCTCTTTAAAATCCTTGAACTGGCACCACAGTGTGACGTAACCCATACAGACATCTGATGCCAGTGACTTCATTGCCCACAGACTCCAAATTCACTAAACAGAGAGAAAACCAATGAGTTGTTCACTAGTAGAAGAGACCTACAAGAAAAGCAATCGACAAAAGCTGCAAGGAGAAAGATCTCTCAAAACTCTTTGGTCAACAAACAGCTTTGAATGTCAAACTGAGTCTGGAGGAACAAAAAAAGCTGGCCCAGGCTGTCAGTACAGTCTTTAGATTTCCAAAGGATGGGCAGACAAATCAGCAGCTTTAATCAGATGCGTTAGAGCAGTAAATCAGAAGCAACCATCTTCAACCATGCTTGGTTTTCTCAAGACTTACTCTACCAGCACAGGGTAAAGAACAGCACAGGGCAAAAATGATCAGCCAGGACACTTCACAGGCACTGCCAGCTTCAAATGTCTGTGAAACTATAACCTAAGTCCTCTCACTAAATTCCAAGGACAAGCTACAGCTTTTCTGTAAAACTCATCCAAAAGATGGATAATCAGATCTGTCAACATCTGTATCTGGAATGAGTATGGCTAACCTGTCCTGCATTGGATTAATGGTGCCTGCAGAACAAGGTTTCCAGATGGCCTATAGGCAGAATGCTGGACACTAGTAATCCTGAAATCACCACCAAAAGAAAGGTATTAGATGAGAATTAAAAGCAGTGGTCTCCTGGAAAACAAAACAAAACAAGAAACAACTCTCTCTCAAATGTATTAAAAAACCTTCCCAAAACACCTTCCCAGACCTTTCTACACGCCTGCTTATACTTGTGTCAACACAAGAGCAAGAAATGCAATCTGAGTGGCTCTCCTCCTTCATCTTTAACCACCAGCATTTTACAGTACTCATCAGACCAAGATTTATGCCTTGCAATGGACAAGCTGCCATCCCAACAGCTTTGCCCAGGTATAGCTCCTTCTCTCTTTTGCGACATACTGTTGTTGCTGGCCACGCATGGCCTCTGCATGGTTGCTGAGAGCTTCTCATATTTTCTCTTGCCTTCTGCACATTAACAGATGTTCCCCAGTCACTTAACTGGATCGCTAAACTGTCCTCCAGATGATGCTCTAATGCTCATTTCAAAAACAATTCTGATGGTATGAACACAACACAACAAGGAGAGGCTTGAACTTGATCACCACAGGATGAGAATCATGAAATTGTAACACACATCTAGCTAGCAATATTTGAAAAGAAGTCACCAAATCTCTCAGAAAAAGTCCAGGCTAGTATAAGTTTCAGATTTTACACCATACACATGAAAAAAATCCAGCATTAAAAGGATGCAAAAAGTATTTTGCTTAATACACAACATTCTTCCTTCATTTATTTTCTTCACCACAAACTGGAGAACGCTCCATTAGATTTCTTTAATAAATCAGAGCACAGGCTTGCTGCAAGTTTGAGCACAAAAATTCAAATGGAATAGTCCCACACAGAATTCCCAAACCTGTGGCAGGGGAATTCTCTCAATAATTTAAGCTGAAGTGTCTGATGTAGCCATAGCAAAATGTTTGCTCTTCCAAATGCTTTTTCAAAAGGGCTCTAAATCCCTTGAAAAGTTGGGAAAAGTGTGCAAAAACATCACTGAAGTGTTGGAAAGGACTTGCAGTGCACTGGCAACTGCCAACGCCCTCTGTCAAACCACCCTGCTACCTTTCACATGCTTCACAGTACTTTGAGATTGGCCACTTGGATGAAAAGGGGCCACGTTTTTCAAGAGCTCATCAGAGAAGGTGAAAACTTCAAAAAGGCAGCACCTGACACAGAAAGTTTACCTGGGGGGAGGGAAAGCAAAAAAAAAACAACCCCATAACTGAAGTTATTAACCCTGTTTGCTGCACTGTATGGATGGCGAGCTCTTTTGACTCTCTGGTGGATGCTATTCATTCCATTTCTCTCACTGTTAACCAAACCCTTGCATCTGAGGGAACAGATGGATTGTGTATCGCCTCCACAGGAACTGATACCATTTCCTGCATTCTACATCACTGTAATGGCATAAAATACAGGAGGAGAAGGGAGAGGAAATAAAGAAATTCTTGAACTATAATGTGCTAGGCCTTAGAATAGTGATATAAAAATTCTCATTTCTCTCAGAAAAGACGAAAGCAGCATTATTTAGCTCTCCAGAAGTTTTAGAGAATATGTGTATTTAAGGTACAGTAGGACACTCATCTTCCATATTATGATAAACCATCAGATTCTTACATCCAACACAGACTTCACTGGAAAAAAATCCTGTCTTGGAGTCAAAATTCAAAGGTCTTTGCCACACCAGTTGCACAGCCTTTGGGCTTACAGCTTTTAATGAACCACGACTCAAGGCCTCTTTGGATGTCTGAAAATAACACAGGCTGCCTGCCGTCTCTCCTCCAATTTGTATCCTTCCTCTCAGGCTGACAGGAGTAGAGCTGGTCTGACTGCAAGCCCCAGAGCAACGCAATGACCCACAAGATACCTCTGCATCCTGGAGGCAGATGGTCCTGCGCCCCAGGGAGGTGAAAGGTTATTAGAAATACAGGAATAATGACTCTTAAAAACATCATCTGATTGTGACGTGGCCAAGAAAAGGAAGAATAAAGGAATGATAGATAAACTGTAATTTTTTATTATTTAATCATGTTTTACTTTCATCTTACAGTTTCTTTGCAGAATTTGCTAATCAGTAAGAACAAAGAACATCCTCCATCAATACAAAGGGATGGATAAGGGAAGTCCATTTTCCTGCCTCTTACCCCCATCTCTCCCGATTTCCATGTTGAATTTTCTTGAAACAGAATTTACAATTCTAAGACAGAACTAAATTCTGACACCTTCAGGACCAAGACAGTCACGTTCAGTATGGCAATCCTGAAAATGGGAACAAAATACATTAGAAAAGTATGCTCTCCCTACTATTTTTTGCTCCGTCAGAATACGAGGCTTGCATAGATTGTTAAACGACTTGCCAGTTACCCTGGAAGGCTATTGATGGCTACAGAAAGAGCAAGTCAATTTTTTTCTAGACTTCCAAGTTCCTTCTTCAGCAGTTCCCCTGCTGTTATCTCCTGATGTACAGATGAGGTTCTGATGCCTATGCCTACTTGGAACCTAACTGATTAGCCTCCATCTCCTTGCAATGAGTCCTTGCATTCTAAATCTCAGGTAAGGATGATAAGGGTTGTTCCCTCTCCTCCTTCATCACAAGGAGGGCTTGTTACATTGCAGCAAGGTTTACAGTTTTGTACGGCACAGTTACAAACGCTGTGGCTATTTCTTGCACATGTGAGCATTCACAATTGACATCCAGTAGCACTTTGTTCCACTGGTTTTGTCAGTAGTCTGTGTTTGCTGTTTGGTCTCTCATTTTATGATATGCCATCAGTGCATTGCTGCTTATCACAGTTGCTAGGATGATGTTGCAGTTGATAACTTGGCTGCCTGTGATCAAACTGGTCACTAACCTAAAAATAAGGTGGGAAATGCAGAGGTTGGATAGCTGGAAGCCTTTTCTCCAATGCTTGTAACTCAGCATTTCCAGTGTGCCAAAGCCTTCCCATCCTCCCTCTGTGTTTTCCAACTGTGGCCTTGATTGCTTCTCAAATATTCCACTTACCATAGAGTTCACTGAAACGATGTGTGTGTGGTGTTTCATGTACTGCCCTCTAGGTAACTGCATTCAAGGACTCCATGCTTGGCAACTTAAACTAGCTCTTTAGCATGGAAAAGATTTGCAGCAATATTGTCTGTTTTGAGAAGAGCATTGAAATCTCATTTTAGTAATGAATAAAACTTTAACCTCATAAGCTCCTACCCATGAAGTTGTATCAGCTGTTGAAGTACAGGAAAAGCAAGAAAATTCTCTCTTAGGTACTATGGAAACTTCTTTTTTTACAGTAAGTGAAGAAAAACCAAAGAATTGTAACTCCAAGTTATGTCCTGAAGGTAACCCCATACTTCTGTACTGGGGTTACTTCTCTTTTTTTACAGCTACAGGCAACATTTAGTAAAGTATCAGAGTGGTCATTAATTTTGTGATCTGAAAGATAATTTTCAAAATGAGAGCTTATTTCCTGGAAACACTTAGCTGGATAAAGCTTGAGAAAATTAGTTGAGGGGAAGTTATGTCAGCTGTGTAGAGACAAAGGTTGCTTGACCTTCCACTGCTCATGGATTTCAGAAGATCTACAATCTCAAAATCCTACTAAATCATCAATAAACCTACTCAGGAGCATAGAGAGATAAACACATGAAAAGGGAAGGAGTTACAAGGGGAAGAGATGTCCTATTTCTACCCTATCTTTCAGCAGAAGTCACCTTCAGGACCTGAACCAACCAAGTAAAACAGACAGAGAAAATAAACATAAGCCACAAAAACCTCAACCCTCACAGAGACCATTTAGAAGGAGAAATACACAGGGCTTCTCCATTCCACCTCACCCTACTCATCAAATATTGATAAGAAACAGCAGTGAGAGTTGTTAGCTGGAGCTAGTAACGGAAGCATGGAAAGTAAAAATCAATGAGATTTTTTATTTTGACAAAGAAAGGAAAAAATGTGTGTGCTGGGAGAGTGTGTGCTGCATGTGCCTGGGAGGATTTCAGTTTGCAAGCAGAGCGATGGACACATACAATACTCTTTTCTGCACACATACACACTCTAATTTCTCTGAAGTCACATCTCTACAGGCCGTGGTAAAACTGACAAACCTCAATGATACATTTCGTACATCTGTGGCTGTATCTGAGGAAAGCAAATGTCCTGGCATGCTGGTGAGGGAATGTGCATCAATCCTCTGGGCTGAACACGTTTGCATGCACATTTGTGTTTCTTGTGTTGTTTTTTTGGTCTGAGTACAAAGATGCATTTTCATTTTATTGGTTTGCAGAGACACTCAGGAAACCTCAGTTGTTCTCTCTCCTACAAGTGCAGCTAATGAGTTCCTTCATCTTCAATATGCACACGTTTAGCAATCTTTAGCTAGCTGGATATCCACTAATCCCCAGCTTTCAACGTGAGTGGTTTTGTGTGCTAATATTAAAGCAGCAGTAATTAATAGCTATTTACTATGTAAAAATTATCTATTGCAATACACTGGCAAGTGTATTGCATTGCAAGACTTCATAGTAGTGATGATATCACCAGATCAACTATGCAGTTTGACAAGCTCAGGAAGAACTTGCTTGTCTGAGGAAGCCAGAGATGACTGCAAAACACCTTTTATGAGGTAGATGTTGAGTATCTCAAGCGAGGTCTTGGCTCCAGATACTTCCTGCTTCCACCTCAGTCAAATTACAGTAATCACAGCCTTGCATTAAAGTTGTCGACTCCTTTTTCAGCCTCAACTGGTTTAAGTAGGAAGATGAACAGAAGGTGTGAATTATCAGAGCTGTCAAACTGATCTCTTTCAGCACCAATGAATTCACTTAATATGTATGTGCAGAGTAAAGACATGGGATGGAGGAGAGCAGCTTTGAGGAAAAATTACTCTGCAATAAAAGCCAGTGGAACTGGGTTCTTCCCTTTATTCTTTGGTCACAGTTGCCTTTCAAAGCAACATAAAATGTAGAAATCATCTGAAGGCAGAAAAGTAAGCAAGACAGAATGACTCAGTTCTTTGTTTTCCCATATTTGGCACCGAACTATTGAAGTTAATACACAGAGAAGAAAATATCATCTTTTGCTTAAAGCCCCAATTTCAAGCCTGCCTGAAGTGAGCAGAGACTCTGGATAAGTTTGTTCTGAGGTATTAACCCATTAAAACTGAGGATGCAGTCTGCTGTTACTTGGATTCCATTAGAATAGCAGCTTTTCTTGTTTTCCCAATCCAGAGAACAATTTAATGTATCATATAATGTTCTTCATAGAAATAACACCTGCACATAGCTCTACGCTGAACTAGAGGAAAGCTCTTGGGAGAGTTTCCTCTCTTAAAGCATAGTTAGATAGATTCAAAGGTTCAAGAGAGACTCTGCATGATCTGAATTATTACTTACAAGATATGGGCTTAGTCTCCTGCACCACTTGCTTGGAGGCTGTCAGAGGACAGAAGTGCTGCACAGATCCTGCCCAAGACCCTAGCTCTACAGAAATTCAACTTGATGTTCAGTTTTAAACATAACAGTATGTCCATTTCTACTCAGCAAAGCACCAAAACACATCTCCAGCTGTAAGCAGTTAGCCATCAGGCCATTGACTGGAAGTGTTTTGCTGATTCAGATGCTATGTATTAAGGAGATCCTTCACAGTACAAGATAAAGTTATGTTCTTTTTAGTGATATGATCTCAGTTTTACAATAGATTACAAGAGAGATCTATTTAACTCAAGAAATGAACACATTGAACACAGCTCTCCATAATATGATCTCCATAACCTGTAGAGTGTTGTGTGGTGAAGCAGGGGATATTCTGATTAAACAAAACTACATTTGTTGGATTAAGTTTATCAGTGGATTAAGCCAAACTAAAACCACAAAGAAACAGTCTCAGTGCTCCTAATTACATCTTCCTGTTGGTTTCCTTCCATCAGCACTACTGATGCTACACTTCTCAGCTAGCCAACTTGGCTTTTTGATCTACAAATTAGCACAACAAAAATGAAAGGAAAGGAAAGGAAAGGAAAGGAAAGGAAAGGAAAGGAAAGGAAAGGAAAGGAAAGGAAAGGAAAGGAAAGGAAAGGA
>WBNH01004368.1:731112-807846 GCA_013401255.1 Urocolius indicus
AAAAAGAAAAAGAAAAAGAAAAAGAAAAAGAAAAAGAAAAAGAAAAAGAAAAAAGAAAAAAGAAAAAAGAAAAAAGAAAAAATAAAAAGAAAAGAAAGAAAAAGAAAAGAAAGAAAAAGAAGTTATCTAAGCTTTCAGATGGGGCAGAGAGATGACTATTTTTAAGATCCTTAGTGTTGACTCTAGGGAAAGCATGAAAGCTCATAGCAGAGGGAAAGAAGATCCCTGTAAGATCCACCAAGCTCTAGAGCAAATGTCACATTATCTGAGGGAAGGACATGGTGAATCTGCACAAATCAGGAACTCCTTTCATGACTGAACTGAAAAAGAAAAGCCATGTACAGGGTTGTTTGGTTTTTTTTACCTTGTACAAGTCTGGCCCGATATATCCCTGATTTGCAATGGTTTGCTTTTCTAGCAAGTACCTTGAGGATGCCATATTCTACAAGTTGGTGTCTGCATGGAAGAGGTAGGCACATTTTGACTGTAAGATGGAACTGATTGTTCACGAGCTTGAAACTTAGATTTTGAAACAAATCACTCCAGAGCTTTCACTCACTTTCTGCCTTCCTTAATAAAAGTGACGTGCTGTCAAATGAGTTTAAAGGCCTCATACATCAGTTCTATGATTACATTTTGAGAGGAAGAATGGGGCAGAGAACTCTGGATGCCTAAGCCTTTCACCCAAGAATATGCACATTGTGATAATGTATAAAAAGCTTTAAATTGCCTAGATATCAGTACATTAACATTTCATTTTAGATTGAAACTGTTATCTGAATTCAGTGGCCTGTGAGATATATGTTTCTATTCTGAACATCCCACCCAGAGAAACTATTAAAGTACTTTCTGCAATTATTAATTTAATATTGAACCTTTTAGAGCAGTAGTTCATTGAAGCTAAACAAGTAATCACTGTGTTACATATGACACAAATGTAACAATTATAACAGTTCAATGACAATTTTAAAGTTCTTTATGCATGGTCTTGGATGGCTTTGCGAGGCCCAAGTGACTGTTATGGTTAAGGTTTATTTGTAGGAGGAACTAGGGACATGAACATAGAATCACAGAATCATTTTGGTTGGAAAAGACCTTTAAGATCATGTCCAACCACTAACCTCACGCTGCCAAGCCACCACTAAACCGTGTCCTACAGATCTTGCGATGCCTAATAAGACACTGATTATTTCTCTCTCTCCTGATCATACCTTCTCTTTTTCACCTCATTTGGGAAGGAATGATGCTTATTAACTCCTTGATCCTGTTGAAAACTAATGGCAAACTAAGCAAGTAAATAATTGCCTTCAAAAGAATGAGGAGATTTGTTTTTAAATCCATCTCATAGTCATATAATTACTTATTCAAAAGAGATGACAGAACACAGAGCCAGCGATGAAGCTGCGTACCTCCGGATGAATTGCCCTGCTTCACACAATCACACTGTCCTAAGTCAGTCACAAAACTGCATCACAAGGTTTCTGGGTCGTTCAAAACGAAGATATAAATACCAAAGTCACATTGACCTTGAAACACTGAGAGGGAAGAAAGCTTAAAACATTTGTAAATCTGTCACACTTAGGACAAAACTCTACAGCATATGGATTTGAGAGACGGGATCAGAACTCGGGTGAAACTTGCTGCAACACAATGCCCTAGTAAAGGTTGTAGTACAATACTTCTAGATTTCTCTTATTTGGACTTTATAATCAAATAGTGGCAACCAGAATACATAGTACAGTTCTCAGAGAGATTGCCAACTTGTTGCTAGAATGCATTAAAGGCTGATGTACCACATCATCATTGGCAAAGTTATTCAACTTGGTTACAGTGGAGAGTATTCTACTATACACCACACTCACACCTTCATCCAGCACACCAACATAATTAGGCAGTAAACAAGCCATTTCTCTTCACAAGAGCTCAGCTTCCATCACAGCATAAGCCTAATCAGACTTTATCTGCCTACTGGAGACTGAAATCTTTAGAAGCAAGACTGCACAGAGGTACAAATTCACAGCTCTAATACTAATCTAGATCAAGGATCCTATCTTAAATGTTTATTTCCTTACATAATAGCAACTTAGTCCAATAAGGTGATTGGAGTTTTCTTGGGGAGAAAGGTTGAGATTTAAAAGCTATAACTACTGCAGTATTCAGCATATTTAGCTTAAGGAAAAAAAAAAGAGATATCTCTGTATTTTTAAGCAACTATTTATATATAATACATAGCAGATGTACTGTAGGATATTGCTTCCTGGCTTTGCCAATCTGCATTCTAGAAAAACAAATTACATGGTAACAGAACTCTTTGGGAACACAAAGAGAATGAAAATTTTTTTGTTTTCCCATGAAATTCTAAGCCAGCAACAAAGGGTTCTGTAATAGCAAGTGCTAGAACAAAGAGCCGCTCTTCAGGACCTGGACAGATAAAGACTGAGAACTTTGACACAGTAAGCAGGAAAAATTAGATAAATGGAATATGATCAGCCTAGATCAAATAGCCAAAATACCAAAGTTGATAACATACCTCTTGCAGACACAGTTCTGGACTTTGTAACACATATCTGAAAGACGTCACTGTCAACAGCAGACCTGTTCCTACAGCAGTGCTGTATACTGAAACATTTTAAACTTAGAATAAAACTAAAACTTATATAGCAAGGAATATGATTTATCTACCTGGTTATACTTAAGTCTTAGCATGGAAACAACAGATGACACACATTTTGCTGAATCCAGCTGTAAGGGGAAAGTGATTGGTGCCTCCAGCTTTCTGCCCCTCAGCATTAGGAGCTTACTACCCAAATGACCACACCAATTTGACCAACACAGGCTGGAGAGCACTCACACAAGCATCGCTGCTTACAGATCTAAGACAATATTAATCTCTGGCATGACTTGTGGGGATAAGAAGCTGGAAGGGGGTCAGTGCACATTAACTCGTTCCATAGGCACAGCTGTTCACAGAACATGTTTGTCTGCAAAAAAAGAGGAGCAACAAAGTAATGTGTAGATAGAGTGCATCCTCTTTGAGAAACAAAAGACCTGTGTGAAATACTCAACTGTCTTGTAGCTGTACAGCTATGATTATATCCATGTCAGGGGTACAAATAGCTGTTTTAACTTTGTCTCATGTATCTGCACATTTAGCACATCAACGTTTCCTATGTAAACATGTCTTATTAACATTTGATCCACGTAAACCTCCACCACCTCGATCAGACCTTTATAAGGAACAGCACCACACAGAGTCACCACTGCTCATCCTGGCCTCACATGTACAAACCTGACTTTCCCCAGTTTCAGGGTAATGAACGTGATTGCAGCCTTAGCTGTCGTTCTGTTCAGCCAAAATTGTCAGGCAACAAAGGCCAGTAAACATTTGACAGCCCTAGAGCTGGAAAAGCTGAATCTTTGAAATAAAGAATGAAGAAGCAGCAATAGCAGAAAGCAGAGAAGGTACAAAGAGGAATAAAGGATCGTTAGCAATTCTCACAATTAATTAAACAAAGCTAAGGAGGAAGAGGAACACAGCACTTCAGATAGCTCATCACTGGGGCTGGAGGTGGGGAGGGGTGGTATTCTCCAAGGCCTTTTGTGGGTTACCACAAAGAGAGTTCACAGATCTTCCACTCACTTACTTAAATATTTGATATGAAATTAAAGCCTTGTTCCAACTTTTATGACCACTGTCTCCCTCACTCTCCCCTCCTCCTATTCCCAGCAGGCCCCTTCATCCTTCACATGACTGTCCTCAGACCAAGACATCAGCACAATTAGCACCAGCCCACTGGCGCCAATTAGCAGCCAATAGTGTCTATATTATGGGAGGGGGGGATGGAGGAGTGGGTCCTGTGTCTCCAGCCTGCCTTCACACTCAATTAGATTAAGTGGAGTCTCCTGGCTGTGGTTGGTTGGACAGTTGTTGCGGTAATTGTGTCTTCTCTGTTGCTGCAGGCAATCTCCTCCAAGGCTCTCTGATATTCCCCCCCCCTTTATTGACTCCCTGTGTTGTCCACTTACATCAACACCCACTTCTTCAAAGAGAAAAGGGGGGAGGGCAGTGAAGAGGAGCAAGGGAAGGGTGGAGATGAGAGGAAAAAGACCCCGATGTCTTTGTTTAAAAAGTTTTATTTGAGTCTGAAACTCAGGGGCCCTGTCGCTTTGACCTCCCCAGGGTTCAGCTGGGATTGTTCACTGGGACTGTCACACAGCTGAGCTTCAAACAGGGACAGAGTGGGACAGCTCAAGTGAAAAGCCTCACTGGTGATCCAACTCACTTGGCATTTCACAGAGGAGTGCCCAATGTCTTTCCAGGGAAGAAACACTAATAACGTGGTTTTAACTCAGAAGGAAACTCGACTAAGAAATGAGCTGGTGGTTTCTCATTCTTGCACTTGGCCAGTGGCAAATGCTGGGAAACGGGGAAGATAATTCAAAGACCTGACTGAAGTTACATTCCTCTAACTCTGGGACACTGCACAGCACTACTTTTAAGATTTCTTATTTTTCCTTTGTTCTGCTTCAGAACATTTTGCAGAGATCCGAGGGGACTGAAACTCCCGAATTTTCAATTGAGAAGTAAAAAAAACAATCAATGAAACAAGCAAAAATAAAAATCTCACCTGTTTTTTCAAGTGTTCCTAGTTCATTTCAAGGTACTTCCCTAAATTCTTTGGCTTTTGTACATTGTTTCATAACACCACATGGAGATAGTGCAGTGCTACCGTTGCTATTATAGGATGTACTTTGACAGAATACTCTTTGCTTTCATTTTATTTTTAAACTCATGAAAGACAACTGCTACTTAGCACCAACATAAATATTTGTCCTTCTTGTGAAGATTCAAGTGTCTTCCTGTTTTCAACAGGACAGTCTGAATAGGATTCATTTCTACTTTAACACCTATTTTAAGATTAGCTGAATTGTGCTGTGGAGCTGCTGCTCTTCTCATACTGACTGCAGATGAGGTGTAATAGAACATCATAGAAGGCTAGACCAAAATCACAGAATCATAGAATCTTAAGGATTGGAAGGGATCTCAAAAGATCATCCAGCCCAACTCCCCTGCCACAGCAAGACCATCTAGAGTAGGTCAGTGAGATAAAATCCCACCCTTGATACAACATTGCATATCACAATTATTCCAAGTAGTGTTCCTTATGCCCAAGATTCTTTCTACATGCTGTATCCCATGCTTTATTGTTCTGGGCTTCTTAAACCTTTCTGTGAGAAGAATCTATTAATTACTTCTCTCCACCTGTTAGTGCTCTTTTCTGTTATTCCTCTAGCTCTTTTTCTTCAGGTCCATTTCCAATGTACTTTCAATATTTCTCATCTCAGGCCCCTTCCTTTTATTTCTCTGATTCCTCCCTACTCCATCCAGACATCCTAATTTTCTCACTTTTGCTGTGGATTCTACTTTCTCTTTTTCTTTTGCTCTTTCCCTGTTTTTTTCTTTTTGCCCTCTCCTTCAAATAATCTCTCTCCCTTTTCTTCTAATTCTTCCGTCTCTCATCTGCATCATATTCTCTGACTCTTTCACTTCTGTCTTCCACCTCTTCTGTACTTGCCTACTTTTCATGAGTGGGTTGTGAAGATTACAGGCTTTTTGCTGTGATCAAGAAACATTTATTGACATCAGAAACATCCTCATTAGCTCTGGACAGGTGGGAAGCATCTTTGTTTCCTGCAGGCACCATCTCCTGTCTGCTCAGTAACCCAGAATGACAGCTGCACGGCTCTGACATGGAGAGATCTTCTCCTCTCCACCCTTCCGTCTCCACCAGTTAGTAGGGCCCCAGCTCAAACCCCCAGGTGATGGGTAGGAAGAGGATGATGGGCAAAGACGACCCCAATTAAATTCAGTTAAAACTCTTTCCTCTTCTTTGGACTTTGCAGGGATTGGAAGGTCAGGCTCAAGGGCGAAACATTACAAAGCTCTCTCAGCTGACTACTGCAGAATGACATAAGTCAAGCAATTAAGAGTGTATGCAACAAACAAAGGAAGAGAAACAAAACTGGATTTGAATTTCTGCCCTCATATAAGCAGTAGGAAATTCCCATTTTTTTACCTTGATTTCACTGAAATGTTGATGACAAGTGAGTGAAAAGGATCTGCTGCAGATCAGGATCTGGTCTGTTCTTGCTTGTCACATTGTAAATAGGAAAACTGCAGGGAACTTGGGTGCCTTTTCTTAATTTAGACTGACTTCAGAATTAAACAAACATTTTTCAAACAATGTTTTTGGTTCCATGGTGCATGTGTGTTTCCTGACAAGGCACTGGGAGGTACACGCTAAGATCCCCCAAGTCACTATTGCCTGAGCCCATTTACTACAGAAAAATCTCCTTCCAAAAGTAAGTTAATTCCCTTCACACTACCAGAAACATTTAACATCACTTTGGTTCTTAAATGGCAGAGAGCACCTCAGGGTTCCTTGGGTAAATAACTCTCCTACACATTTCTGATCATTTCCAAGGTAGACTGGAGTGCAGTGCATAGATAATCGAGCCAACTTTGAACAAGCTGAATGGAATACCAGAGAAAAAGTGTTAGGCACGGCTCATCAGCAGGAGAAATTGATTTGCACCGTGTTCATGTACTGCTACATCACATCCATTTCTCAAGACAGATATGGTATAGTTTAGATGAATCATCTCCATTTCACAGCCAATTCTACAGTGACTAGAAGTACATAAAACCCTGAGCTGGCCTGATTTTGCTGTTACATATTAGTACAGCAACTACTATAACAGGACTACCTACAAGTTGTTGAGTATCAGATTTGCTCAATGCCATCCCCAACCTGGCCTGCAGCATTCCTGGAGCTAACGTGGAATGCACCTGACCACTGCAAGGCACATGTTTAAGGCAGTCAAGTCATCCCATGGATATTTTTCTCAGAAAGAAGTCACATGTTGGATCAAAGGATTTCTTGATCTAGGAATGTTTCTGAAGCAGATCCTGCTTCAAATGAGAAAATGAGGTTTTGCTGATTTCAGGTGATTTGAGATCAAGGGAAGAGAACAGAATTAAACACCCACCTTCAGCAGCCCTTCTGGTACTTATATAAATAAGTAAAGAAGCATTATCCCATACTGATGACTTCACTCCTCCACATCAAGCTGTAACCTGCTGCTCATTCCCCAACTATGAACCAGGGCAGTGATTTTCCTTTCGAATCAGGAACCACAAGAAAGATTACTCTTATCCTAAATGCACTGCAAGGATCTCTCAGACACATCTTGTCAGCACTTAAACATCCATGACAGGCTTCCCACAACATTTTCCAGGTGAGCACCCTCGCTCCTTCTATCGTGTCACACGCTCATCATTCACCACTCAGACACGGCAGGAGCAGCCTGTTGACATGGTTTCTCTCACTTTTCCTGGCCCCTGGAGCTGACCTCCTGTCTCCCCAGCTAGATCAAATCCAGGAGACTGTACTTAGAGCTGGGTCACTGGATGGTGTTAAAAGCCTTTCTCATCTACTCTCAGCAACCAAAGTTGGAAGGTGGGAAGTAGGAGAGAAAACACTTCAAGTTGACTTTCCTTCAGGAGATGTTTCCTGAGAGATGGGAAAGGCTCCCAGGCATAGGCAATGGAAGGATTTGCATCACTGCATAATCACACTTTTGGGGATTTCGGAACTATAGTGGCAGTGACCATTATTGTTGGATATTCTTCCCTCTCTCAGCTACAGGTACACAGCAAAGGAAAGGAGAAATGATGAAACAGGGAGAGTTCCTTTATCAGTTCCTCACTGCTGCTTATAAAACCCCAAGAAGTTACACACAGTGCACACAATGGAACTCATTCTCCCCTGCATCTTGTGAGCTTGCTTATACCTATGTACAGCGGTAAGGCTTTCATACTCTCACCTTGCACACTTGACTTCAAAAAGCACTGTCAGATATGAAGTCTCCAGTGGCTGGGGCACAGAGAGAAATCATTCCAAGCAGGAACTTACAGAAGAGCTTGAATGAACTGAACAAGAGTGATCACATCTAAAAAAGCAGCTATAAAAGCACAGCAACTTGAGATACAATTTTTGCTGTGATTAAAGGAACAATTCTTCAGTGAAACTGTTCAATACAGTTCTGTCAGGTCTTTAGCTGATTCCCTTTGTGATAATGAACACTGCCTTCCCTTTGTTCAAATTTAAGCCAGGAGGTTGAAGCATTCTGCCAAAAGAAAAGACTGAAAGTATGCTCAGAATATGAAGGAGGGAACATATCCGTATTTTCTTTTTTAACATCATTTCTCCATCATAATTTTTATTGTGGCCACTGCATGCAGATGCATTTGCCTTCATGGGGCACAAAGTGAACAGCAGTTGATTCTCACGAGATCTGCAACTCATAGCTTTGCCAAGCTATACCACAATTTCTGTATCATATAAGCCCCTCAGGAGCACTCAAAGCCTGTCTTCTGCCAGCCATCTCTACCTGTGCTGCTTGCTTAGCATGGTTTGAAACTATGGAAAGAATCCACCTAAAAACAGGCTCCTCCTTCTCAGAAGCAGCAATCAAACAAGATTTCTATGGAAACTATCTTCCTAAATGTGGCTTCCTCTCTCTTCAGAACTATGTAGTTGGGATGCTTCATTCCAGCCCATTGATCTCAGTGCTTTCTAGCACAAGCATATTGGCAAGTGAGCAAAGCTGCAAACACAAGTGTGTGAGCATCCAGCATGTCAGATTCTTAGTGGGTTGGCATAAACAGGGAGGGTAAAAAAATCCCATCATTTCAGCAGGCATAGATTTCTCAAGTGGCTTTTTTTAATAGGTCATGTGCCCCATTCAGCAGTTCCAGCTGATGCTTCCAAAAGAAACCCATTAACAGCCTCCCCTACGCGCTCCTTATTGTTTGCACAGCTTTAATGGCCCCATCTGGCATCATCTTAAAGTCTCCTGGTCAGAAGCAAACAGCAGCTTCTGGTTACAGTGGCCCAGAAAGTTATACTTTTCATCCCTATCTTTACTCATAAGATCTAATTTTGAGATTAAATATCCATTCTGAACCAGGCAAAGGTCTGAACCTGAGAGACATGACCATGATGTTGAACTTAAATTCTTTTCCTCTTCCCTATCAGCATGGCAGTACTCACACATCAGGCCTTTGGGCCTTCTCATCTTTTGTAGTATCTATCAGTCTGTGGTACCTCTAAAAATCTCATACTACAGAAAGAGAAGACTGAACTACCTCTAGCAATGAGCAATTAAGAGACCGGCCTCTGCTACCCCAACATAATGTGCTGATGAGGGGATGGCCCACTAGAGCTGAAAAGAGCAGGTTCTGTACAGCTATTACAACATATATCACCTCTCAGAAAAGCGTGACTGTCTGCATGTCATCTGGTTTACTTTGTTGGCAAAGGCTGCTCAGATACAACACAAGGATTGTCCTACGATGGACAGTGACCAGGTTACTCTGGGAAGCTTCCAGTGCTGTTTTCTTTAGGCAGATCCCAGCTACCTTAGGCAACAGGATAGGCTTCAGTACAACTGGGAACAGCAGAGTGTGCATCTGCAGTCCCTGATGGCACCTGCAGTGTTTGCTATGACAAACCAGTATGACTGACCGACTGTTTTATCTGCCTGTACAGACACATCCGAACTCAGGATGAGTCTCTCCACTTGGGAGGTCTCAGGATGGCTCCTGGACTTCCAGATAAACACTAGTTTATCAGTAACAGATGCTGGCTGGATACTCTTCAAACGGCCATACCCTCTCTAGGCTTGACCCTGGCTTCTCCTATTATGGGAGCTAGGCACACCTTTTGGAGGTAAGCCTCAGTCTACTCAAGCATTTAAAAGCACGTGCCCTACTCTACATGTACATTAATTCCCTTTGAAAGCCTTAGCCCATAGGCACCTTCTGAAAACAGACTCTATGCCATTAAGAGGTTTCCAGGGACGTGCAGCCAGACAGCAGGGTTATTATGAGAGTGAGAGCCAAGGCAGGAAGCTGACCGTTTGTTTTCTACCCTCTCCTTTCTTCTAAAAACCAGTGTTGCTGAGAGCTAGCTGAAAGGCCAGAGACAGTCTGCAGTCGGCTGGTCTTTACTAAACAAAAGTTTACTTTCATCCACTGTGCTGCAGCCGCTGGAGTCACTTCCTCCTTCCTCCAGCCTTTCTTAGAGGCGAGAAAACAGTCAGCTCTTTCACCACGTTAAGAAACCCATTACAATCAATTTAGCCAGCACACAGACAGACTCCATGTCTACTGTATTCTGTTACCACAAGCCAGGGGGAGCAGGGAGGGGGGAGAAGCCCTACTGCCCATCCTCCCCTCACACTCTCTTCCATAATGGAAAGGATGCCGGCGCCGCCAGCTATTGGAATCACGCTAACAAATGAAGCTGTCATCAAACACCTCTTGGGGGAAGTGGTGGGCAGCAGGGGAGGCTGCGTTCTTGTGGTGGAGTTGCCTTGACTGCAGTGGTCCCGCTGGCTAATTGCTCAGCATGGAGAGCACACACTTAAAGCGCTATCGTCTTGGTCAATAATGGGGTATTAGGTGCCTCCTGTTTGGCATGGCATTGATCTGTTCCAGCTTTCCCCTGTTGTTGTTGTTGTTATGTTGGGGTTTTGGTTTTTTTGTTGTTTTTTTTTCTTCTTCTTTTCCTTTTTAAGTGTTTTCTGAGCCTGTGTTTAGCGTGAGTGCTGCTTAAGTGCTAATTGTTACACCACAGATTGATTGGCGACAAGATGGCTTGCCAAGTTTCTTCTCCCATCTCCCCGTGGTGGGGTGTGGAGGAAGGACAGAGGGTGGGGGCCAAGAGGTGGGGAGAGAGGGAATCCTTTTGCACTCACTGACTTCCTCTCTCACTGTCTTTCAGAGCTGGAAACTTCTGGCCTTTCAAAGCTCCTCCTGCCAATTTCCATTCCTGTTTTGATGCTTTCCTCCCTGCTACAGAAGCTGTGTACAACTTTCCACTATCTGAAATTTCCCATTTACAATACTGTCCTTTGAGCTAGATGACCTGGTGGGTAAGGAGAATGCTGCAAGGTCAGAAGAGTATCTGTCTTGCCTTTTTAATTATTATTATTTTGTTAAGAAAACAAACAATAAAAAAAAAACAACTTGAAAGTGTTTCGTTCCTTTCTCCACCACATTTGTGCTTCCAAAAAGCTGAAGACAACAGTGAGATGCAAAGAGAACTGCATAATAAATGACACAGCAGCCCCATGATAGAATCTGAAACATCTGGGCAGGCCCTGTAGCAAAGATTTGAAATTCTCTCAGGGAATCCTGAATCATACAGATAGTGGATTCAATATCTAGACTAACCTGGGTTATGTGAAACATTAGGAATGTGCTACTTAAGGTTAAAGAAGGTGAAACTTAAACACGTTTTCATTCAACACGTTCAACAGTTGCTCATCTGAAGATTGCCATTAATACCACCTTGACTGACAAAAAGAAGAAACTTTCTCTGTGAGATGGATGAGTACGCAGGACAATCCCCACTTCATTCATAGGGAAGCTGAGGCAGGAATGCTAAGCTAACTTGTTTAAAGACAGAGGTAATGTCAAAGCTGAAAGCAGAACTCCAAATTCAAAACACAATCTTTGAACAGAGTCCACTTACACTGCATGTATTACCTCTCAACTACCTGTCAACTCTTAATAATTTTCACTTTAATATCATATGGAACTCCCCTGGCTCTTCCTGCATAATGAGCAACAGAATGAAATGAGAAGCAGGAGGCACAGGTGCAGGAGAATAAGAGACAAGGTGAAACACAAGCACCAGAGGAAGCAGGAAAATGATACCTTTCCTGATTTCCTATCAGGTAGGGTGTTTTGTATTCTACCCCTCGTTGATGGTAGGACAGAATGTTAATGCAGTGACATTGGTAAGACTAAAAAAGCCCAATCTATGAGCATGATAGTTATCACCCAATTCTAGCCTAATTTTCAGGAGATACCAAGCACCTGAAGTTTTCCTTCACTTTCAAGAATCCACTTTCTGTGGACCTTCAGTACCTTTTAAAGTAGGTCATAAAAACACAGTGGGCAAAGATCTAACAGGAGCTTCAATTGGAAGAAAGTGGTCAGAGGGGAGAGATGAAGATAAGAAACTCCTGAATGATATTCTCTGTACTCAACTTCCAGTTACAACAGCAAATGTGACCTCATTCAGTTACTAAACCCATGTGCAAATTCCAGTCAAAACCTCCCATTACCATTTGCAAATAGTAGCATGTTAAAAAAGCATCTGCTCAGAATTTCTGCAAGATGTTCAGCAACATCACCAAGAAAGAGTCCAGAAGGTACAGCAGATGAAGGAGGATTTATAGAAGGCTTTTAATCAGGCACACACACAATATAAACAACCAAAAAAAGCCCAGCCCAAACCAGATCAAGAAAACGAACAAGCAAACAAAAACACAAGAAGAAAACCCAACAAATACACTCCAGGAAGGAAAGACATCCATGGTAGGAGTGCACACACAAGGAAAACTGTTTTCTGAGCTACTCTTGTCCACAAACCACAGAACAAATTGCTGAGGCTTTTCCCTGCTGCACAAAGTGCCTTTTAGCATCCAAGGTTTTCTCCTGAGGGACGGGAGAAAAAGGGAAAGACAACTGGCGTCGAGCTGCATATTGTCTAAAGATGCTGTCAAGAACATCATAAGGAAAGAGCTGTGTCTGAGGTCATCAGATTAGAGAAGAAACAAGGAACAGAGTAGGCGCTGGGAATGGAAAGGCACAGTGACCTGTGTGACCTCTGCTGCACTAACTTGATATAACAAATAGTTCTGAAAAACCAAATACTGTTAACCCTTTTAAAATGGGTCATTCCCTGCTGCGGATGGCTCATACAGCAGAATCCTTAACTCCTTCCTGCCCATATGCTTTCAAACATTTACAGCTGACAGCACATTATGGCATATTAAATTTACAGCTCTCAGTATTGTTAAAATTGATTGAAAAAGAACCTCACCCTAACCGTATGAAAATATTTCATTCATTTCAACTCCAAGTTTTAGCCAGCTTTATCAAGGCAAAATGCAGCCTCTGCAAACATAAATATGATTCTTTTTCTTATAGAAGAGCTCACTTTTGGATGAAAAGGCCAGTGTTTCTCTTTGGTGGTATCTTCAGCCCCTCTTTTCTCTTAAAATGGATGACAACGGCAATGATTCTCCTCCCTCACCCTTGGAGTCCAAAGAGCAACAAGTGCAGCCTGAGGAGGGGAAAATCTTCAAGACCGCTGTTCTGCCTTTACAGGGTCCTACTCACACTGATGTCTTTGCAAAAACTTAGGCTCTGTATTTGTCATGAAACTGGAAACTGATGCCAAGCTCCTAACTCTGAAAAACTGAGCTCCAAACCTCTGAGGAAATTACTATGTTGGGTGTGATTTGTAGTATATTTTTGTTTCTGCTCACAACTCCAAATGGAAGAAGAAATTGTGGGGTATCTTGGTCTTTCAGGTTCTGTTTCTAACCACAAATTAAAATGGAAAAAATTACCCAGAAATTTCAGAACCCTAAAAACCCCAAGTTTAAATTCCACTCTGGTTTTGAATACAGATGACTATTTTAATAGGGAATCTAAATTTTCCATTAGCATTCTTTTCCTCCTAATGAAAATCCTTAGTTTGCTCATCCCATGATGACTGTAGTAACCACTTTTTAACATATACAGCACTACAGCACAGCCTCCCACTTGAGTGGGTGAAATGAACTTGCAGTTTTGGTAGACCTACTGCAAACTCAGTCCAGTTCTATATCAAGGCAGAGGGCAGACAGTCTCCTCTTGCCACTGTTACCACAGAAGGGCCACTCCAGCAGGAGAGTTGGCAGGACTGCAGCAATTCTGATACTTGAAAGCCTTAATGGGAAGAGCCAGTTCTTTATTGCATGGGATTAAGAATGGATGGCAGGATCCTGAACTGCCATCCCCCTTTGTTTTAATTGAGCTTTTGATCACATGACTTCCAAACGTCCCTTCCAAAATTCAACAGTTCTGTAAAGAGATGAGGATTGCTTTGAAGAACAATAAGTTTATCCTATATGAGGAATGTCTTTGTAAATATTTTCCAATGTGTGACTAGACCAGAAAAATAGGAAATTATCAATAAGCTGTGTACTCCACTGTGCTTAATATAAAACAAGAGATAGAAGTTGCTCCTGGAAAAAAAAAAAATACCACCTTGACCATTGCATTGCATTCTCCCTAAGTAAAGGAGTTCGTAGCACTGAGAGATATTTCTGTTGCTTACCTTTTTATACATCAGTTAACTAAGTTAGGGAAAGGACTTGTCCCTAAAGTCTCTGTGCAGAGAGATGAGGGAGGCAGGCAGGCTTCTAGAGAGCATTCCAAGCAGAAGCACAGATGTGTGATTAGTCTCCTAATCATATCAATGATGCTAGATACCTAAAATCTAGGTAGTGAAAATACTCCATCAGTTCCAAACGTCAGCAGATTCACTCCAACAAAAACATCATTTGTTTAATTACAGACTAAATCAGTGGTTCATGAGAAGCAAAGTCTGCAAGCAGGCTAGCAGGTTGACCTCTAATTGCCACCACTAAAAATGACCTTCAGTATTCCCTGCTTTATTTGTTGCTCATCTAAAACTGATAAAGAAGAGATGAGAGGATGGTAGGCAGTCAGTTACTTTTGAAGAGGCCTTTTCTCTGTGTCTGTGAGAGATTGGGCAAACCATGTAAGAAACTGGGAATGACAAAATGTAGTTTTGTCTCCAGGCTCTGTCCTTCTCAGCTGTTCTCCTCAGCCTGACAAAGCAGCTGAGGAGAGGAAAGGAGTTTAAGGAATTAGAAATTTCTTGAGCAATTGCTTTAAGTCAAAGAATAGAACTGGATTAAAATAAGGTTTCACTGATGAATGATTTTGTCTCTAGAGACTGTACTCACTCCCAGAAGAGCGTGGACATGGTTCTTCCTGTTTCAAATCTTAGAAAGAAGATCCTAGACCTGGAATTCATTTTTTCCTGAATCTGGCATGGTTATGTGGAAGACTGTTGAGCTTTTTCCACTTTGTATCAGTGGCTACAGTTCTGATGAAAATCTAGTCCATGTCCCATTAATCCTTTCCTGCTGAAATGAAGTAAATTTCTCCAAAACCATTGGCACTACCCTTGAACTGTTTGCTGTCTACAGAAACTCCTGGGTGGAGAGGACTGGCAAGCTGCAGGTTGGAACCCTGAACTCCATCTGGCAGCACCAGGAGTAACAAATGAGGTAAGGACTAGACTAAGGGTCACAATACTGTGCTATAACAATTGAGCCTTTATAAAGCTTTCCACCAATGGTGTGAAACTAATCAAAAGCTAATGCACCTTTTGATTCCCATGAAGACAGGCTGAGAGAGTTGAGGTTATGCAGCCTGGAGAAGAGAAGGCTCTAGGGAGACCTTAGAGCAGCTTCTACTGCCTAACAGGCCAACAGGAAAGCTGGACAGTGACTTTTTACAAGGACATGTAGTGACAGGACGAGGGGTGACGGCTTCAAACTGAAAGGGGAGATTTATAACAATTAGGAATAAATTATAATTTAGTCCTAATAATTTATTGCTAATAAATTCTTTACTGTGAGGGTGGTGAGGCACTGGAAGAAGTTGACCGAAGAGCCTGTGGCTGCCCCATCCCTGGAAGTGTTTCAGGTCAGGTTGGACAGGGCTTTGTGAAGCCTGGTCTAGTAGAAGGTGTCCCTGCACATTGCTAGGGTGTTGGAACAAGATGATCTTTGAGGTCCCTTCCAACCCAAACCATTATGTGATTCTATCTGTAACCAGAATAGTAAAGATTTGTATGCAAACACCCAGATGCTCTTCTCTTCCCACCAAACCAAAATAGTGAACTGTGACCATAAGCAAGCTGAGTAGAGGCTACACACCTCATCCAGAGAACGCTAGCAGGATAAGCAGCGTTGAGGAATGACACTGGCATTCCATCAAGATCGCTATTTAAGTAAATGGGACATCAACTTGTTAAAAATAATAATAGACTTCAAAAAGCTGTTATTGGATAACTTACTGGCTCAACTGATACTTTACAAAACTGCCCATGCTTTTTCCTTGTAACATCCTACAGGTAACTTGATGAATCCACTACTCAAACAGTCCCAAGTCCTAATGGAGAGTCCAGCCATACCTCCCACAGAAATATTGAAACTATATAGAAAGGATTTTCAAGGTGAATACAGATTTGTGTTTTTCTGCAGGTATACACACACACACACATATATATATATATATATATACTGTCTACCTGCATAGTCATAATCCCATTGCACCAAATTTGGGGTAACTTGCCAACAGTAAGCTGTGTCAATTTCTGCACATACAGCAGAGATCTCCACCTGCTTCCCTTTTTCTATCCTTCTTCCCCATCATGCTTACCCTAAATAATGAGTCCAGAACAGACACTTCTAGGACCTTCTGCTTCACTTACTCCTTGTAGCAACTATGGTTTTCTTTATTTTGCAAAATCCACAGATTCCTTACTAACTACCCTTGCACTGTAAGGAACAAAGCAGCAGTGGGAGTCTGGCTTGCTAAGGCTTAAACCCAACCGCTTTCTTCCTGAAATGCCCAGTTAAAATTCTGTAAGGTATTTAAGCAGATTGCATCTCCTTAAATCTGTCACTGACCTGACATGACTGATACTCCTGCTTTTCAGTTAGTTTTGAATTTGAACAAGCTCATCAAGAGATAAGTGACATGGGGAATCTCAGGCAAATTCAGGGTTCTCATAGATTAATGTTTTCCTTCTCAGTGACAGCCAATAGACACCTGCTTCAAAGCAGCATATACATCCTTCCCTCTATGTACTCAGCACTCTAAAATCTCTTATAAACAGCACCTTAAAGAGTAAACTTTACATCTGGAGTAAGAGACCAATAACCACAACCCTTGTAGCGTCCAAAGAGAAGTAGTATGCAATCTGTGAAGTGTAGACACAAGACGTGCTGAAGCCATGTAAAGACACTGGCTGTCATCTAGTGCTGGTGGAGGATGACATTCAGGACTGACAAGGCTCCCTCACTCTCACTACATCCCTGCCCAGTCTGTTCGACCTCAGCAACAGTTCAAAACAAAGCTTTAAAGTTTCATTTTCATTTGCATTCAAGAAGACAAGACCATGACCATTTTCCAGTATTTTCACTCTGAGAAGAAATGAACGCTGTCCTCGCTCACTCTCTCATCAGACACCTGTGAGCAGAACTGAAACATCCCCTAGCAGCATACTCCCGTAAAACACTGCTCTTTGGTCTGAGAAAGAGCTGAAGCAAAGGCCTACAAACCCAAGTTTGGATAAGCCACAGAAGAAACAAGGCCCCAAAACAGGTTGTAGTCAGGAGGGGCACAATCCTGAGAATCCCAAATGGCCCTGTGAAGTCAATAACCGGCAAGTGGAAGGAGCAGGCCCTTTCACTGGTAGTGTCTGTAGTTAGATCTACTGTTCCTAGTAAGATTTACAATTCTCAGGTAAGCTTAACAGTTCCCATGCTACAAGAAACTCTGTGCAATGCAGTTACTCCCTTAGCAGCAGGTGAGAAGCAAACAGGACCTTGTTGCCTTTAACACTGGTATGCATAGCAAGTGTAGCAGTAAATCTCACTCTGCTCCAGTTTTAAGAAGGGCTGGGAGCTGGTTTTTTCTGCCTTTTTCTCCTCTTATCCTCCCATTTCCATCAAGGAACGTCTCCTAAACTGAGCATGTGAGGAGATCTCCCAGCCCCTGCCTTTCTAAATAAAGGAGAAACTTCTCACAGCTGCCTATTATGGGATGATTAAGAGGGAAGAGACAATCTAAAGCGGTCTGATGAGAATTTACAGGTCGTCGGCTCCCTTTCCCTGCTGTCAACCAGGGGGCAAACCTTAATGGGGTGAAACGGCTGCAGGAGAGCGCAGGGCTGCTCTTCAGCTCAGCCTCTAATGAGGGGCCATGGGCTCAGCTAGGTCAGCTTGTTAGAAAAGGAGGAACATCGGCACAGAATGAGAGTCGGGGACCGAGGTTTACAATAGCTCTTGAGGGGCCATGAGCCTAAGCACTGGAGCCTGGGGGAGGGGGAGGCAACCACACTGTCCTCTGACTGCCCATTACCTTCCTTTTAATTCACAGTAGAGCCTGGTGGGGAGGGAAAGGGAGGGAGAAATACTGGGAGGAACTGCCTCCGTCTAGTGCCTTCCATCAGCAGAGGTCGGGCCCATAGGATCAATATTTTTCCTGGGGATGTGATTTTCTTGTCTCTCACTCTTTCTTTCTTTTTTTTTTTTTTAAACAAGAATACGGGCGCCAGGCTTACAAGAGGTGCTCAAGAACTGTCAATCAGGGCCATGAAATATTCAGAGAGCTTAATCTTCTTAGGGGATCTGTAGAGACCCCCTCATGGGGTCTGAATGCTCTTCATGGACTTGCAAAGAATGGGTAAGGGGAGAGAGGAAAATAAACACAGCTGAAAAGAATGAAAAGAGAGACATCCTTAGACAGACATCCTCATATCTTGGTGAGGAGCATATTATAAGAATTTAAACAGAATAGAAAAGACCTTTTAAGACCCAATTAGTGGAACAGTCTCCCTTCTGATTGGGAACCCGAAAAACCACCTTTGAGTATTCTTTATTGTGGCTATTTCTTCCTTTTTTTTTTCCCCCCCTCAACAGGAAGCCCAGTATTTCTAGCTCAAACATTACGTATTTTCAGACCTTTTACAAGTGATTTCTCTACAAATTCTGATGTATCTGTGGCCTGGTCAATGTACCAGAATTCTATCAATCTGGTTAGTTAATGGTCAGGTGCAGGCAGACTGGCTGAGTGCGTAGTCCACGAGCTGCATACATTTCCTTTGAGATCTCGGGAATCGGGTGTGGATTTTTTAAGGTACTCACACAATTAAAAGCAAGCTGGTCCTTGGTTACTAAACTCCTTTGGGCTAACAGCATGTACCTCTATTAAAAGAGCACAATCTTAAAAAAACCTGCTTTGAGATGTGACTCAGATATGTGAGTAGTAAGAACCCTTACATATATCCAAGACAGATACTCTTTACTACACTTTGTTACAGAGTGAAATCTTGATTATATTTCAAAGTTGAGCCAGGGGTAGGCTGTTTCCTACCCAGAAGTTAGAAGGAGTTCTCTAAAACGTGACTCCTCTGTGTTTCTCTCTACCTTTTTCTAACTCTACTTAAACAACCTAAGGAAATTCTTTGTCAAGAATGAATACTGTAAAAACAATAGCTTGTATCCAGTCATCATGCTCACAAAGTCAACTCTGTCTCCAAAACCTAATCTCCCCTTCTCCCATTGAAGGACTACCACTAGCATGTGTTGTGAGTCACTGCAGTACCCCACAGAGTCATGTCCAGTACCTTTACCTTTGGTAACACAGCTCAGTGCTTAAGAAAACAAACGCTAAAATGAGCACACACAGAGAATCCTCCTGTATTTTCTCCTTCCATCAGTATCTGAAGTGCAGAAGTGAATTCTATTTGTGCTGCAAATTCCATGACAAGGAAGAACTTCAAATAACACTGGATGGATAATCCAGCCAGCATTTAAAGACACTAGTCCTGAATTGAAGCCATATAGGGTTTGAACATAAGGGTCTTGTTAGCCAATTGGCCTTCTTTAAGTCAAGAAAAAGAAATTATTTATGTCTTCTATCTGGTTCAGTAAATCCTAGTTTGGGAAACAACTCTGCAGCACAGTGCACAACACCTGAGGATTTGCTTTATACCTCCCATCCCGGTCTCTCATTGACATGTGTAAAAGTTGACAGAAAGAAGCACGAGAAAGTAGTTCTCCCTTCAGGAGATTCCACTTATCTCAATGTACCAGAGTGAGCCAGAGAAAGATTGTTATTTCTCCCCCTCCCAGCCCCCAGGGGGAAAAAAAACTACCTTTAAGTATGTGTTCATGCATCTTACAAAAACAGCAGTGAGGAACTGGGCTCGTACACTTTTACACCTGGAGGGCACTGTAAGGTTAGAAGTGTTTGCTTATTAATTTGAAAGAATACCAATAGGTCAGCTACTGCTGCACAGACAGAACAAAGTGGAGAAAGGGAAGACAATCCAGTAACCAGCCAGTTAAGCCTACAAGGAGAAAACTTACACTGTAGCATTCAGGAAGGTGCCAGTGTATGCTGAGAGAGAGGAGACAATACAGCATCACCTTTCTCCTTGTAGGCTTAACTGTGGTGAGCAGATTGTGTCCTCTTTCTCCACCTTCTTCCAGTGGTAGTAACAAATTAAAAAAATAAAGAAATACAAAGAAATTTAAAAAAAAATAAATAGAAGAGAAAGCCCTGTTCTCTCTCCTCCTCTTCTGCACCTGGGGTCGTGCTGTGACCTTTTAGAAGATGGCATGTAAAAGTGACCTTTGTCAGTGTGACAGAGCATCCAGCCTGGCCTTCTGTGAGGAGACGTGGGAGGCCTACAGGCAGTGCTCCTTCCAAGGGCAGAGGTCCTAACCCACAGCAGCACACTCACAGAGCTGTCAGGGGCAGGCTCCCCATCCCCAGCTCCTCTGCTTTAAGAAACACAGATGAGAACACAGGCTAGGAGAAAAGGAGGCTGGTCTTAGAACTTTTTCATCCTACCTGTACCAAGCACAGTATTGCTTGGGAGCTCTGAGACAAGGCAGCTTTCTCCTTCTGTCCTCTCTCTGAGTCCTAAAATAATCTTACAAAAATGTCACAACCCTTAGATGTTTGAGTTGCCTTCAAGAAGTCACAGGCACACCCACAGTCCTTCCGAAGACAAGAAGGAGGTGAATGAGGCCAAAGATTCTTTGCTGCTTTACTCTCACCACTTTGTAAAATCAAACAGCCCAGCGTGCCTAACTGGATGTGTTGATGAGGTATCCAACTAGGGAATAGCTTTGTGGGCGTTCTTCTCTGGCTTCCGAGGTCCTGGGCTGTATGTCTATTTCTAAATACTCTTTAGTTCCATAAGTTTTAATGGGCTATACCAGGGCAACATTTACATACTCAGATTTTTTCTCAGTCACTTGCATAGTTTTGAAAAAACAAAGTCACAGAAAAAAACAGTCCAGCAATGGACAGACACAAGACTGTTTTAAGTATCTCAGTTCCATGCAGCAAAGCAAATGAACCCTGAGGAACATAAAAAGATGCTAGGAGCTGTCTGACACTGGGTCAGCCCCACACAGAACACAACTGCTCTGCCACCACTCACAAAGACAGGCACTTCCTCCTCTCTTCCCCTAACCCCTTGTTTTGGCTAACATACAGCAGATCTTCTGAATAAACACATCTCTGTTGGACGTGCTGTTCAGGTGCTGGCTGCTCCAGCTGTGAGTCCCTCATCTCCTTGCTATGTCCTGGAGGCATGAGAGGGCAGAGGAAGCAGGGCAATCTTCAACCTCCATCTACTGCTGCCCCACGACCTCAGGGCTGCCACTGTTGACCCTGCTGGGGTTGCAAGGGGTTGACTAATTTGGATACATTCAGGCAACTGCTGTCATCAGCTTCCTGCTTTGTTGATTTGGGAGGTTTTTGCTGTAGGCGGGAGTCAATTATTTGGCAATCTCAGGATGATCGGAAGAGACTATTAGTGTTTGACATTTTAAAGGGAAATGGAAAACAGCCCACCTCTCCCTTTCTGCCAGATCAACCAACCACTTCATGTTAAATTTTGCATAGCTTCTTCCTTGTACAAATTAGCTCAATGACTGCTGCTCTTCTACAATGTCAATGGACCATCTCAAAAAAGGATGCTTGACCATGACCTGTTATCACAGAAGACAGCCATCTGGGCTGCACTTCCTCATGGAAGACATCAAACAGTAGGCTGAGCAGGGGATACATGTATGAAAGTATCCACCAATTTGTTAAAACCAAAAACAGAGCTGCATGCTGCACATTCCATTTCCTGACCTGATAACACATGGATGAAACTTGTTTGAAGCTTACAAACAGTATTACAGAGAAAGATCTGTGCTAAGTGGAAGGATGGCAAATTTAAGAGCTGTTCAGCAAACCCTTACAATTCATAAGAAGAAACTTTGACCACTTCAGACTTTTCCAAAACTTTGTCCTAGGCTTCCTTATGGAACGAGTGGATTATCCATTTCACAGAATCACACAATGGTTTGGGTTGAAGGGACCTTAAAGATCATCCTGCTCCAACCACCTCCGCCAGCCATGACCATGCATACTTTCCACTAGAGCAAGTTGGTGAAAGACTCATCCAACCTGGCCATCTTCTCCCCGAGACTCCCTTCCAGGGATTTATGTGCAAAAGATGACTTATCTGGGAAGTGTAGAGTAGGGAGCCAGACTGTCCAATTGATAATACAAATCAGCAGCCCTGGTTTCAATTCTATTTAAGAATCAGTCCTTGAGAAAGAAGGGAATATAGTATGGCTCTTGGTAAACAATTTCTCCAAGAACTAGCAGAAGAAATGATGTCTCCTAACCAACAGAACAAGATTTACGCTTGGATATATCTCTTCTGTCTGTCTTAACTGCAGAGTATATAATACTACTTTTTTGTAGGCATGTGTAGAAATCTCATCCACAATCAAACCCTCATTGTACTTCACACTGTACAAAGACACTGAGGCCTTTTGATTTTCCCCTCCTTCAATACAATGGCTCAAGGTTTGAACAACAGATTTCCTAATTCCAAAGCCTTAGATTGACAACAGTGAATTCTCTTAGAAAATCATTATGTTCTAACAACCTGCTGTATCCTGTAACCCAAGCAGAAGTGAAACTGAAGGCCACACTTCCTAGTAAGAACTGAGAGGAAAGCTACTGCTCCAAGCCAGTTAGTGAGAAAATGCCTGCCATGGCTTACATTTCATAAAATGGAGAGAAGAAGACGACTTTCCAGTTTCCAGATACCCTCACTGTTACAAATGCAAACATTGACCTTAGATAAAGGCTTTTCTGCTCTTGAAGAATAACCCATGATGGAGTCTAACAAGGGGCTGCTGGTGGTGGATTGCTCTCTCCTCCCCCTGCCTTTATTACTACCAGTATCCAGTTGGACCAAGTTCCCCTGGGATTGCCCAGGATTTGTCTGTATGCAGACAGCTCTGATGTGGCAGCAGGGCAGACTCTAAGCGGTGGTATGATTTAATAAACAGACACTTAAGGCAGTTTACGCTGGAGTCAGCCCACTTCGGATGGCCTTCTCTGCTAATTTAACACTGGCTGCAGCCCCCAAGCTGGCGTCTCCCTGCTCATTAGGGAAAAGGGGTGCGTTGGTGTGTGTAGGGGGGAGAATTCTTATTTCACATTGGTGCTCAGGAGATTTTATTATACTGGGCAGCTCATCTCAGTCACTACACTGCAGAGGATTTTTTTAAACAGAAAGGGAGGCAAGGGCATGTTAGTTAGGATCCTTCTCTGTTGTTATTTTCATTAATTTTCCTCATTTTTTGTTGTTGTTGTTGTTTTGGTTGGGGGGGATGTGACAAAAAGGGACAGTAATTGCCATTTGCCGCAGACTTTGAGGAGTCCTCCTCAGCCATTACAGATTAAATTGCATTCTGTACAAGTGTCCATCAGGCCCCAGCTCCAGACTCCAGGCTGGTTAGAGGGCAGCTGATTCAGCTGCAAGAACATTTTGCTCCACTTCTGATCTGTCCTAATTATAAAAAGGATGCTCTTGCCTTTAACCCCTAAAGTTCCCTCTTTCCCATTAGTGTGGAACAGTCCCTCAGACAAATATTCTGCTGGTTTAACTGAGTTACCTGGACTGTCAGCAGCAGAGAATCTACACAGATCTATACTGCCTGAGTGTGTCTCTCCTAATTTTTATCTCTCTGACCCACACAATAAAAAGTTTTCAGACTTCAAATACAGAGTGGCAAAACCAGGACAGGTTCAGAACTTGCAGAATCAGTCCCAAGAGATTTTAGATTTTGTTGAATCAATTCTAGAACTAAAGAAAATACCCCCATTTTCAGTCCAAACCATGAATATAGCCAAGCTAGTTTTAAGGTAGCAAGCATCAGTACTCCTTGCAGTACAGCAAGAGGGAGAATGACTTTTTTGGAGATGACCAGCCTATAGGCCCACATGGAGTATATTAAGGTTCTGGCAGTGCAGACAACAGAGGCACTCATTACCAAAGGCAGCTCATTAACAGCTATCTCAGGAACAACCTCACTAGCTGTACTAACAGCGCTGCAGTGTAGGTACAGAACAAACATATGGACTGCAACCAGGAAGCAGTGGGTCATCCTTTTCCCATCAAATGGTAAACTGTTTCATTTTAAAACCTCTTACAATGACTCTTTCCACATCTTTGGTTACAGTGAGGTGCAACAAGGACTAAAAGTAGAAAAACAATGTGGACTTGGTACCACTTACTTCAAGCTTTAGCGACTCTGACACTGGCTTCAGATGATTCACTCCTGACTGAAGCTGGTCTACATAAGATGAGGATCTATCTTAGTTTCATTTTGTCCCTTACAGCTCATGCAGTGAAGCATATGCTTCAGCACAGACTCCTTTCATTCCCTCCTACTATCACCAAGCTTCTGCCTTTCCCCACTCACAACTATCCTTTCTGCAGCCCTTCCTAAAAGAGAAGGGTTGATACTCTACTTCTCTGAAAACTGGCAATGTGTTAAAGTTGCCCAGGACTACCGTGAGCAGTTGTGGCCCCACAGCACCACAACCAAAGCTGGTCTGTGTCTTAGCACCACACAGCAAAAGATAATTTAATTGATTCATATACTTAACACCAGAAAGGAACAATATTGTCCTACAGTCAGAAATCCTGAAAACCACAGACTACCCAAAACTCCTGCAGTGAAAGGAATTATCCTTCCCTACTACATAAACTCAACGTTACTAAGAGCAGTATATCTCATGGTTGAAATGCAGACTAGTTCAAGAAAGACATGCAGTCTCAGTTTCCATGCTCCACGTGATGCTTAATCAACCACATTCTGTGGCAATCTATTCCAATAGTGGCTTACCCAGTCAGCTAACATCTTGCTTTTATATTTCCAGTATCCTTTTGTCCTGGATGCAAGCAAGTTCAATGTTCAGAAACATCTTGCTTTAGTGATTCTGACAAATCACAAAGCCCTTACAGACTTTTACATTTTGGCTGATGGCATCTAAATGGTATTTTTTCCTTTTAAGTGCTCCTCTCCTTCTGTTAATCTCTGTGGTCTTCACTAAATTTCCACTAGACACTCCAGCCACTCTGGTTTAGTAAGTTTGTGGGGTTTTTGTTTTAATGAGTTCACTTTCTGTAGAAGATTTCTTAGCACCAACAGCCCTTTAGCCATTGGCAGTACTTTAGAATGCTTTAGCAGAAAAGGTAAAAGAGAGGGGAAAAGGAACTTTAAAAAATATCCATCGAGAAGACTCAGCAGAGCCTGTCATCTTCTCCAGCTAGTACTGGACAGCTCCCTCAAACCAGGCTCTCATCCTCAATGC
The DNA here is from genome assembly GCA_013401255.1 of Urocolius indicus. Classification (NCBI taxonomy): domain Eukaryota; kingdom Metazoa; phylum Chordata; class Aves; order Coliiformes; family Coliidae; genus Urocolius; species Urocolius indicus. The sequence continues at coordinate 756,536 of WBNH01004368.1, forward strand.
CTAGTGGCACTGGGAGCCTTTAATATCCTTCTGATATCACAGAATCTTAAGGGTTAGAAGCAACCTTGAAAGATCATTCAGTCCCAGTTCCCTTCCAGAGCAGGACCACCTGGTCATTAAAAGTGAATGAAGGGATCAAACTCATGACGAGGGATCAGATGCACTTTACTGAGTAAGTCAGTTGGATTTCTGCAACTGCTCACATACCTTTTTAGCTCACCCTAATTCTGAAAAATGGCAAGTTGAAATCAATAATTACTTAATGAGTAAATATTGAATTGCTTCTTTTTTATTATTGTTATTATTTTACCTAGTGCTGGGAGGTTGGGGAATGCAGAGATACACAAAAGATTATGAGAAACGTGTGTTTAGGGAGTTTAAGAGTTGAGGGATACGGTAAACAAGGCTAATAGTGGGAATGTAAATTGAAAATCATCTAAAATCACAAAATCTAATTGAAACAGGTGTGGATGGTACTGGGAAAGCAGTAATACCATCAAAAGTAAATTACACTGCAGAGCTACCTGTAACAATCCCTGCCGCTGACCATAATATTTGTGATAAGAGCCATACTAACCCCAGAAAAAAAGAGAGTTCCCCACAGGGAGACTGTAGAAATAATGAGGTGAAGAGCTCTACCTCAGTAAGTTTAAGAAAACATTTAATCAAACTGAAAAGTAACATATTGTCTTAAGCGCTGCCATCACTTCCCACTCTCATTCCCTGAACTCAAATCCTGGCTCAAGGGAAACGACTTTTCCTCCCTTTACACTGCAAGCATTATAGACAGAGAAATACCTATCTTGGGCGTAAAGAAAGACTCCAGTTTAAGAAAGGAAATAAAGGCCAAGCTTTCAGCCATTTTGTGCAGCAGTTTCCAATGCCCTAGTACTGAGCTGATCGTGTCAGTGTCTCAAGGTCCCCAGAGACCGTAATCTTATGTGTTCAGAGAGGCTTTAGTTCATGCAAGGTCAGAGTAATTGTGCATGATTAATGGTTTATCTCTTCCTGAAAGCCTTACACAAAGGCTCCAAACCAAGTTAGCCGTAATTCCATACTCCTTACAGTCCGCTTAAAGGGGCAGCATCCTATTTCCTGTTGATGGGGCCAAGCAGGTTGACTTTATCTATCAGAATTGGAAGTGGGCCATGTGGCCTTTGAAAGGAGACCCTCTCCCTCATTTAGCTCCTTAGGAAACATGAATACACTGTAAAAAGCAAAAAAAGAAAAGCAAAAAGAAAAGAAAAAAGTCCAAATTCAGTCTAAAACACCCAAAAGTCTGAAAAAAGTCTTCTCTGTAACAGTCCCCAAACCTTTTGCTGTGACATTCTTTGGTTTTCTACAGAATTGCCCCTTATCATATTGCCAGAGCAGGGCCCATTAGAATCACCTTAGAATCTCATTTTTATTCTGCAGCCTTATTTTGTTACCAAAAGGATCATTTTTAATCAATTACAGCTTTGTGACCATGGGCAGCCAAATAAGCTGATTAAATTATTATTTGCAGATAGTGCTCACAGATCATTCCTTAGGGATAACTGCAAATTTAGCCCTTTTTTTGTTTGTTTTCACAAAGCATTAAAGAAGCCTGATTTCTCTGAATGCATGCTGTCTTTTGCTGGAGCTTTTCACTGGCTGTTTTCAGACTGTAGAGCATTTGTGAACTGTTCGGTTCAGCTACTTAGTTATACACAGCGTGTAATCGGGCACGTAAGTCATATGCTGTTGTTTCTGCTCTCTGAGTGGACGTCCAAAGCTCTTTACACAAGAGAATAGTGAATAGTTTTGTTCACATACCAAATCGCCTTGCTCTCCTGTGACTAAGAAGTTCAGATCTAACACAACATTCCCTGTGGTTTTATGTGAATGAAAATCTATGCACATCAAGTTTGTTCACTAACAACAAATGACAAGGGCTCACAAACGTGGATGACTCAAACCAGCAGTTTGCAGTTCAAGTAGGGCTTTTTCATGGTTTGGGTTTGTTGTTGTGTTGGGGTTTTTATTGTCAATGTAGTTCACACCATCAAATCAGACTGAGCTTTAATTTAACTGGGAATGTGAAATGACACACATTTTGTTGGGAGGGAGGAAAAAGACCTACAGTACAGTTAGGAACTTCCACACAACAGTAACAAGAGTATCCACAGTGGACATAGCAAATGACTAGTTAGCCCTGGGAAAAGCAATACTGCCAGTTACAGACTGCTTACCCCTTTCCTCAAGCATTTTAGGAACAGGGTTGGGTTCTTTTTCAGAAGATGGAGGAGCTGAACCATGTCATCAACTGTCTTAAATATCTTCCTATCTAACAGGAATAAACTGGTTAAAAACTACAACCAGAAGATAATCTGAATGAAAGTGAATCATGAACTCTAACGTTTTGCTCTCAAAGAAAACGTAAGATTAGAAAATGAAAAGGTTATAACTACAAAACAGGAGATGTCAGCAAGCTGGGGGAATTGTTTGACACTGGATTTCTTAGAAAGACTTCCAATGGGAAAGGACGTAAAGCTGGAACTTAACTGGAACAGACTACAGTAAGGGTACAGTAATAAATTGACAGAAGGGAAATGGAATGTCTCTGATCATAATTAACTCCAAAAATTAAACATTAATATGGAAATAGAAACACATGAGTAAGGGTTAGTATCAAGGGGGAACATATGAGGAAAAGAAAAAAAAAAACAGAGACAGAACTGCAAAACAAAGTACACATAACAACAATAACACAAGTACACATAACAAACAAAAAGCAGTAACGAAAAAAACTGAGAAAGTCATTGGCATCTGGCTGGGGAGGGAATTCCACACAGGGCCTACAAAACCTGATGGAAGCCACATTCAAGTCACCCTGAGCTACCTAAATTGAATACAATCAAGTACGTAAGGCTGATGAAATCTTTCCTAAAGCAGTCTGAAAGTAGCTGAAACATTTAAACTGTGAATAACTAATATTAATCTTGATGTAATTCTAGAGGATGAGGAGGGCTATGGAGATACAGAAGGCAAACAAAGCACCTATCTTTAAAAGCACAGCTCTGTAAACTCCAAATTACTGAACTGCACTATCTAGAAAGATATGAAAAAAATTAAACAATCAGTGTAGAAGTAACTGGAAGGTAACAGAATGATGAAAAACTGCCAATACAGAATGGTCAGGTACAAATTATGTTCTATTTATTATGTTCCATCTAATGGGGTAACATTCCCAGGGATTACAGAGGGAAGCATTAGAGGTGATTTACTTTGGAAAGTAAAGTAAAAAAAACAATGTTTTTAATTCTTGCTCACCTAATGTTTTCAAAGTATACACAGGAACTCAAATGTAGATTAAAATCACCACAGTTTGGGTGTATGGCTATCTAGAAAATCCTCTTAATTTACCAGCAAGGTGCTGTCAAACTGACAGGACGTTTTGTATGTAGTTCTATAGGAGATCATACCAGCTCCAGGCATTAGCATACATAGTCCTTACACATATGCAGCAACCATTTTGGTAGGCATCATTAGAAATCAACAATCTCAATAAATTGGGAAAAAAAATCAAGACAGAACACAATACTCGAGCATCAAACGTACTATGTACAATACATTGAAACAGATAGGAAAAAGCAACAGTAATATTCAGAGAGGATCTTCAACCTACAGTACAATTCAAGTTGAATTTTGATTAGTGAGTTTATGTCACCAGAAATATAGAAGAAGGACAAAGACATCTCATCCCAGAATATACTGACAAAAGAGAAATAGAATGTAATTTTCCCTATAGGTGCTGGGCATGCCTCAAATTAAATCAAGGCATTCCATTTTGGTGACCTCACTGCACAATCACAGAATGAACACTACATACAGATGAGACCATGAAGAATGAGAAGAAGGTTCAAAAACATCACGGAAGGAAAAAGACTGATGGAATCATTTATTTTCCATCCAAAAGAGAGAACAGGATATGATTATTGTTTTGTAGTAACTGGTGGTTATGAAAAACCTAACTGATGTCCTAACAAAACAGACAGAACGTTCAATAGAACAATCTAGCTACATAAGTAGGAAATGGAATTTCCTTCAAAGAAGGACTTTAGACATATTTGTCTCAGGAATAGCCTGAGTACACAACTCACAGACATGACCAAGACAACACTCAAACTAACGGCCATAAATTCATTATGGAGGTAGCTACTCACCTGAAAAATGTTTGTCCAGCTCTGAAAAGTATCAGCTTGCTACTTCAGGACTTCAGCTTGTGGTTAAATAAGCAGCTTGTGAGAAAAGATAATCAAGGTCTAGGTGATGATTGCAACTGCATCAGACATTGCAGGTAAAAAGCCTCTGTGGCACAAGACGCAAGATTAATAAAGAGCGTCTTGATTGCTACTCCTAGTTGTTGCAGATGTGCTCTAACTAGATAGACCCAGATTCCCCGTTGCCACAGTCATAAGTTCTCAAGTTGGACTGGACACTGAACCAAAACACTGATAAGCCCAGATCACTCAGCGGTTGGCAGGCATTTAAGATTTTGGTCTGATTAGTAAGACGTAGATTTTTGAGGTTCACCAGGAATAGAGAATCAGGAACCCTGCTTGCAACTCTGCGTCAAAGCATCCAGCAAGTTTTGCATCTGATAAGGTAGGACCCAACTGCACCATACAAGGTCATAGCACAGCATTTTCTCAGTGTTATATCTCAATGTCATAAGCAAGCACTGTCTGGTGTGTGGTCAAACCCACAACAAATGGTGACCTGCCATGTCAAATTTCCCTGGTTCAATGGTTATAAAGTTAGCATGTGATGCAGAACAGATTCAAAGCAGAACAGCATTGCTTGTATCTTCAGCACACATATTCTGAAGCAGACCTGAAGTTATATCAGCTGGCCACTTCTTATTCTTTGTAATAGTCTGAGGAAAATGGGACAGAAGTCGATCTATGCACTGTTATGAACAGTCTAACAGCAGGAAACAACCCTTGGGAGGCTATGTCTTTTCCAATATGGTAGCAATATATCTTTCCAAGTACTTCTATTTTTTTCCAAACTATGTTACAGTTACCAACCATTTGAACAATCCAGCTCACAGTTGCCATGGAGCCTGGGCCTCAATTTCTTTTTCTTCTTGTCTCTTTGGGGTAAAGTAGATTTTTATGCCAGATTAACCAAAGTGCTGTTCTTCTTTGATCTGCAGTTCAGGCTGCAATTCTGACTGGAGAAGGGAAAAATAATTCACCAGGGTGCTCCTATAACTTAACAGCAGCCAAAAGTGCTTGGATTTCCAAGGTTTCCTCCATTTCCTTTTCAATAGGGACATCAAGAAGCTAGTAACAAGTTAAATATGTTGAAGGAGGTTTCTGGTTCGCTCTTCGTTTCTTGCTCGGTTTCTAACTTCTCCTACAAATAGAACTGTAACAAATACCAACCTTAGCAACGTCTCAGCGTGAACCCTCAGAAGATGTATAAAATACTTTAAAGTTATTAAATAACCACAGTATCCTATCCCTCAATTTCCCCTTTTTACTTTGTTCCTCTCTACCATTGTTGGGGCAGATAGCCCTTCACAGATCCTTTACATGCAGATTTAGCAGGACTCAACTTAGTGGGTTATAAAACAACCAACTTGCCTCGTGGACCACAGCACTTTCTGTCATACAGCTTCTCCAGCAAGCATTTAGTGCCACAAGGAACACCTTTAATATCTGTCCTGATTTTGGCTGAAATAAAGTTAATTTTCCTCCTAGTAGCTGGTGTAGTGCTGTGTTTTGGATTTAGGATGAGAATAATGCTGATAACACACTGATGTTTTCAGTTGTTGCCAAGCAGTGTTTATGCACAGTCATGGACTTTTCAGCTTCTCTTACTGCCCCGTCAGGGGAGGCTGGGGGTGCACAAGAAGCTGGGAAGGGACACAGCAAGGCCAACCCAAACGAGTCAAATGGGTTTCTAGACACTACAACATCAGGTCCAGTACAGAAACTGGGGGGACATGGCCAGGGAATGCCGTGGCTTGGGGATTGGATGGGCATCAGTCAGCATGTGGTGAGCAACTGTACTGTTCATCACTTGTTTTGTGTATTCTATTACTCTTATTAATTTTCCCTCTTTTTCTTCTGTCCTATTAAACTGTCTTTATCCCAAACCATAAGTTTTACTCTTTATTTTCCTCATCCTCTCCCATATTCCACTGAGGGGGGAAGCAAGCAAGCATCTGTATGGTGCTTAATTGCCAGCTGGGCTTAAACCACAACAAATCAGTTGAACTAGTTAAGCAAATTCCATTAAAAAAATAAATAGTCAGCATAGGAGAGACTGGAGAAGATTTTTAAACAGTATTTCCAACACCACATCTAAGAACATTTGTAAGGAAGAGGAAAACTCCACTAGAAACTTTAATCCAGTCTGGTGCAGATGATGTCAAATGACAGGGAATTTACCACATTCCTCAGTGCTTATACTTAGCCTCAAATCTTCATTAATTAGCCAGCATTCAGCAATCTATATAATTTTAGAAACTGTCATAATATTAACAGCTACAGTTCAAACGAAAATGTTACCAGTTCAGACCTTAACTAAGTCAGGCAGAACAATGAAATCCTGCAGATCACAGGAATGAAGACATCTAAAGATGTAGATTTAGGGGTCTTCCCGCAGTGAGGTATGTTAGTCTGAAATGATTGCGACATCTGCTTACTCATGACAAAATTAACATTAAAGTCTGTATAACTCAGAAACATATAAGCAATACCAGGTGCTTAAGTAGCACTTAGCCTGGTGTTAATTGTATCACACCTGAAACCCCGAGTTCTGTCTTTCAGCAGAGAAGTTGCCAAGAAATGACTCTCCAGTGGCACTAGAGACTTTGGAAACAGCTCATTAGCACCCTACAGAAACAAAGGATTAACTTATGCCCCAAAACATCCAGCTCACACTGCCACAAAGCCATTCAACTAAATCCAGTGCTCTTTAGAATCATCAGGGAGTGAGACACTGATAAAGTCAGAAGGAAAAAGTTGAGAAAGAAAAGCAGTCATGCCTACAAGGGGCCAAATTGGGGGAACTAGAGCTCCGTCAGTACTGCATTGTACTCCAAATCAGAAACCATTTCTTCTACAGCCCTACAAATCCTCTTTTCGCACTACATTTCTAGTTTCCCTCTATTTAAGGTTACAGGAATCTTTCCTTTGTAGCCTGGCCTGCCTTCCAGCTCAGCTAAATCACATATTCCAAATATTCCAGTCCTTCCTGTGAAACAGTTCATCCGTTTCTAAGCCATTGTACACCAGAACAAACTGATTTCAACAAAGCAGTTTGTTACTTTGCAACTGGAAAGCACAGTATGTGAACCACTAACCTACACCCATGTAACACACAGTTATCTAAGTTTGGGACTCCCATCAGGACATAGAAGGCAATTTGTTTTTCTGTTATAATACATGCAATGCAAGTTAATTAGTTATCTAAGTAGTTTGGGATTTTGTGTTCATTAAAAGAAACAGTCACAACATGCCAAGAATGGATTTGAGTGATACAGATAGCTGTTGCATTTGACTTATCTGGGCCTATAGATACGCGATATATAGACAGAGTCAGTAGATGTCCGCAAGTTTTTCTTTGCCCCATATCTGTATAGACTTTAGTAAGGAGAACTCACTGATTTTATAGTGTAGTTTATAGGCTCTGAGTTCAGCTGTACTAAATGGATGTAATACTGCTTTGGGACTGGTATGGAACTGGAGAATGCCAGAAGCCAGAAATCTGACAGGGCCCAGGAAAAGCTCATGTCCTTCCAGAAATCCAGTCAGTCTCGTCTGAACTTTGTCATTCAAGCCTCTCTTCTAAGGAATGTCCTTACCTACACCAAGAGGGATCTCTGCTGTCTTACATTAGCTTTCTTCCACAAAACCACTAAGATAATGAGAAACTCTCAATGCAAAATTACAAATGCGTTTCAAAAAATGAACATTGTTACACCTAAAATCATAGAAAACTAAAGGAACTTAAAACAGTTGCAGCAGCACCTTACTGAGTCAGTAGCAGCCTAGAAAAAATGGGGGGAGAGGGGGAGATTTAGGCTTCCCAAGAAGTTTCAGTGGTTTACTAAGTAGAAAATACAAAGACTCAAATACTGAACTACTTAACTTCTGATTCCTTTAGCATGCACTTACACTCAAATCCAATTTATCTTCATAGTCCCCTAGGTATTAAAATAGGACAAGCTAAACATAGTGACCAAAGTAATCTCCTAGTATCTAAAGATAGGATATGTTTTCTCCAAGGGTATGTAACGTTGACATATACTACAGTGGTCACACTTTGACAGTCATGATTTTGATAGGACAGCAAACACTGCCCCAACATATTTTGTGTTTTGCCTTAATCTACGGCACAGAAAGGAACTGGTTAACAAGAACACAGGAAACTCCTTACAAATTGCTAGTGATGGCAACTTCCTGCAATAACTTAGAAGATTTTCACCTGCTTGGTTGGGTTGGTAACTCATATCCTTAGGTTGGAATTTAAGAGCCTAAAGTCTTGACGCACACTCCAGCGATAAATAATATAGACTTTATATAAAAGAATGTGAAATATACCAAACCACATTCATCATATACCTACATTAGGTGTAACATAAATGCTTTTCAGATTGATTTTTGATTTCAAGACACTCTTGGAAAGTTTTTTACTGGAGAAGAGGCTTAGAAAATTCACTCTGTTAAGAAAAGTTACCACAACAGTCAGTGAGAGTTATGTCCAAGTGCAACAAGCAAGCTGAGCAAGGACTTCAGGGTTTAGAATAGGATTTCCAGAATCACTCTAATGATACAGGGCCTGTGGAATGATTTTTTGGAGGCAGAGAGGGCATTTAGGCATTCTACTGCTATCAGCTTTCTCAAGAATGTGTTAGTTATTCATCTTCCATTTGTAAAATCTCTCTGCAAAATCCTAAACCAAATGAGAACTTTCAGAAATCCCAGTGGAGCCTCTAGCTACACGAGGTAAGTCATACATGGTTATCAAGAAGCTTGCAGCTAGTTTTCAAAAGAACAGACTACCCTGACTCAGGTTAGGTGTTAAGCTCTTCTGAAAATTCACTCACTTTATTCTGTTGCCAAAATATTACCTTAACATGCTGAACACATTTGTCATGCAAACATTTAAAGTTCTGCCTCTGACCTCCTCTGAAATCTGTGTATTACTGACTGAAAACACAGGGGGAGGTTAAAAAAATTGCACACATTTGGATTAATACATTCTTGTTCTTTATGAGTACAGCATTAGGTGATTTTTCACAAGAGAGATCCTTCTATGTTTAAAGATAGAATACATATCCAGCATCTGAGGAAAACAGGAGGAGAAAGAGCTAGGAAAACACCCTGAAATCAGTGTTGTGAACCAGACGTTTCCACCTCACAGCTTGACAGGAACCACACGGTTTGATGTCCAAGGGGCATGCTTTTGTGTTTGTCATGCTTTTGTGTTGCATTTTTCTCCCCTATGGCAGTGAGTTGCATTACAATCTGTAAAGTAGTAAACCCACATACACCATTATAAATAATCATGGAATGCCCTGGAGTGACTGCAGCAGAACTGGAACTGCAGTCTCTGAGGCCCTCAAGGAGCTTCAGCTGTGGCTTAACTCTAGGGACATCACTTATCCTATCAGTTGAATATCTAGTAGACAGGTAGATGTGGGCCTTCACACAAGATGTGACAAGGTGTACAGCTGCTTCAGTGAATCCATGTTTCCTGGGATGAGGCTTTAGGGGCTTTCAGTCTCTGAAAACTACTCATCTCTGTGCCATCTAATTTCCCACAGCCTTTCTTCCACAGAGAATCATTTTTCCTGTCCAAGAGAGGAAGCCGTAGCTGAGGCCCAACTTCAATTATTTTTAAAAGAAGCATAGCTCATAGCTTTCTTCCCTGGCCCACCTATGTGATTCCTCATGGGCACCCCACTGGAAGCGTCTCTAGGACACTTAACAGCATCGATCTTGCTCACAAGACAACGGCTTAGGAAGGTGCCACCATAAGAGCCACAAGCTGGGCACTGCTAAACTCCACAGAGGCTGCCACCCTCTGGTGCAGTGCAGATTCCCAGAGATGTGTCTCAATCTTCCTCCGCAGGCACGTGGAAATTTGACTTTGTCCCATTAACTGTCAGCAGTAAAACACGAGGCTTGACAATCCTCAGCTTGTGCTCTGTCTACAGTCCCTACCCATCCCTTTCAAAAGTGAGGAACCCAGCACTTTTCACACACTGGTTGAGGTTCAGGAATACACATAACTACCTCCTTTGGAAGGTCCTCTCATTTCCTTTTTCCCCAATTTCTTATTTCAATTTCTAACGTACTGCAGTTACAAGAGCTGCACAAAATTAGATTCTTTCTCAGCACTGGTGTTTGTGTCAGCAAGCATCTTGTCCTGCAGAATCAGCCTAGAAACTCCTCCCAAGTATTTCCTGGTTTTGTGGGTGACAATGGCTATTCAAAACTGTGGAAAGCCAAGAACTGAAGACCACTCCCAGGATCTAAAAATTGTCTTATATTCACACAAAACAGGGTCTGAGATTGACTTCCCCCCCCAATTAAGTCCACTTGGCTCTTATTCAGAGGTTGTATTATTTGCCACAAAAACTTGTGTAGTTTGATGCCATAAGGCATCAAATGGCTCACAGCTCACAGAAGGGCTCACAGAACTTGCTCATGTGCCAGACTTGTTATAAAACCTCAGGCCATAGGCTTCAGGTAGCTCAACTTTAATCAAGTTTCTGCCTTAACTGCAATATTTAAAACATGCTATGCAGGCTCTATCTCCCTTCACAAAGGACAGAGCAGGATGAAGCTGTCCCAGTGAAGAAGTGTGCCTTACAGAGCAACAATTCTTCTTAAATTGCTTAACACACACACACACACAGGTTCTGTGGTGCCTAGCCCAATATTTGAATGATGCAGAAGCAGACTGGGCCATGCTGTGTCTCGTCCCTGGTTCCTGAAACAAATTGAAGACAACTGGCTCCTCTAGTCACTCAGGAATTAAACAATCCCTCTCCCTTTCCCAAATGCCACAGAAGCTGAGATGGCTCCTTAACGTTCTCTCAAGAACTGCCAGACATTATTGAGCTCAGGCAGATTTGCACTCCATTGCATTTAACTTCTTACACCATCTCACATGTTCATATTCAAGACAGAAGCTGTTGTCAGCCCACAGACATACCTGGGCAATCAGTCCACGTTCATGCCTCTCCGCGTGTATTAAAGTGCCGCAGCCAGCTAATTCTTTACAGCTTGCACTTTTTAGCCCTCGTTATGGCAGACAGTTGGGCGCCCCTGTACAGTTAAAGATCACAGGCCTTGATAACCTGGCTCTTTGATTTATGACAGCCCAGACCTTAGTGATCACCTAATGAGGGGAACCTGGAGTGTCAACCTGTTTATTAAATACCCAGAACCAGCTGTAGACCCAGCCAAGGAAGTAAGTTAATCATATTTCTCATTTATTTTGTGTATCCCTCTCACTCTCTGGCTCTCCCCATTCTCTCCTCCGTTCTGCCTGGCTCCCTCTTTTCATCTCAGAAGGGGAGGGATTTCGGACAGGGCATTTACAGAGACTGTCAGGGGGCCGAAATGTTTGCGATTTCCTACTGATTTCTTAGGTGTTTAGAAGTTAATAATATTCAGCACCTCATGATTCTTTCCTAGATGTCAAACAAAGACATGAAAGGCAAGGAACCCAAGAGGAAAGGAGGGGGAAGGAGGGAAAGGGATGGAGCAGCGAGGGCAGCAGAAGAACAACTTGCCTTTTCCCCACAGTTTTAAAGAAAGCTGCCTCCAAGAAAAATCCAGCCTCAGTACTAACAATCACAAAAAAGAGACATACAAGTCATGCAAAAAATCCTTCCATTACCTTTAGTGAGACAAAAATTTCTTTGCTCTTCCTCAGTAAGACCTTGGGCAATAAAAACTAAGACCCAAAGGCAAAAATTCAACCTGTAAAACTACTTTAGATTTATGAGTTTTCCCTTCTATCTCTATTTATGGCTCTTACTTGCCTAATCCATTCAAGTTTGGGGTTGTTGTTTCTTTTTGTTCAATTCTCTCAAAGAAACTTGTGAAACATGGGACTTGCTAAAAAAATAGTGAATCCATCCACCTGATAGAACACAACTCTGATATCCAGGGAGAGAAGATATATGACATTATCAGACACATCACATAAATAATCTGGATAACTTAGATTCAGATCTAGGACAAATGGAATTACATTTATATTAACATATTATTATGAATTTCACAATCATGACAAATTTAATGAAGCTCAGCTATCACCAGTTCAAATATTTTCACTTTGACCACCACAGATCATGTTCTTCCACTAGAAGAAGATTGATCAAAAAAGTATAATTCTTACCAGGGAGCACAGGTTCTGCCATGTCACAAGACAGAGTTGACCCCAGCAGCTATGAATTTCCCCCTGAAAGCCTGTCTGCCACACTTGGAAAGATAAACCTCAAAAACTGAGAGAATATTGCCCTCACTTATAAATACTTTGCTGAAATATAAATGTGGACAAACTACTTAGATAACTGATTTGATCCCACGTGTGACTATGAATCTGACCATATCCCTTGCACTGTATTCAGAAAGAATGGAACAGCTAATATAGAGCACCAGGAAAGTATTTAGTGTTCTTAAACAAAACTTCATCCAAATCAACTGAGTTCTATGTGAATTGCAATCAAAACTCTTCTGAAAGGCTGAAGTACATTTCTGCATACTAGCTTTTAGTCACCAGGATTGCATACCACAGAGGGCAGGTCCACTATCCACAGAAAGAGAAGTAAAGCCTCTGGGCTAGCTGTTAGAGAAAAAGCTATTACTTGCCTCTGCCATCATCTGAGAGTACATAAGTAAAGGAGGCTATAGAAGACTCTAAGCTTTTGAGTTGCAAATGTCAGATAAGTATCTCCACTTCTGGCCCATCAACAATCAGATATGATTCCTAAGTCTGGGCTCACCATACTGTAGGTTGCTCATGTGCATATCTCTGCTTGTATCAGAAACTAGGAGAGCAGTAGTTGCCTTTTCAGGGAAGAAGAAATGAGCCTAAATAGCACCTTCATATTGATTAGAATTTTGATCCTTTTGAATAGTACCTTCCAGATGCTCCAAGGAAAAGGTTTCCCCATGATCTTTCAGACACTCATCAGGTGAGGTTACAGACTGAGCTCTGCAAAGCCCTCCATGGACAAGCTAAAAGGGATGGGGGAAAAAAAAAAAAACATTTCATGAGTCCTTGTCATGAGTCCTTGTTTGCAGCTGCAGAAGCAGCAAACCCCCTGAAGTGCCAGTCCTGCAAGTCTTTCTGAGCTGCCAAGACCTCCAGGAGCCAAGCCTATAAGTTGTTGTTGTGTCATCTTTTTGGGCTCTACTAAGACATGAAATTGTGCTATTTACAGAGACTCCGCCTCAATGGGATGATTTTTAAGGGTGTCAGACACCTAATCTCAGCTGAGCAACTGCAATTCCAGCCCTTGGTATTTCAATGTTGTTCTCTTTCCTCCCACCTGAGGCAGCATTCAAGGTGACTCACACCTTACTGTGCACCTCTGTCTCCTCGTGTACCTTCCCAGACTTTCTACTGTATCTTTAACCAGCTTTTGTAGCTCGGAGCTGGAGCTCAGTGAGCCTTCTCTTGTGCAGAGTCTGAGACTGACAGGTTTCCCAATTCAGCCCCGCTGCCAACTCCCACAGATGCCTGCTTCAAGCTACCAAAGTCATGCAGCACCCTCTAGACTACACAAGAATCTGCCTAAAGCTTCCCTATATCTCACTTAGTCATATGGCCAGAAGAGCCTATAAGGGCAGCCCAAAGTGTACTTTCTCTGGTGCTTTCTTCAGCCTGCTTGGAAATGATGGGGCAATGCTTTCAGTTGCTGCAGACTAGCCTGATTTTTAGCTTCAGAAACCTTAACGCTTTGCTTGGTTTCCTTTTATCTGCCTCTTTATCTGTTTAAATTTAGCCTGGTTCCTATATGCTGTTTGCTGAGTCCAAGCCAATATCTGTTACCCAGTACCCAAGGGGAATCTTTCTCTGCCACTTTCCTTCTTCCTTCAGCTTTACTCATTCTCTCTCAAGAACTGAGGCTCTCTTGACCCAAAACAGCTATCCTGCTGGCAGCTGCTGCTACCGGAGGTAAGATGTCTTCAAGGCATGACATCAAGGAGCACTGCAGAAAATAGAAGCAAATCCTAAAGGCTGCCTGTGTCTATATAATATATTTATTTAATTGATATGCTCTCGGTTTTCCTTAATAGAAATTGTCAGAAGCATCAAACAAAATTGCCTCTTGCTATTCACTGGGTCCCCCCAAGCAGGCAGGTAGCAGATGGAGATGGAAAGAAATTGCTAACTGCCCTTATTGTGTGGAAATGAGCCTGCAAGCGCTTGCAGGAGGAATATTTCCAGACTCAACTGAGAAATAATAATATGGACATTGTAACAAGCAGCTGAAGTGGGAAACAGGAGCAAACAGGTTTGCGCTGAGAAGGGACTTGAAGAGAATGTACCAAGTGGCTGCTTGAATCAGGAGGCAAAGCCTTGGGGATGGCTCCCTGGCTGGCAATATTGGAGCGGGGGTGGAGGGAACAAAGGAGCTGTTTTCCTTCCCTCTGAAGACCCTGCAGCCAACACAACTGACACCTGTCATTCAGTCCCTGTCTGCTGTGCTCTCTTTCACTCAGACGCCCTCACTGGCATTGAAAAGAGCAGAATGTGTAAGGAAGCCACTCCAGGCAGCTGCCTGGCTGTTCTCCTCTCGGCCCTCCAGGCAGGCGAGAGTGAGCGTACAACACAGATCTGTCACTGGGCTGCTGTCAGTCGGACAGTCACAGCTCTGAAAAGGCTGTCAGATCATGATGGCTCGAATGGGTCAGCAGGGACATGCCTTCCCCTCCTCCCTGCCATGCACCCTGCCCTTAAAGTTTCTGACTGTGGTGTAGCTCCAAGGGAATAAAGGGAGCCTTGTGGCTGCTCATCCCACACTCTCCCCCATCACAGAGACACTTTAGGTTTTAAGTCTAAACCTTACCCGCATCCATTTCAAACTGAAAAGCCTTGTCGCTACTTCATTGCATGAGAGAGTCTTCATTGCAACATGGTTCCCAGATCATTATCCCTTTTGGTTTTAACCTCTCAGCGGTCTTACCAGGAGAAAGGATTTTTCCATATGAGATGAGGATCTGTTGCAACAATTCTCTAGCAAACAGATCTAAGAGAGCCAGGCCACAGGGGCAAGACAAAGAGCTGACACTTTACAACTGGACATGAAGAACGCCTGTTAAAATTTTTACTTTCTCTTCCTTTTCCATCAGGCAGAACAGCAAATCCTACCACAGACCTAGGCTGCTTACACAGATTTAAAAGCAAGAAGAACATTCTCCCCTGTCCTCAAAGGCTTCAGTTACAAAGATAAGGAGTATCCTGCATGAATCGTTTCAGACGCTCTGGCACAGAACTCCACTTGGGACAGACTTTTTCCCTTTCTTTTTCCTTCCCCCCAGTCTATTAGCTGATGCTCCCCTTAACTCTTCCTCTCTCCTCAAACATTGCTCATTTTGCTTTTCTACATTGAACACCTTGTTCCCCATCCCTAAACCCCCTGCACTCCAAGGGGAAATGCAGGGATTCCATTCTCTGCCTTTATTTTTGGCTTCATTATTGTGTAACAAAAGTAAAGCACATGCAGAGAACACGGGATTTCAAGCAAGTCAGCAGTTTCTCTACAGAAAATCTCTTCTATCTTTCTTGAATTTTACTCAATTTTGGCAGGCAGCATTTTCAGAAATCCCCACAACACGCTCACCTTCAGTGAGACCCATTTGGGCTCCAAGGTAATATATACTCTCCTAAAGATCAATTCCACAAAGCTATATAGGCAGCTTAAAGCACAGATCTTGGACCAACCTTCTTATCTCTACAAGTCACTTTGAAGTCAAGAGGAGACAGGTCTAACTCTTTTGGTGCTTTTGTAAAGACAACCAGGCATTTCAGATATCTATACAGCTTTGTAAATCTGGCCCTGAGGCTCAGACCCTCCAAAAAGGTATTTAAAGCTTCCAAGCTCCACAGCCTTCAGTGGAAGATAGGCACCTTAATACTTCTGTAAATCCAGTGCTCATGCCTAAATCACCTTTGATAATGGCACACAGTGAAAGTCAATACTACACGACAGCATACAGGGCAGAGGTCCCTAAGCTGCTAAATCCACCACAGAGTACTGCAGGGTGCTGCCTGGGTGCCGTGCAGATCCAGAAGCAGCCCAGCCACATTAGCAGGATACCACATTCCCTCTCGTAAGCCCCACCTGGTGAAGACTTGCCCTGGGGCTCCTCTGTCACTTAGGTGCTTTTAAAATGTTGCCCTTCAACTAAATCTCCCAAATCAGTCTAATGACAATTCTGCCCCCTTGGCTTCACTTCTCTCCTTAAACATTTATGTGACTGGAATTTGCTCACATAAACATTTGACTTGTTTTTCCTCCTGCAAATACAGATATCTGTACATAAATCAAGGTATTTGCTCATGAAACACTCCCCCACCAACTTGTATATAAAAACACAATTACTTGGGGGAGTCCTGACAAGCAAAAATTCAATGCAAGCTTGCTAGGCGGTTCATAAATTTGGCTCATTTCTGTCTTTCTCCATCAGTCAGGAAGGAACCCAGCTATTTTTAAATCTGGATTCGTGTATGTAGCCAAATAGAATGTTCTTTCTTCTGTGAGAGAGAACAGGAAAAGATTTTAAATGTCCTAACATTTCCTAGGCCAGCTTATCTCTCTGTCACTCTCCCCAAGAGAGACCCACTGTCTGCCTTGTCTGTTTAGACTGTGCTTTTAATTTCTTTCTTTCTTTTTTTAGGCCAGAGCTGCCTTTTACTACGTGTTTATACAAAGCCTGGCACAATGAGACCAGTCCACTCAGTGTACTGCTGTTGAAGGAATAATAAGCCTATAGTAGGGATGTATATGGTAACAAGATGCTTGTTTTCCAAGAAGATGAGCATGCAGACCTGTGGCTAGACGTGTGCCAAACCGTAACAAAAAAAACTCCAAACAAAAAAACACCCAAGACTGAGGTGACGCTCTTAGACATGGGGAGCTTATGTGCATGCACATCTAATTTGCTGGACCCCAGCATTGTGGCCTTCTTTACTTCAGCAGAATTGTTCCCATACTTAAGTGTAAACAAGTACTTTTGTACTTTTTTGGCTTGTGGCCCACACTGTCTGGCAGAGTGATAACTACTGAAGCTGATGCACTTGGTGTGAATGCCTAGACATTAAGGCAGCCAGATACGGGCCTTTCAAAACACATCATTATTAAACAGAGGTGTGGGTGGGAGGAGAATGCAGATCAGAAAGACACACCCAAGGTTACCACATTGTGTTCTAATTTTAACACTTATTACGACCCAGCAGCAGTACCTCTCTGGCTTTAGCTCATAATATCTCGAAATCCAGGAAGCCATTATGATTCTCTGGAGTCAAAGGTTGCTTGCATTGTAATTCACTTCCTCCTTTGGAGGTTTAATTTTGGAAATGGTTCTAATTGCCATTGTACATGACATTGTCTTTCAGATAACCATCCAATGATTTTTCTATTTGTCGGCTATGACTCAACCAACCAAAACAAAAAGAAAAAGCAACCCTCCTACTTTCTTGGAAACATTTCACAGCGACTTGGACTCTGCCGAGGCTGTTTGACAGCTTCAGTTCTCAGCTCCACAAATGGAAGGGTGGTGCCTGTTGTACGTGAGGTGTAAGGATTACATACACTGACACTTGTCAGGCTTGAAGCTCATTGTAAACAGTCTCTCCAGGCATCCAAATCCCTGGTCCAATCAGCAATTGTTCCCCAATCATTTAGAGAGGTCAATCTTTTCAGTAGCTCTGAGCAACACTAAGGCTACCTAGTTCTGCTCAACCTTCTATGACTATACCTTAATGACTATTATCTGCAAGGTCTCTCTAGGTTCTCCTGCCCCCAAAAAATCCCCTGATTTTGCTCTGGCCCTACCCCCTCCTACTTTCAACTTCATACACCTGGTTTCTGAACTCTTGCTTCCTATCTTCGTGATTCTTGGCATTAGCCTGACCACAATATTCACTACCATTATATTCCTGCTACTGAGGATGGGTCAGTAGCACCTCTTTAGCAACACTTGGAGAATTGTTAGGTGGCTGATGCTATGCAAATGGAAAACAGAAGAGAGAACATGTCATCCAAAAGAAGTGTCAGAAATTTAACAGGTCCTGTCTAAGCCTACAATGGCTGTTTAACTTATTTCTCTTGATCTCCTGCACCTAACAGGTTTTTTTACTGATCATTCTTGTTCAATGTCATCAGGGAAGCTTAAGGGCATTGTGCAAACACCTAGAAAGTTAGCTTCTGTCCCAGGATGCTCAAAGGACATAAAAGACAAGATAGAGAGAGAGGGAATAAGAGCAAAAGAGATTCAGTCCAGCCCAAGAGTATGAAAACGGATGATCCTAGAATAAAACCTTCTTTTCTGAAGTTTCTGGTTAGCACAGTGGGCTTCACAGTCTTTGAAGGTCTAGGGATACTGAATTAACAGCGCTGCCAAATTGTACTTGTTTCCAAACATATGAGAACAAAAAAATATATTTAAACCACTCTCTGACTTGGTTTCTTTAGCAGTGGAAGAATAAATAACTCTTTCATTCATTATACTCTGATATAGCTTTATTTTCAAGACAAAATCTTTGAAGAAGAGAAGACTAGTTTTTATCAGGTTTGTACCCACAGTGGAATCCGAATCCTTCAATGGGACAAGTAGATACTATTATAACAGTGATACCTAAATACAAGTCAGGACACCCTAGAGCAAATGTAAGGGAAAAAAATAAGGATTCACTAAAATGTTTTTTTGTTTGTTTCGCCTCAGTCAAGAATTAATGCTTTGGTCAGAGAAAATGCTTCACTCCTTGCAAGCATTCAAGTGCAATGAACTGCATCCTTTCAGACAAAAAACCCTCAAATACACGCCACCACTACCAAAAAACCCAACCTCCTAAAATCTCCCTTTAGGATTAACAGCTCCCAGCATGCTAACCCCCAACAGTCCACCCAGTTGTGTGGTTGGTGTGGAGGAGGATTGTCTGCAAAGGAATTAAAACACTTCCAGCCCTGTTGACACCATCCACCAAAGAGTGGGGGTGGGGTGTGGAGGAAGTGTTAGAAGTGAGAGTCTGCTGGAGAAAGTGTGAACAAGCCAATTAAATCCTGACACTTCTGGACAAAGAGGTCTCTTAGGAGAAAAGAGATTAACACCTCCTATTCATCAACAAGCAGCAGCCAGCCTGGGCCAAGTGTAGGCAAGGAGGCAGCAGGAGCTTTTCAGGGGCTGTAGGGTTGCCTGATGTATCTCAAATAGCAATGCAACGCAAAGGAATGCCTGTCTCGCTGTCACTGTGGAATGAATGTACTCACTGTCCCTCCCAGCAGAATGGTAGCTGACACTGTAGTACACCATGGTTTGCCTTTTTGCAGCTTTAGCATGCAGAAAATAAAACAGGCAAGAGAGGGTCGTTGTTGGAACTGCTGACATGCTGTTGGTCCCTGCTTTGTCAAGTCATTTCCTCCTTTATCACCAAGCTTGTGTTAATTATCCCTATTAGATTCAACAACAGTGCAGCAGACTTCCATCTACCTATTCTTCTGTCCTTTCTTCAAACCTAAGATCAACAAAAAAAGTAGAGACAGCCACAAGCACATCAAGTATTCAAACGGACCTGGGCACTGGTTCTGTCCCATTATGGATCCAGGGACAATCTGAAACTTGGTCAAAAATCATGATGATGCAGGCATTAAACCTGTGCTGGATCTAGAACTCCAGGAAGAGTCTGTGGATCTGCACGTTGGACTTTTAAAGGTGCTAGCTTAAAAACAGAACCATGATAGTCATGGCAGTCGAGTGTAGTATTCCTATACAATGAAAATAAACCCAACCATGCAAAATGCCTCAGTTTCAACACTGTAAATGAGGCATCCAAAGTACTAGTAACTGCACAACTTCTTGCAAGTGCTTCACTTCCAATGGCACTTTTATTCCAAGAGTACGATTCTCAGTATTATATACTTGACAGCACTGTCACCCTGTTGTACACCCCTGCAGCCTTTTAGAAACTGCCACTTTCCACTTGTTTACATAATGGCATTTGCAAATCCGTGAGGCTCAGTAAAACCAGAGCTCCAAGACAAATGAGTGACCTAACCAAAGTAAACGGCCAGAACACAGGAGCTGCTGCTGTCACAGTAACAGAAAACGCAGACCTCATGGGTTTTCCTTTAAAATGGAAAAAAAAAAAAAAAAAAAAAAAAAAAAGAGAGCAAGGTGCTAACAACCCAGCTCTAAAAACACGGTCATTTTGAGACTTCCTACTCCTCCCTTCTTTGCCTTTTAGTTTCACATTGGCCTTGGGCTGTCTAACACCAATACGGAAAACATTTCCAAGGACCTTTTCCTTCCATTCAATTAGTTACCACTGAGCACACACACGTCCCTAAACAGTCATTGCCCAAATGAGATAGTATATAAAAAACAGAATCCAAAACTCATACATAGTTTGGTTGATGCACCTTAAAAATATGGTCTTTGGTTTAACTCAGCTCAATGATCAAAACTTGTCAACTACCTTCATGTGCTCCAGTTCAGACACTATACAGAGCTCTGGTTGTGACTGGAGACACGAGTTCAATTTCTGATCCAGTTCTCAAGTGAGCTTTCTACAACTTGAATTTAAAAGGCTTGTACCATTTGAAGCCTTCCACACCTCATTCCCTTGCTCTTGACCTAATGCCAGAGAAAGCACAAAGATGGAGACTTGGGTTATTAATTTGAGTAGTCAGGAGGAAGCAAGAGACCTGAGCCACTCGCTACTAATGAGAGTGGATTGAATACTAGATGTTTTCTATGGCTATCCTACCCCTGAATTCATTTTGCTTGTGTTCATGTTCCTTTGAGGTTCGCTTTCCATGAACAGTCCAGCTGACCAGCTTCTTGGCAGGAAAAATCTCAGAAGCAGCCAAGTTCTCAAGAAACATTTAGAGAATACTTGAGGAAAAGGAACTTTCAGATTGTCAGACTTGAGTTTCATCCTAGGGAGCAGGTCCTCAGTGTTGCTGTGTGCATTCATCTAATCAGGGCACAGAAAGATGCCAGCTGCCAATAAAAATTTAGTGAAAATCAGTTCACTTCTGAACCTCAAGTGTTCACATCCAGATGCCCTGAATTTGCCAACATTTTCCAGACAATTATTAAAAATACCACATTCTGGAAGAGCAGAAACTATTTACAAAGAAGACATTTCTGTTTTTACAAAAATCTGACTGCTAACCTGAACTTCATTCACAAACACAAACATTTTAACTCCATTTCTGTGACTGCTGTTTTAACCAACTGGAGGAGCACTAGGTAACCTAGACCTAAAAGATTGACTTTATTCTCTGTAATATGGGCTCAGACTTAATGTGCATTTTTATTCTTCTATGCAGTCTCTAAATTCTGTGTATTTGGTGATAAAGGAGAGAAGATCTTTTCCTTAGAACCACAGGAGACTTTCTGAAGTGGTTGGGACCATATTCTAGGAACGTAGGTAGCACAAGAAGAACTCCCCTTCACAGTGTGGCTGCTCTTACTTGGATAACTTGAGAGAAGTACCTTAACAGTAGATAACTTCAGTGGCTTTAGGCAGCGAAGCAGATAAATTTTCCACGTCCAACCTGAGAAGTTCTTTCAGCACCTATTTGGAAGCTCTCTTAAGCTAAAAAATATCCTTCCATTAAATCCACAGACATTGAATTAGGTGAACACAAGGTAAAGGAGGGTGTCCTTCAGTAAGTACACAACTTCCATAAAGTAACTTTTTGTGTTTCAGTTGAACCAATGGCCTCCTATAACAGAGATCATTAAGGAAAAATGAGTTAGTTTGGTCTGTTCAGTATTTTGATTTAAAACCTTCAAAATCTTTCTCCTTAGGGCGTGTACTCACTGGGTCTCGCTGTGTTTGGGTCTTTTCCCTTCTCCTCCCGCACTTAATCACAACATTACTAATGAAAACAAAAAAGAAACTCTAGCTGGGCCTTGCATGATTTAGGTACCAAGTAAACAGTATTTAACAGTTCTAATTGAAGGTCAGTAAATCCCCAAGAGATTAAATGAATCCTGCAGCGAGATGTGTAAATCTCACTGCCTTTTACGGCGTCCCAGCCAAGACCCTGTGCTCAGTTGTGCAAGACTTAATAAACGTGGTATGCACTTAATCAAAACCATTTTGCCACCAAAGGGGCAATGGGTGTAAATCACAATTACTCTTGGCACTAAACCACTGGCACAAAGAGGCCCACGATGCCAAATACCATCAGGGGCTGACTTCTAGCGCCTAGTTAGCTTGTCTGGCACTGGTCTCAGGTCTAAACACCCGTTTTGCTGCTCAGTGGGGGGAAATCCAGATGGGGAAAATAAAACACTAAAAAGGACAGCAAATGCATAAGGGTTATGCTTCTCTCCATCTCACTCTCTGCTTGCCCTCTGCCAGCTCTCACCCCAATTTAGTAACTATTAATAAGCTAAAGCACAGAGCTTTGGCAACAGCCTAGCTCTTTGCAACTAAACCTTGTAGATTTAATAATCCCATCAAAGTTTATGTTCCAAATTGTATTTCAAGGTTTAATAGCTGGTGCACTGAGAATACTCTGGAAAAAGTCTTTGAGAAATTGGTTTCTTTTAGGCAATCTGGAATCCAGAATGGGCAAAGGAAGAGTAATCAACTGATGGCTCATGATGGCTGTGCCTGGATCAGCTACCAAAGTAGAATTACGATACAAAGACACTAGATTCCTCAAGAGTGTTACAAAGTTAGGTGAAGACAATGGAGGATCTAACACTCAGCTCCAGTACTTGATGAACAGCTACAGAATCGAATATCCTAGTTTACCAGGGTAACAAAAGGGACAAGTCATGGTGATGCCAAGCACCAGGGAAAAGACAGGAGAACCTCAAACAAAGCAGATTCAACTAACTCAGATGTAATCTCAAAATGTCACAGTATTTTAGTTAGCCAAGGGGCTGACCCCTCTACCTGTTCTAGTAACTTAACAAGACTTTATTGGTGGCACAGCAGGTGAGATGCATGTCTCCTAGCTTTCCAAGTCTTAATTGTAAGGATTAATTCTGAGCTAGCCATTGAGAAACACACCTCTCGGATGCATCTCATTAATTGCTCTTGAAAGTAATTCAGTGGTTCTCTCGCTTAATTATAAAGGTGTCTATGGTAATGGGACAGACTAAAAGTGAAATACCTAGGACAGAACAGAACCTCATAGCCTATTTCTCCCTGTATGTTTATACTACGATCATCAATAGCTTCACATGTCTTGATTAAAACCTCTTGATGAGAAGTTACTAAACTAAAGATTGCAACATGGAATTGTGACAGAACTGGGGTCACGCAACCCAAAGAAATCCAAAAGGTTATACTAGCGTTTGATATCATGAGCACTTCTGGATTGGTACTTACAGGCCAAAATACGTGAGTGCCACTGCTCTACACAAAACAAAAACAAAGTATGCTGGGAATGCTTTGTAACGCCCAGGCAACATCATCTCATACCAGAAAGAAATTAATACCCTAAATTGACTGTGCTGCACCTTGACCCTAGGGAATACTGACATCTATTATGTGTTTTTGCCTTATGGAAATCCTTCACCTAACAGCATCTTTTGTGATGAACACACAAATCTCACCTGGTTCAGTTCTTACATGTAATGTCCTTTATGCCATTGTTGGGCCTAACTGGGATGTAGCTTGATTAAGAGCACTGAAGGTATTGATGTCTTGCAGAGATGCTTTCTGCGGACATGTAGGGATAGCACTGCAAGACCATGCATTCATTCTCCTCTCCTGCCCACGCATCTCTCAATTCTGTAACACTGGTTTTCCCCACTGACACACAGTTCTAAATCAGCAGCTCACTGGCAGCTCACTAGAAGTCCAGAATAAAAGGATTCTGCAGCACCATACTTGATGAACTGGAACAAGATGCTTCCCTTCCCACCAGCCAGCAGCAAACAGCTAAAAGCACACGAACTGCCCTTACCTTCCTGCTTCCCTTGTTTCCCTTGCCACCTGACTCATTCTATCACTTCTCATGTATAGTCACATGCTTTTTCCTTTATTTCCTTCAGGCTTCCTCTCTCTTCATCATTCCCTCTTCTAAGACAGTCTCTTCTCTATTTTCCTCCTGACTTGTCCCATGCTGTTCTTATTTCCCATTCTTTCACACTGCAGGCTTCCATTCCTCGCCCTCTCTACCTTTTTCTCTTCCCCCTTCTTTCTCCCTGCTTCCGATTATCTTAATTTTGCCTTATACCTTGTTTCTCTCTCTTCTCCTCCCCTAGTGTGCCTGGAGCTTGAGAAGAGAGTCGGCTGGAGCCTTAATTGCTGCTCCCCTGCCTGACGTCAATCGGAGATGACATCTCCTGAACACAGAGCTGCAGACATCCTTTTGCATATTCCCTCTGTCTGAGTGCATCAGAAGGGTTGTCACAACCACAAAAAGCTAGAAGCCATTGAAGACACAGGGAGCCAGAGAGATCATTGTGAAGCTAGCATGAAACATTGAGGAGGTTGGTAAACCTCACTTCCACAACGGGTTCTTCCAGCGCTTTCTGCACTGTTGGTCTCAGGCTCAGAGCATTTACACGAACTGACATTTCAAAAGTTGCACAGCAATGTTACACCAGGGTTTTTAAACAAAACAAATGTTTATGTTCAGCTCCATTATAGCTTTGTGGCTCCCTATGGGAGGGTGCCTTTCCAGTAATTGAGCAAAGATAGCATTTCAAAGGATAGAGGACGCTAAGTACATACACCATTTCAGACCTAACCTTTGATTGGGAAAATTAGATGCTCACAACACAGGGGATAGCAACAGTGTAGGCAGCCGTGTCAAGGTGCTTAATTTCAAGGCCTGACACAGGAGCTTCCATGCATGTCTTCCCCAGAAGATTCAGATCTTTCACACTTTAGCCCTCACTCTCACATGGCCTTTCCACATCCACTTAACTAAAATAGTTATTACAGTAGCAGCATCTTTCCTATCAGCTGTTTCTCCTCTAGTCTCTCAGCATTTGCTATTCAACACCTTAACCCTACTTTAATTCTGCAAACACACTTTCACCCAGATCTGCAGTCAAGATCAGAGAACTACATAAATGCCAGGATGTCAGTTTGGTTCACATCAGCATACTAGAGAGAACTCCAGAAAAAACTTTCAGGAGTGATCAGAAGTGTTCCCACTGAAACTCACCCTGTAGCCCATGTAAAACAGTGCTTGAACTTTTATCCTCAAAAAAACTATGCCTAGCACTCTAAATCCTGATATTCAAAGTCCTGAGCAAGGGTATTTCTTTTATAGCATTCCGTGTTCACACACATAATCAGACACTCCAATAGCTGCTGTCATTTTGGTATGTCAAAGTAGCAACTTTAAGCACTTACCAAGAACTGTATTTCTCACCAAATGAGTAAATATTTTGCAGGAATTACATATTTTACATTCTATTTCACAGCTTTGTCTCAATTCAAATCTCCTTGACGCATACATGTGATTTTTTTCTAACACTATGTATCATCTACTAAACGGGTGAGTTGAATAGAAAACTTGTTCAAACCTTGAGTCTTATCTGCACACTTCATTTCAGAGCTCAACTTCAAAGACATGAAGGCCTGGCCTGTCCACATAAGCTCAGCGTCGTTCGTATATATTTTTTAAATGCACCACCTCCAAACACATAGAGAAACACATAATGTGCACTGACGTATGCATCACCAACTGCATGTGGTTCACATTATGTGAGAGTCAAGAGTGGAGTTTAGAGCAAGAAATTTGCTTTATTTGGTGCCTCTGAGAGATTTATTTCAAGATTTTACCCGAAATGGACTGCAATTGTATCACTTGTAAAAAACCAAAACAGTAAAGAATGAATAATTTCATGTTCTTGTTCAAACCATCCAGTGTCAAAGTGTCTGTTTTGCAGTTAACCACCAGACAGCAAGAGTTTATTTCATGATTTTCAGTATGTTCGTATTTCAACCTTTTTACAGAGGTAATACAGTTAAGAAACAGACTTTGCTGTGCAGGCATAACATTGCTAAACACGCACAGATCTGAAAGGGCTTCACAGAGCAAGGTAAGTATCCTTAGCACCATATTCCATCTGAAAACACTGAGACACCAAGAAGGGAAATCAATGTGCTGTTTGACCACAGGCAAGTTAAGAACTCGTGTTTCCTGGCTCACAAGTCACTACTAGTTCTCATCATAGAGGCACAGAAAATTGCTCCGTTGCACCAAAACTTGGGACCAAAGATAGTGTTTTGAGTTGTGGTTTTTTTTCTATCTGACTACAACTACAATTCACAAGCACAACTTAATAATATAAATTCCCCAAACACATTTAAAATATTTGCAAAGCACTTGAACTGTATCTACCTTATCTAGCTACTAACTAGCTATTCAACAGCCACTCTCCTTCAACCTCACTCTGTTCTGATCAGTTTCAGATGGACTTCACTACTCACAATAAAAATCAGCAGTAGATACGTGCAGTTCTGTCTTAGAACCTGTATATTTTCAACATTAAAAAAAGAAAGAAGTAATAACGTAACACTATGAATCCCAGGCATCTCAGTGAAGCAGGAAGGACAAACAAGAGAGTTACAGCAAACCAACATCTTCTACAGAAACAGTTAAAGAAAACCTTTTATTATCCACAGGCTTCAGACCGCTCCATGAGCCTATGCAAGACCGAGTGCAATGCACCGGGTGCACATTCAGTGTGACTCTTTGTACAGCAAGTTAAGGTCCAAATCTACTAGGGAGAAGACATGGTGGGAGCCATTTAGCAGCTCTGAAGAACTGTGTGAGTGAACTAGAACTAAAGTTACCTAAAGACTCTGGTGGTGCTCACTTCATATTAACCTTTTCTGAGAGATTACACCTAACAGAACTCTTTCTGCCACTGCTTATTAAATGAGAACTCATGTGTTGCTCTAGATACAGGTCCTTAGACACCACTGTCTCAAATCATATATTTATACCATGTTATTGCAAAGCCAAAGAAAAATGTTAAAACTACAATCAGATGGTACATAGCCTCAACTCTTCATTAACAAAAAGGTGTGCTCAATTATTATCAAGACCCCATCTTGCAGGATGCAGCCAATCTTCCAGGTTTTTTAAATCCTCCACTAACCTCACTGACCCCCAGAACTCGGCATCTGCAGTGCAATTTGAAAATATGTGTAAGAAATACACATTGTTATTAAATTGTTATATGGGACAAGAGCTCTCTGATTCCAACAGGTCTGTTAACTTGTGATCAGACAAAGAAGGATTTCTCTGCCTTGCTTAAATCACTGGAATAGGAGCAGGCAAGAAAACCAGAGTAAAGAGCTCCTGAATGAATTACTAACATTTCTCATAAAGAATGCCAGGTTGGCCTAGGAAAAGTAGTTGCAGGTTTAGAGATAAGGCAGTCAAGTACAAAACAAAATGGAAAAAAAAATAGTAATAAAACAAAGAGTCACTGTGGCAAATTCAAAGGATGGTCATACTGGACGGGCACAAGTGAGAACAGAGAGTGGTTCTCAGAGAAAACCTAAACGTGTGTGTGTATAGATGTCAGCATGTGCTCATGTGTATTACTCTGCAGTGACTTGTGCACACCAACTCAAGATTTCACTTATGCACCTACAATACTGTAACACATCTGATAAGCACATACACAGCTGTTTTAGAATACAGCTATATGAATCTCAACTGACATTTAAGGAAGCTATGGTTTGACATACTGAAGGCTAACAAAACAGAACAGCAAACTATTTTCCTCTGTTGGGAAAAAGGTTTATTTTCCCCTCCCATCTTCACATAAGACAAAAAGTTTAAATTCTGGAAAAAACATAATCCAGTAAGTCCCCACTCCCCTCCAGTTTGGTTAGATCAGTTAAATCATCAGCTAGAGATTCTGCAGCATTGCATTTTTGAGTGCATGCTGTACTTAATCCTTATACAAATGAACTAAACTTTCAAAATGAAACTTTATTTGGTGTCAAAGGGGTTTCACTTTGGAAGCACTTGGTTTTGCTGATCAGCTGAAGCTAAGTAGATTATGAGGAAAGAATCACTGTTAGCAATTTTGAAACCCTTTCCTTTCAACCAGAAGATCTGCAATTTTTCAACAAGAATGGTTAAAGGGGAAAAGTTGTAACCATCTTTCATAGCTTTGCTTTATACATTTCGAAGATCAGCAGTGGTCACAAAATTTCATTTTTCTATCTTCTCTAAGAAACAGAATCTGTATCAAAATGAGTAACTAATTCTTTGTCAGTTCCAGCTAGAGCTGAACACAGAATGGTAGACATTCCCTATTACATGTCTTTGAGGTTAGCATTGACCCTTCCTTTCAAAGTTCTGTGTTTTTAATTAAAAGATCACATTTTTAGCACTTCACAAAATTATATGTTTGAAATCTCAACCAAGTAAAACTGGTGCAGTATTTTCCCAACAGTATTTCTGACAGAGAGGAACTATTCTTATCAACCTCGATTGCTTTTACTCCTTAAGGGTCAAAAGGATAATTTAAAAGTCAGGTATTTGAATTGTTTCACTGCTGATCATTACTCAAATATTTTTTTGTTGACATTTGTGTCCCACAGCCAGACTGACCACAATTGTTTCACAGGCTTTTATGTATATTCCACATAATTTCCAAAAAGGAATAGCTCCACCCTTTTCTTTCTTTCCCTATCTTCTTGGTCTTGCTCTCTTAACAATGCCTTCTTCTAACCTGGCAT
Source organism: Urocolius indicus (assembly GCA_013401255.1). Taxonomy (NCBI): domain Eukaryota; kingdom Metazoa; phylum Chordata; class Aves; order Coliiformes; family Coliidae; genus Urocolius; species Urocolius indicus. The sequence continues at coordinate 785,465 of WBNH01004368.1, forward strand.
GGATGTTAAGACAGTGGACCCAAATAGGTGAACTAGTCTGGGTAACAAGTTAGTTACAGTCAAAAAGAAAACCAAAAAACCTCCAAAACACACAGGATAAGAAAAGATCAAAACAACAAGAACAAAATTGCTTAACCTTAGCCTATATCAATTCCTCAATTTAAATCAGCACAGACCTTCAAGAACAGACTGTCTGGTACAATGACAAGGGAGGGATCTTTCCATGGCCCTGTTCCTTCAAAAGGCTCAGAGATGTACTGGAAGGGTGTGCACATACACTTCCACAGACATACACAAACACATGTAATCACACACAGCTCGGCTTCAGAGTTTCCATAGCTCCAGCTGAAGTTTCTCAACAAGAACTTCTGTTTTCATGCTCAGGATGTAGATTTTTGTTTTGACAGGAGTAACCAAAAAAGGAAAGTGTGAAGACAGCTTAATAGAAATAGCATTCAATATCACAATCAGTAAGAAAGGACAGGCTGTATTGTGTACATTATACATTTCCCTCATATTTTCTTTCTCTAATTTCAGTGGAACTGCTACAAAACTCCCCGCCTTCCATTCTACTACTGAATTCCCTTCCTCACCGCTTCATCTGTCAGGTTGAGAAGGAGAGACACAAGCATAAGGTTTCATACTGTTACCTCACAGAACATGTCTGCCAGCAACCTATGCTAGTGTAGGCCAGAATGTAGGGACGAAGATGCCACTAACAGTCCCTCACTCTTCTTCCTCACAGGTGTCACTTCTGGTACTTAAACTAAGCATTAGTGACAGTAGTAATTCAGAAAGCCACCTGAAGCATCTTGCAATCCCCCTATTCTCTTAATCGTCCACAGAATCGAACCCACAACCCATCCTGCACCTAAGCCCAGCCACTCCCTTTGCCACTCTAGGCAGCTTGTAACCATGAGTGCTGAGAATAAAATCAGTTCTCTCCTTGGGGAAGCAAGGTAGGGAATATACCCTGCAGAAGCATCTGAAAATTGTGAAGGTAACACTTAAACTAGATGACTTCTGTGTACTATATATGCATGTATATATACTTCTGTGTAAATATATCTTTGAAACACAAACAATTTCTGCTATTGTTTCACTACGTGGCTGCCTCTAAAGCTTTAGTTATATACTCAGACTTACCTACTGAACGAGAAGCCGTATTGAAAAAGCAAACAAGTTAATTCTAGCTGATGGTTCTTGCCTCCCATATTTTCTATGGTTTAGCATTCAAGCAGCCAGTGACCCTCAACTTGACCTGACCAATGGCTCTATGTTAGTATCTGGCAGGATGCAGATTGCTTCTGACAAGAAATGCACACTAGTTTGTGAAGAATCAGTTGAATATGGTGTGGTTGATCACCAGAGACATGCATGAACGTCCTGCTCTTGTACAGAAAAAAAAATAGAAAAATATAACCAGATTTGGGTGGGCTGTTTTGTTTTGGTTTAAATTTTAAAAGTGTAACTCCCTGAGAAACAAAAGAGGCAGCTTTGGTCCTATGCAAATGCAGTATTACAAAATCAACAGTATTAAGGCAAAAATATCCTCAGGAGGGGTAAGGGAAGGAGGAGATTCTTGAAATAAGCCATTTCCATATCACTGACAGAACAGTTCAAAGGCTTAAAGTGAAGACTGTTTTATTCAGGAAGGGAGTGCAGGCAGCTGCACACAATACAACCTAAAAAATTCTCAGAAATATAGCTAGATGATCAGTCAAACTGGAAGACCAAGACCACACAAAGTGACGTTTGTCTGGGATTCAAGATCAAAAATCCATGCTTACAGCCATGACAAAAGAACACGTTAGTTTAAGAAAGTATCCTCACAGTATCCTGACTGTAGGCAAGAGTTACATTTCTCAAGCCCTCAAAAGGAGGAAAGATGGAAATTAGGAATCTTTCAGAAAGGAGAGAAAACATATGTAAAGTCTATATTCAACTTAGCCTAGTTTTATGTTTTTCTTATTTTAACTGGGACTTTAAAGGTTGTTAGAGAGAATTCTTCTCTGCAAACACTCCACCATTGCTTCTTCAACAACAACAAATCCATAACAGTGGACTGTACCATTTGGTATACTAGGTCCAAACCATAGTCTACCTAACAGAGTCTGTGACCCTTAGCAATATTCAACAGTTAAGGGAAACAGAGAAAAGTAAAATTAAGCAAAATAAGCAGGCTTAGGGCAATTCAAAAGATCAAATGTTAAGGCAGTGCTAATCCATTGCTACAGTACAGCTCCATGGTTTTAGCACAGGTATATCTGCTACCACTGCAGTGAATGCCCGCAGCTCAGGAGGAACAGGGACATATCAGCAGTTAAAAGTGCCATTACATATCAAGTCCATGTAGAATTAAGGCAGGTTATGCCATTACACATTTTAGCACATAGTTAACTCCCGATCCTTCACAGAATTTTAAGGGTTGGGAGGGACCTTGAAAGATCGTTTCCCTGCCAGAGCAGAACCATCTAGATCAGGTCACACAGGAACTCGTTCCCTTCGTCTTCTGTGTTTTTATCACACTTGAAAGAATTCCACCAGTGATCGACATGTGACACACTCCTCTCAATTTCCCGTTTCTGTTCCTAAACTCTTAATACATACCTGACCACTGCCAGGACAAGAACAAGGCCACAGTACAGACATCAAGACTGTCCATGACCCTTAGAACATGTTTTCCCAAGGAACACAGAAACTTCTGCTCCCTTTCAGCCTCTTGAGGTATCAGGACCTGACTGACAGAAGCTAAGAAACAAGGTTTCAGAGTAGTATTAGCATGTTAAGGTCAATACAGATATCTATCCATGAAGTTAAGCCTGATAAATATGCTGTATCACAAATTTCTATGTCTTCACTCATGCATGTCTACGAGCAAGCTATCCTCAGCTTATTCTCTGAAATGGGCTTCTAAAGTCCCATTAATCTCCAGCAAAACCAACCCTGTATACACACCAGATCCTTCTACTTCTCTCTCTCGAATAGACAAAAGGAAATTTTCACAAATTTTGCAATCTCATTGCAAAACACAGACTGCTTAATAATGTTCACCTGGTGCGAAATAAAGTGCTTATTATGTCTCCATCAAGGAGGATCATCCAAAATGTCAACCTCCTATCCATCCCTTTCCTCTCCTTCTTCCCCTCTCTATCTCCCCAAGCCCCCACTTCTCTTTCATTCCCTCCTTAAGCCCTCCCCGGCTCCTCTCTCAGTTCCCACTGTTCCAGACAGAGCAGCTAAAGACATTAGCTGACAGACACAAAAGGCGGCAGAAATCAAATAAAAGGCAAACGCAGCAGCCGCAGGTCAGCCTTGTATAAATATTTATGCTGGAGGAAGGCTCAGTGCCTGAGTAATGACCTCGTGGCTGGTATTAATAGAGATAATGTGAGTCTGTAAAGACATGCTGCCAGAGAGAGGGAGAATTTGGACGGTTATAAATCTCTGCATCAGGCTGCAATGCTAGCTGACCTTTACACTGCTCTCTCTCCTGCCTTCCATCTTTCTTCTTCTTTCTTTCAATAAGAGAGATTGGTAGAGCACATTAGCAAGGGGAGGAGTCCCAAAATCCAAACCATTTGCACCAAAGAATTTGAATGCAAGTCAGAATTCTCACAGCAACGAAAATCAGAGTGATGAAAAATCAAATGCATCTATATATGTGTGTAAATACACACATACACATAAGTGCTCAGGTATCACGTACCTATATGCTCGCAAAAGTAATATGCACTCTCTCATACATCTACAATAAGCAGGTCAGAGAAGGGGGAGCTGCAAAGAGCAGCTTTAATGAAAATTTAAGGCTATGCTTAAAGGGATGGAAGTATTTCCTGAATTTCTGCCACATATAGATCTGCAACAGGAGGTTTCAGGAGTTCATGATACTGAAAAAAATTAAGTCACTTCCCACATTAACAGTGGAAGACAACAAAGTAAATCTTTAAAAAGAGTGAGCCCTGGTGCCAGGGACTGTAAAACTGCATCAGGAACAAACCAGCACATAAGCCATTAAGCATTGCTGTTGAATGTCAGTGACCACAAGTGGCACTGAAATTTCCCACTCTGATTTCAGAGATGAAAAGGAATTGAAAGACACACACGTGCAGGACTATGATGGAAATCTGATCACACTAAGTCTATCAAGAAAATCTAGAACTGACTATAGCAGTAACAGAAAAAAGAGAGGTAGGAGTAATGTTTCAAAGCATTGCGCTGTCCCTCATTAAAATCTACACCTCCTGCCACCAAAGTTCTAGTGAAAATATCCAAATTATTATAAAGTGACAAGGACTGATATCTGAAACAGCCACAACAATTCCCCCTTGGGTGAGCATTACTGGGCCATTAGTCTTGAGTCCCAAGAAGATTAACCCTTTGGCTTTCATCATGTATCATGTCATCTGTGCTTTAGTCAGGCATCCAGAAATTCATACAACAGAAAGCATCAGCATTCAAATGAAAATTGAGGAGCTAAAAGATGGAAGAGAGAAAATAACAATTTTGTGGGTTTTACTGGCTTTTCTCTCTAACACTTGAGTAAAAAGAAAGCGAGAAACCACAGCAAATGTGCATAAAGTTCCATTTGGTAGGCACTTTGTCTTTAATATAGATTTATGTCTCTTGGTATTTTTCTTCTGAAAAAAAAGCCAACCAACAGCCAAGCTTTTAATATTTTATGGAAAAGTCATTTGGTAGAAACAGACTCCATAATCTTTTTCATTCAAACATCTAAATTGATAACTTTGTTATTTTATTGTACACTGACTCAAGAGTTGGACCTGGGTTTTGCCGGGTCATGGACAAAATAAGATACAGAAAGTCTGAAGTGAAGATAGATCATGCAATACTGTTGGTGTGTAGTCTGGCAGCTAGAAACCTTTGAGACTCAGAAGCACTCCTGAACCAGGAGATCAGATTTTGTAATGTCATTCTGAGGCCCAGAAAGCACCAGCTACCTGACAAAATGTTTCAAGAAGAGAGCAGGCTGAGAAGATGCTGCCGACTTTCTGAGAGAGACAATCCAAGGCATACTGAAGCATATGAGGTTCACTGTGTCCAGGCAACAGTACCTGAATTAGTTTGGCATGTGCTTCATTTAAGAGCATTGAAGAATTACTGCTAACATCACGGGCAACATTTCTGTCAGCAGCATCCCTTAATTCTGGTTCTGTGATATTTGCAATATGGGTGTTTCCCTCAGTATCTACCTAAGCCACCTTTAGGACTCTTCCCTTGAGTTTTGTTCATTTCTGTGCTACACTAATGATTTTCATCATTGTTGCACTTCATACAGAAATCTCAAGCTACTGTGGCAGAATAGTGATAACAAGTACTCAGAATATAAAGACCCCAATAGTTATAAAGTCTCTGTCTGCCTTTTAGAAATAAAGTCATAGTATTAGAATCCACAAAACAATCTCACACCAGTGGCTTTTCTATTCCTACATTTCATTCTACCTGAGCTTCATTCAACATTTTACCTTAAAACCAAAAATCAGTCCCAATAATATTGTCTTTTCTGAAAAGAATTCTCGACCCACATTTCACCATTTGCATCAATTGGGATCCTGACTTTTTTTCCCTAGAAGGCATTTGTTCCATGTACAACTTGTTTTGATTTTTGAGCTATGCTGTGACTACCTGCAGGCCAGAATTTGCAAGATCTCCCCTAATGCATGCAGACATTCCTAGCCTAGAGACATTTCAAGAAGTTACTACCTACATAGCTGTCTGTGAAAGATCTGATTCTTTGGTTGGTATATAATACATGGTTAATGCCTAGTTAGTCCATTCATGGATAATTAATGATTAGATATTAACAAAAGCAAGAACAAACAAAGGTTATATGTTAAAGCTCTTAAATCATAGAACTAAACATGCCATACAAAAAGGAGAATGCATGATTTATTCAGAAAGGCAGACGTGGAGTCAGGCAACCACTGGGCAGCACAAAGCACCTCCACTCTGAGGAACCAAGCTTGTCAATCACCTGAGATATACAGAAGTAAATGTCTGATCAACGAGGTAGTGTACACAGCAGTTTTTCAAGAAGATAAAGGTTTATGGTTTCATTCTATCTCTCCTAAATAGATCTGCATGGAAGAGAACAGGATTGTGATGATAAAACAGAGTGGCCCTAAGATATTTTGTCTGAGAAGCTGATACACCAGAACAACTTAATACATAATTTAGAGACTCTATACTCAGAAGTACTACCTGTATTTTCTTGTTCTAAAAGGAGCTGGATGTCATCAATAAAGCTTGTTGCACACTAGTGTGTGCGCAGCAAGAGAAAGACACAAACACATCATCCAGGGACATGGAACATCAGTGAGTGTGCACAGTAATCTCTATTAGATCCTTCTCAGTAGCATTGTTCCCCTGTATAATAATTCCAGGTTAATTATAGTAGAGACAGGAAGATATCCCATGACAGAGGATCATTCTTTGTATTATCCAAGTATTTTATGCAAAGTGAAGAAGCTTCAAGCAGAATTTTGCAAGCTCAATCCCTACCTCAAAGCTTGAGATAGGACTCACACAAATGTATGTTTGAATTGTTCTGCACCTAACAAGATTTAAGCAGTAAAATAAAATTCTCCCAGGCCTGTTTCACCATTTCTGAACCACACTTTTATTTGGACACATAAAGTTTCGGGGTTTTTTTGGGGGAAGGGTGTTTGAGCAAGTCTTGCTGAGGCTTCTTATCTACTGCTGAGCTATCTGCAAAAGGACTGTTCCTCAAGCAAGAAATGCATTCCTCAAGATCAAGAAAGGTTTCTCCAGTGAATTTAGGTAACTGTTACATATCCCAGAACAATTAACGTTTTTTTTTTCTATAAAATTCCAGGAAGCAGAAACACCCACTACAGAGCACAAATACATGCACAAAGCCCTCAAGCAAAGAGAAACCAGATGCAAACTGTACAAGGCTACTCCTATTGGCAGGACCGTCTCCCTATGAAGTGGTTGCTGAGCAATTTCAAACAATGAAAACATTCCTAAAATATGTCTACTTGTGCATAATTCATGAACAGAAACAAGCACTAAATCCATTGGATAAATTGTGGACTATGAATCGTTTGCCCTGCTCTAATTATAATTCCATTTCAGCCTACTAATGGTACCATAAACCATTTCAGTTTCACCCTTGTGGTTTATTGCCTCATTAGCTCTCCTTTGAAGTAATTAATGCTTTGTCAATTTACCTGAATAGAGCTCCCATGGTGGCTATGGGTCAGATCCAACGAACTCTGTGCACCCAGCAGACCTGGAACTTCTGCTCAAGTGGAAGACTTCAAGTTCTTCAGGACTGAGGCTTTCTATTTTCTTCTTCATACAACACCTACCATAATAGGATATACCTACCTACACCATTGACTATAATTCTTGAATGTCACAAAAAATGTACTGAAATTTATAGGACAATGATGTCTGGATTAATTTGGGGGGGAGGGGGGTATCATGTTTCAGTTAGCCCTTTGCAGTGATAGGATCGTTTTCTCTCGTAAACCCTCTCACGTAAACAACAGGCAGTAGATCTTGAATTGATTTGTCTAAAGTTAATAGCATAAGTTCAGGTCTACTGAAAAAAAAACCCTTTTTTACCCATTCCTATCTTTTACTTAGCTAGCCAGAGAGCTCCCTATTCTGCCTAACAGAGGGAAATCCCAGGCTTGGGTTCAAAATATACTTTCACAAACTTAGCAAGCCCCATGGTTGGATTCAAACTGGACCACACATGAGAAATTCAATAAACATCATTTGTCAGAAGCCTTTGTCGGCTCACAGCTGTATTTATTTATAGGCTCCCTTGTTATTTATAGGTCCTTGCGCTCTATATAAAAGCTCTGCAAAGGAAAAGCCGTCATGATCCAGGGGGAAGGGAAGGACAAGTGTTCAACTGCTTGTACCAATACCAGAGTCTCTTTTCTAAGAGGAACAAACAGCTGAGCGTCTGCTTCACTTCCCATCCCTTTTGTGTGGACAGTGGGCCCATTATTGGCAAAGCCTAGTCAAACTACAAACTACTTTCACTTCTGTTACAAAAATCATTCTAAGAACTACGTTGGTTTACTTCTTCAAACCTGGCATACTGTGTGCTCTTACTGAAGTTATACAACCTCCGCAGAGGTTAACTTCTACATGACCTTTTCATTCAGTACACAGGAATTTCTGTACCACAATTATATCCCTGCCATTTTTCCCCAAAATTTCCATCGGGCAATATTAAGGATATTAAGTCCAAACAAGTTTATTCTACTGTGAAGGTTAAAGTAGCATAGTTCTACATTTTCTCCTTATTACCTGTTTTTTATCAGATCCTTGAATTCAAGTTTTCAAATGCACTGTCAATGGATCCCCTCTAAATGCTTAAAGTCTCCATTACTCTCACTTCTAGGATCATTTAATATTTTATTGCATCAGTGTGTGTTTATGTCTACTTGAGATTAAAAAACAATTCAAACCTACTGAACTCCTAACTAGAACTGATGCTACTCTATTAGTGCACTTTGAACTTTAGAAATAGAAACCTCCCTGGACCCAAGGCTTTAATTTGCCCTGTAAATTTGGAATCCAGATTAGAATACTTAAGTTTCAATTTCAATGAAATATTTTGGTTTTGAAGAAGGACTAATGTTGGATTCTGTTGAGAAGGCTTGGTTTGTTTATTTTTAGTGGAGGGACCAGAACATTAATATAAAATGAATAGAACTGATATTATACATTTGAAACTTATCTATTTGAAACAAGATTTCTGGACTCATAAATTTACAGCCAAGACTAACAGCTAGTAAGGATGGTAAGAGGAAATTAGGATGTAAGTACACAGTATTTCTCCACTTGAATTCTAACCAAGTACATTCACTTCCTTTACCAACTCAGACCAGCTACAGTAGATCAGATCAACCACATACAATTTTGAAAACAATTAGGATATTTCAAACAACTTTCCAACACAAGGTGGTAGACAGCAGAGTTTAAGCATGGCAGAAGAACAAATAAACAGCTCCTCTTCTTGTTAGGACTTTACACGGCAAGCAGTCTCCAAAAGTGAACCTATAGGTTCTATCTGATTATTGTAAACATAAAAAGAACTGTTTACAATAGTCACAGACTTACTGCTGTTTGAAAAGCAGAAAGTCCAAAATTCTATTAGAGTTCTCAGTATCGTGCCCTTAACATGATTTAACTTCTGGTTTGGCCCTGGTCCGCCCTGAAGTGATCAAAGAATTGGACTAGATGATCACTGTAGGTTCCTTCCAACTGAAACAGTCTATTCTACTTGCAAAATGTACAGACTATGCAGAAGTGGCTACCTGCAAAATCTAGAAGACTGCGTACAGAGGACTGGGAAGGTCAGACAACTTGGACCAATATGTGGGATTTTGAAATGGAAAGGATTAGTAGGCATCTTTGTCAGAAAAATCTACAACAGATGAGCTTTTAAATAGATGCAATCACAAAAAAATAATAGTGATGGTGAAGCCCCAGATGTGAATATATTTCTATTATAATTCTACATGGATTAATACTATATTTAAAGGATAATTATGTCCTCTCCATCCACTGGGCACATCTATACGTCAATATTAAATTTTACATTTCTCAAATTGAGGTTACATACTTCAAGCTACTGAATAAATTGACTTGATGTTACAACAGGGATGTTAGTAATGTTTGACCTATCAATGCTGTTATTATTTCTGTATTTCTACAGAAATTAACACACCTCAAACTGACAAGAAGTTTGTGAAAATGAAAAACAAGGAGACCAAAGCAGGAAAAAAATTCAACCATCAGAGTGTGTAGGTGAAACATAAGCAGGGTTCACCGCCTGTTCTTCTGCAGTATTGGTATAACTTACAGATGGTTCCAGCACACGACTAATGCAGTCTCCTTAACAGCAACAAGTAACTAATTCCATCCTACCACATGTGATGTGTAAGATACAAAAAAGTACAGTGATTTAGAATGAAACAGTTTACTGAAGGAATAGAGAGAGAAACAAAGAATGACAGAAACAGAAAGGAGTGAGAGTCCCATTTCCAGTGATTCATCCTTGTGTATCTCATAAGGTTTCACATCCCTCGTACCAACTTGAGCTTTAAATTCAAGGGTCAGTTCAGACAATCACTTAAAGCTACCAGCTACTGGCTCACTGCAAGCCTGCAAACATTTCAAAATCCCTTTCAATCAGAGATTGAGCCAGGACAGAACTTTTTATCTAGACAGATTTAAACCAAATAAGTTCATTTGGAGCTTCCACTAAAGATTATGTAGTAGATTAAAAAGTGAGGAGGACACAACAAAATAACCACATAGTTGTCATTGCCTTGCCAAGTGTTTTCAATCTAGAAGTCCTTCTTTTTCCATTTGTTTACTGACTATAGAAGCTGTAACAGGAAAAATATTCTTACACAGAACAAGACTCTACTCAAGATACACTCCATAATCTGAACTTTGTAGGATCAATGAAAAAGTAGCTATATATATTTCACTCCTGCCCAGAGGATCTTATTTGAGAGGTGAAGAAATCTCCAAGTTAAAGACAAGAAAATCTTTTACACTCATTGATGGTTATACCATTTCTAGCAGGCTGGTGGCTTGCACTGTAACGTATTGTTTCCTTGGCTGTGGACTGTTACCATTTGAAAAGTAATTAAATACCCTTAAAATTAGATTCTGACTGCCCTAAAAAAGAAAATTTGGAAAAGACACTGTGGTTGGAAATGCATTGATCTCAAAATCTAGACATGCTCTTGGTGAGGTACATGGTAACCTCAGCTACCAGTGGATAAAGTCAGATGAGCTACTCCTGTGAGTCAGTCTCTCAGCAACTCTACTGCAGTAAATAGTAACACTCCAGATGTATCCTAATGGGACTAAGATGACAGACCTGTCATCTAAGAAACTCTTTTGGCTTACTTTACATACATCCTATTCAATCTGAATTATCCCTGCCATTCCCTTCCCATTAGACTGATTTCCATGAAAACAGCATCTTTGTTCTTTAAGGATTAGGGTTCCTCTTTTGGCCAAAATATGTTCCTCTGGAAACTTCGTGGCAGTTCTTGCATTCCCCATTGCTTGCATCCATTGGCAGAAATTGGCAGCAACACAAACATTCTTTGGTTGGGCTGTGGGAGGGTAAGAGCACTGTTTGAAGAAATATTGGCTGGTAAACCTTCATGTTACTTTTGGCAGGTGTGCATTTTGCTGAAACAAAAGGTTTAAGCAGGCTCTGCAGGAGCAGCATGGCCTGTGATGTTACGTGGTAAGTGAAATATCAGAAGGCCTTGGTATGTTTGTTCAACAGTAGAAAAGACTGTTTACAATGGTTGATTCTGGGCTTGCAAACAGGATGACACCGAGTTCTGCGTCAAGGGTTATAAAGCTCGAGACACATTTCCTCCATGAGTCACAGAATCCAAGGCAGTTGCAGGGATGGTCAATAGAAAAGGAATAGCTATACTGATGCAGTCTTACAAACATGGCTATCCTGCTTCAACATTCCAGTTTATATACACTAATACAAATGCCATGCAATATCTACATTCCCTGTGGCTCAAATGCTGCTCCCAGAACTTTTGAAAGTGTGTCATTTTCCATCACTTGCTTCCAGCAGCTTCCCAGCAGGATTCTCTACACATCAGAGCATCCAGAGAATTAAGAACTGCCCCCTCCCATATTTGCAAAATTGATGTGTAAATTCACAGTTTCAGGAATTTGAAAGTCTGTCATGAGATCTTCAAACCACAGACAAGTAAATAAACAAAAAGCACTTGGTAGCTTTGTGTTCCAAAAAGCACAAAGCAGAGACTATTTTTATTTGCTTTGTCCTTTTCTCGGTGATTACTGTACTTAGGGAACACACTTTGAGTCTATTCTCCACAATGATGAAGGCTAGAAATTTGACCCTTTAGTTAATGATAAGGTTTTAATGAAATTCCAGAACAAGACACACCCCAAACACTGAAAGATTTAATCACAGCAAGGCAAATCTAACATCACCTCCTTTTGTCAACCCAGAAGAGATGACAGTAGCTCACGTGGACTTCAATTTATTTGGTCTGCATACTCTGCAGTGCAATGTAATCATTCATTTTGCAGAGTGAACACTGCACAAAACCCCTACAGAGGCCAGATTCACAACTGAAATTACATGAAAATTATATACGGAAAGATCCGAGCTTGGGGCTTCAGTAACAATCTTGCTACCTAACTTTGTCTTCTTCTCACTTAAACTACTGGTAGAAAAAGGAGGAGAACAGGACAACAATGCAAGAAGTGCTGGAAATACATATGTTAAGGTGGATGGTATTGCTGTATTACTGTCTCCACCAAGAACTGTTGTCTGTACTCTACCTTAATAGGGAATTAAACAGCTTAGAGAATGAAGTGAATAATTCTCCAGTGGAAATTACAAGGAAGAAAAGAGGTAAAATGAAAGAGCAGAAGCTTAAGCTGTAACTTTAAGATGCATGCAACTGCCAATAGATTTTTAATGACCCTCAAGGAAGTGGCTACTGTTTGAGGTCTTCTTTTTATGACAGCAATTGCTAGTCATCAGTGTATTTGTTCACAAGCTTGTTTACCTGTCAAGTAAACAACACTATTATTTTTTCAATGAGGTAGGGGATAGAGACCTGGAGCCTACTAACATGCCTGTTATCTAGAAGATCAGATGCTGTCACAAACTATGCAGACATGCGTATTGTTTTTCTGGACCTTCTCATTCTGTCCTAATCATGTCTGGAGTCTTCATTTACTATCAACTGGCCCAATTTCAAGCCTCACATTTCACTGAGAAGTAACAACAAAAAGTTCATTAATCAGGTAGAATAACTCATTGAGGAAAAATAAACAAGAAGGAAAGGAAAGACAATCAGAAAAATCTTTTGTTTGGATGGAAAAATTCCTAACAGGAAAGAGAAATGAATGCAATTGTTTTTAGAGAAAAATTGCTTTTCATAGTTAATTGACATTTCTGAACTATGAGGAACCTGTCTCTCCTAAAGGCAGATTTTCTGTCCCTTCTCTCTCCCACTGACTATATGTAGTCTTTTTCTGGAGCACCTGGTATGAAAAATAAGAGAAGTAGGGCTACTTTGCAAGCAATTGATTACACCAGCATTCACAAGAATATGTCTGCAATACTAAATAGCATAAGAAACATCCCTCAATTTTAGAGATTAAACTGTTGTAGGAGGAAGTAAAACTATGCAATCAAAGTTTCTGTGTAGCTTATTCCAGATTTTGAAAGACACTCCAAGCAAAAACAGCATATCCAATCCAAGTGGGAAAGGGGGTAGGTAGAGAAGGACTAGACTTTTAAAAGCCTGTTCTCAAAATGAGGAATCATAATCAATCCAGATGAGGGAGAAAGACATACTTATGTCATAAACATTTCTCAAATCATTTGGGTATTTGCAGCACACAGCACCAAGTACTTTACCATATTGTAGTGCCAGTCACTACTAGTAATGCTATTAAAATACTAAAGTGTACTGACACAACATTTATTTCAGCCTTTTCAGCAACCTACTTTTAAGCCAGCACTTGTTGCTAGAAGAAAGCAGATGAAAGAATTCATTTACCACCATGTTAAGCCAGTCTCAAATATGATTTTTGGCAAAGGTTTCTTAACAAGAGTCTTTAAGGAGGCTTCTCCAGCAACAGAATGAACTTGAAACCAGTCAGTGTCATAATGCCTCAAGTCAGTCAGAGACCTCTTTGTTTCAAAAGCTTAAGTTCCTTTTGTTTGAAGGAAAGACTTACGCATACATTTTCAAATGCAGTAATTAAAAGACAAATTCCTTTTGAATTCATCAACCCACATCATGCAAGCCATGTCTTACCTATTTCTTCCCTAAAGCTACACACATTATTGCTTATAATTAGCTAAATGAAGTCCTTTTAGATATAGGTTTGTAAACAATCCACCTCTCCCAGGCTGTCTCTTGAGTTTACTGAGAGGATAGTGGACAAATATGTTTCACAGCGTAAGAACAAAGCAGAGGTCATTCCTTTCCCAGGAAAACATGTCTCAAACATTGTGAACTTAAGTTCCACGGTGCTTTTAGGGCTTTGTCACAAAAAAGCTAGTGGTCAAGGTAAGAAGCATAACACACGTGGTGAGCAAAACTGGGCCTGGGGGGAATTTTAAAACCTCTCTAACTATTAATTCAGACATATCATAGTCCAATGTATGAAACATATTTATAAACCCAAATCTGCTGAAATCACTAAGAGGTAGGTACTCAAAGAATTGTGCTTCCATCTGCTGATTTTTAATGAGACTCAAACTCTCAAGTATCTGTGGTGCTTCTGGTACAAAGGCCAGGAAACATTACTTAGGAGCTTTTCAAAATGCAACCTCCAGTAATCTTTAGCAAAAAAAAAAAAAGCCCAGTTTCTAGATAGTAGCTGGCAAGCAATCATGTTGTTCAAATAGGAGTTATGTAAAACTGAAAGTCCCCAGGTGAATGCACTGGAAGCAGATTGCCTCTTTGGTAGGTATCCTGCTACTATGACCTACTCTGATAATATGGCCTACTTACTGAGCAGCAAGTGAAGAGAGAGCAACGTCCTTAGCTGGAACACCAAACCTTGTAATGCTTTCCTTTACTCACACACATTTGACATTAGATCCCTCAAAAATGGAAGCTGCACACTACAAGACTCCTGAATGCAAGGTCAACTCCTGCAGGGACTGCTGAGCTTCTGGCAGCTAGTGCCAGCACCAGGAACAAGAAGGTTCATGTAATACAGATCCCACAAAACAAAATCATCTTCCTTTCTTTGTCTCAGTCAGGGCTTCTGCTGACCCTGCAGTCACATATCACTCCTCCCATATGAGACTTTTTGATCTTCCCAATATCTTCTTCCAAACAACTTTATAAAGCACAAAGACTGGTAGTAATTGCACTTATTTGCAACTCTAGGAAGCTCAGGAATTGCCGTTGATGTTTAATAACTATTTGAGTATAACAAGCCTTTTGCAAACAGACGTAAAATACTCTGTTCACCATGACATACTGATTATAATCCATTATTATCACAATTTATATGGCATGTTTGCTGATAAGGATCAGGTCCTTAGAACAGTGCAGAAGTGTGTCTCTTGTGACACTAACAGGTGGTTCTGCAACAGAAAAAAATGAGAGGAACAACACAATCAGCAACTCTCTTGGCAAACCTTGACTTTAACCTCTGCAAGTGTGTTTCCCCAGCCAGAGGCAAGTGGTAATCATACTATTTCCTTACCTTGCAGGGGTGTTACGGTAGTTAGTTAATGTCTTCGTAGTACAAAGTAAATGCTGACTATTATTATTGGCATATTATGTACTACCAAGTCTCTCTGCTCAGTAGGATAGGCAACACTAAGCGGAAAATTGCAAATGTAACAGCTAAGAGCTTATTGACTTTACAAGTTACTTCGATGTTTTTCTTTTCAGCTGTCAAACTGCTTCATAAGAAGCAGTTCAGCCAAGCAAACCTCACTTTTTTTTACAGTTTGGTTTTGTTTGCTTCCTAACCTGGCAATAGGTGTCTCCTGTCTTTATTTCATTTCCAAGTCAAGCCTGAAAAAGAAAAATGCTTGTAGAAAAACCCTATAATTACTGGATCTGATTTTCATTTGAACTTTGATTCTTTCGTATGGTACCAACAACTTTCCAAACTCAATGAAAAGACTGTAATTATAGTTTTTTTGGAAGAATGAGTGGGAAAGTTTCAGTGGGGCACATATGAGAAACTGTATGCCTATATGGGAAAAAATATACTTACAGGATTGATATACCCTCATTGCAACTGTAATATATGAACTAGCTTTCCCAAAGAACTCAGCCTCCATTTGGGCATTAAAATAAGTGGCAAGATTTTCAAAACTCCCTAGCTTCCACCATGCTGAGCAATTTTGATTATCTGGCCATAAAAATGTCTCAGTGAGGGCTGCTGGGTGCCAAGCACTTTTGGAAATCTGGGCTCAATTGTGGGCTCTGAGCATTTAAGAAACCACTAGCTCTAAATGTAAATAGCGGTTGTATGAAGCAACGGTTAAGAGTTATATAAGAAGCCCATATGTGTCTCAAAATATGTACATTCCCTTAAAAACTCCAATCTGCATCCTCCTCCTCCTGTACATTATCAAAAGACATAATCATGTTGGAGATCTTTCTCCTGAAATAAAAATAAACCTCAAAATTAAACTAAAATGTATCCTTTTCATTTCTGCTTCAATACACAATCCCTCAGAAAAACTATGATGATGCTCCTTAATAAAGTTCTGTCTTCATCTAAATGATGCAGGATGGTGCCAGCAGAGGATAAACTTAATTACAATAGCAGGAGGTACCATAAAGTTATTAAGAGACAGGTTATGACAGACAGTTCATCACATATCTGAAAGTGACACCATCTTTCCAGTCCCACTGGAAAAACAAATACACAAGAAGAGAATAATATGATTGGAAACAACAAACTCCCACATTTAACTCATACCAGTAAGCGTGTGTTTACAAGACAACACTGAGACCTATGCCACTGCATTTTTAGCTACCTTAAGAATGCTTGGATTCGCTTTGCAAAGTTACCGGGTTGTTTCAGACATTGACCTTACCACAGCCCAACTTCTCCAAACACATCTATTCATACCAATTGTTTCAGTGTGCACATTTCAAAACTGTCTTGCCAACCATCGCTCCTTCACCCTCTCCTCCAAGTCCCAGGAAACACACTACAGCCTGGTGCTTCACGCTGTTCAGGAAGGCTTGGCACAACATTGCTGTTTTGAGGCTTAGCTCACACAAGTGCCTCAAGTATTCCCGGACTGTCCCTCTCACTGAGAATTATGCTTCCTAGTGCTCCTGTTAAACAATGCATAAGATCACTTTGACCAGCAGTGCTTCTTGGAAACACCAGCATTCTGACAAAATCATTTTAGCAGTAGCTACTACCATAATGGTCCATTCTCCACACACATTTTCTCCTAGAAAAAAAAAGTGTTTGTGAATAAGGAAAATGTTATGAGGAGTTGTGTTCCTATACCTCTGTTCAAGTGTCTCTTTTGCCAGCATACATGTCACATTACTACTTGCCAGTAATAAGGCTCTTTTGACAATGTGAGCTACCTAACCAAAAGGAAACAGAAGTACCATGTGATCTAGATGACCAACTGAAGAAAAACCTGCAAGTACTCACAGAAATAAAAGTCTCTGAAAACTGTAAACAAACCTGTAAGCTGAAATATATTCATGCAACAATTTCAACCATTTTCCAATCACAGGTATTTATAGAAATGCTTTTGGAATATTTATAGACAAAACATGCCAGCATTATGTCATCATTTTCCTTTAAAATAGTTTTTCCAGCTCAATTTGCAGCTATATTACAATAATGTTGTACCTAACTCCATTACCTTTCAATAATTTAGAAGAAAGTGCACAAATATCAACTGATTCAGAGACCTGCAAGCTAACAGTTACAGTCATTTCTGAAGAAGATACTGTCTACTAATCCTACATGCCAGTCACTTTCATTTTGTGAAAAAAAGGGAATTTGAACTGTTGCTCAGTGCCCCAAGGGACTGTGAAGCTTTGTACAGATGCTGCTAATCTCAATGGTCAGGCCAGAATCACAAAAAAAGAAATCAAACACCCCACAAAGACACAGCTTCATTAAACATTAAATTAAACTGGTATTAATTAGAAAAGCATTGGTTAGTAATTTAATGAAAAGGATGGACACACAGAAAAGAAGATAAAACAGGAAGACAGAAAGAAAGAGACATGAGTGGTAAAAGAAAGGAAGAGTGGCATAAAACATTTTCTTCAATTGCTTTTCATGCTCTTCAGAAGCGAATACACAATTCAATGAAGTAATATTTGAACAAAGAGGGTATTTTTGTTCTGATAAATGCTTCATTTCCCTCAAATCTGGATGGCAATGCTTCCTCTTTCAAAAGTGCCTCCTATTGATTCATAATAGTTAATCCCCTCATTTTTAGGTGACTTTGTGGAAGGGGGAGGGGCGGGTTGGGAAAAGGTTTTCTTTTTTACTTTGCTCCCCTCACTGTTCTCTAAGAGCTTTTGAAAAGTACATGGTTACCTATAACAAGATTTTCACAATTGAGATTTAAATGTGATAATGAAAATGTGGATGAAAATTGCAACTTTTACACGTATGACCATTTCTGAATTAAAACAATGAAACTTCTGTTGTGAAAGCTTTAGCTAAGGTTTGTTTGTTCCCCTCTTCTCTACTCTCCAGCCCCCTGCCTCTCCTCCTCTTCAGGTGCTTAAGAAATCAAGTGGCTGTTTTGTGCTCCTAACGCAAATGGATCAGACAGTACAGATTATGCCCTTTAGGCCTTTACAATCCAAAACAATTTTTCCTTTTTAATGGTATAAACCAAACATTTCTTCAAAGCACAACTATTATTAAGCTCCACCAAACCCCTCTTCTCATGTGTATCCGTCAGAAAATAACACTCATATGCCAGAAGAGGATTGGTGCACTCCCACTCACCAGCTTTAATTAGGATGAGGAAACTGTCTGAAGCTCAAGTGTGCAAAGCATTTGGAAATTTTCTCTTACTAAATCTGTAAACTGTTCACAGTAAGGTCTGTTGGATAGAAAGGACTCCTAGACAGTAATATGCCCTTATGTGCAGAGTGACTCTGTGAGTCTGAATGTGCTGCACAATCAATTGCAAGCATGCGCCGTCAGCCTAGAGCCCTGACAATGTTGGGCTTGCTGTGTCTGCTCAGATCCACCCTCTCGTAAAGAACATCCTACACAAGTACAACACAGCAGCTGCATCTCTGGTACCTGTGAACATTCAGCAACCACGGCTAGCTAGAATTCCAGTAAGGCTGTTGAATGCCAGGAAATCTTTGGCAAACAGGCAGAGCACAAAGTTCTTTTCTGTCTGTAAACAAAATCTCTGGACAAATCATATCTGTGGTAGCCCATGCTTATGGCCATGTGCCACAGATCACAAATGATCCCCACTTGGAAAAAAAGAAGTACTTGGCAACCCAGGAAGATGGCTCTTGGGTACTGTTTTGCCAAAAGTAAATCTACTTGCATTCTTCCCCTTTTTGCACAAATGGCTAGATTTTCAGAAGGGCTAAGCTGTCATTTAGGCTCCAGAGTGACTAGACAGATACATGGACTGAGCTAAATCCATCTGATGCATCCTGGATAAAGAAAATATTTTGAATCCTTATTTATTTGCCTAGATGAGAACTGAAGCCTTCAGAAAATCTGCTCTCCTAACATCAGATGGCAGTCAGAAATGTATTTTGTTTTGATGCTAAAATAAACAAATTCTTCTGAATTAGACCTGGTTAGTACTAGTTTAGCTTTCAAGTTTTACTGCACCAGAATTTTCAAGGTAAGTCATCAGTCTGAACTCATTTTCTAAACTGATTACAAACAGAGATTATGTTTTCCCACTTCATTGCAACTTTTACCATTCAGTTGCATTACAAGTTCCAGAAAAAAAGGTAAAAGACTGAGAAAAAACGTCTTTAAAACATGCATTCTTACACTTCAGTGGTAACTACTGTGTTTTCTCCTAGAAGCAGCTGCATGTTAGCAGTGAATGATAGACGGTGTTTTATATAATCCTACCCTAAAGAGTGGCTCCAGCACCTTCTCAGGGAAGAACTCTTACACAGCAGTATCTCCCAGGATGGCCGCACAGCTGTGAGCAAAAAGCTGCAGAGCTTCGCACCCCTTTCGTTCTGAGATGACTTACTGATACAAGAAAATTCCCAGCACTGAACATCACAGACTTCCAGCAACTTTCTGCGAAGATGAGAAAAAAAGAACAGGTATTTTCCCTCTTCCTCATCTGTGCCCATTAGGTTTTTTCAGACTTCTCAACATGCAGACTTGCATTGCCCCTAGGCCCACCGTGCTCCCTCTCACTCACTTGTCTGAAGGTCTAGGGAACTACTAGAGGTTCAACTTGCAACTACTTTCTATCACAAAAGCATATTAATAGATGTAGATTAATTATTATCTTTTTAACCTTGGGAACATCTTTCAATAGTAGGCTTTATCTGCAACATTTGTTTGGCACAATTGTGCCTATACCCCTAAAAAGAATCATGTGCACAGGAAACTGATATGGTTATTAAAACATTCTGGGGTTGATTTGTTTAATATCATTGAGTTTTGTTTCATTTTTATGCCAAGAAAACAAGAAATGCAGCCATCATCTCTGTACATTTTTTCATCACAGACATGGTAGATCAGAGTCATAATCCTGAGAATGATCCTATTGTTTTTAAAGTTGTATTAATAGTTATTAATAATAAATGCTTTGGAATTATATGTAGTATTAATTAGAGGCTCATTGTGGGCACAAAATAGATTTTATGAGATGTGTTGTATTTATGTATGGACACCGCTGACAAGCAAGGATAAAAAACAAAGCTATTTTTACTGCTTACAGAAGATAAAAACTGTGAATGTACATATACATGAATGTTTGTGCCTGTATGCAACTTGTAGAAGGAATGTGTACATTTGGGGTGTTCATCAGCATGATCATCAAGGGCCTTTTCAGGACATCTCTGGAGTCCTTTATAGCATCTGAGTTTCACTGTCCAAAAATACAAATTATGTCAAACAACTAGCAGCCTTCCAAAATTGCATCAGCTATGCACTCATGCAATTTCAGTGTATAAGACTCCACTTTATTCTGAATGTCAGTCCTGTGTCTCAAAGTATGTTACTCTGCTCATTTTTCACTTAATACACAATAAAAAAACAGTTTGATCTTGTAAATATTTCATGTAAATGTCTCACAAGAATAAAAATATAAACAAAACCATCAACATTTCAATGGCATCAAAAAGGAAAAAATCATTTCTCAAACTGTTTTGCTTCTTTTACTGTAATTGTTCTTCCAAACTATACTGGTTTCTTTGTTGCCTATTATCATACTATGTTCCTAAGCAGGATTTGTAAAGCTAATGTGCAATATTTGAAAAGAAAAAGAGAAGATGAAGTGTAAATTTGTTTTAAGTCAGTCAGAACAGGTATCTAAATAAATGAGGAAGCATTTTGTTCAGAACAAAAATGTATTTTGAACCTGCTAAATATCTATACATTTTTAAAGTGTATTTATGCACGTAGCGTCCTATCTTGTTTCAATTGTTTTTAGAGACAGCACCTCCTCTGCATTTAGTAGTTAACTGACAGCAATAGTGGTGATGGATTTTTAGGGTATATTTCTTTATCTATTTTTGAACACTGCAAACATTGACAATACCTTTGAATTCCATTTCCTCTGTCACTGGCTTTTAACCTGAGACAGAAAAGAATACGAGCCCCCCTCTCTTGTGTACTTTCATGATTTGAGATATATGGAGGCAGAGGGTCTGTTTAATAGGAAATTATTTCCTAGTATTTTCTGCCTTGCTTGGATTTCCTTTCTTTCTAGTATTTTGAGATCCCAAGATTAAAAAAAAAAAAAAAAAACAACAAAAAACCCCTTGGTTTATTTGTGTTGTAAGACAATCCACCAAATAAAGCACAGATCACTGGGAGACTTTCTTCAATGAAAGGTCCAGTTTAACTGGTTCACTTTTAATTTAATGAATGGCTCTTTCCTTCAGACAAGAAGAAACCGCCATAGACATTTACAAAGACACAAAAGCCAACACTGGGCTGTTTTATGTTAGTTTCTTTTCTTAAAACATTTGTTTTTAACTTGGAATGTTCAAGGCAGAACTTGCAGATACAAATCCTTCCCCCTTATAGAAACAAAAGTGTTTATACAGTCCACAGTAAATAAAACCTAATTAAATGTATCCATCAACTATAGTTCTTTTCTTTCAGTTATTATTTGTTTTCAGAATTTAAAATAATGTTTGACAGGAATTTAAAATTAAGTCTTTATCATATTTTGAATTTTGTTTTCCTTTAGAATGTTACAAACTCTTTTCTTCTTCAGAAATCGATCATTTCTAACATATGCAGCTTCTTATTACTAAATCTAGTACAACTTTCTGCCCTGTGCGGAAGTATTTTGACATAAAACATACCCATTTTATGCCACCAATTGCCACCTCTAGTTTAGTCCAGCTGATAATTACTGTGTATTGCTACAAAACATTATTTGCTCTTTCTCTCCTCCTCCAGAATTAAAATGCAAGCAGCTCAGTGAACGTAATAGGAAAAAAAAAGAGATAAATGAGAAGAAACAAGAAACAGATCATCTAATACAATCCAGAATTTTTGTTGTTTTATAGAGGTTTGCAGTGAAAAGAAAAAGGAAAAAAAATCATTATTTTGTATTCTGCCTTTCTAGTGGTTTGTGCTTGTTGTAGAAATAAAGTATTACAAATAGAAAC